>MVJL01003538.1:0-339264 GCA_002156465.1 Macrocentrus cingulum
AAAATTGAACCTACTTATGCCATTCGATGTATTTTGATTTTCTTGATACGAAAAAGTTAGTAGATTCATCGGATCACATAATTAAGAAATTATTAAATTCTACGCCGGGTAGAACACCCCTAAAAATCGAAAACCTATTAAAATCAATATAAAAAATATTTGCCACCGGATTTGTTTTTCTACAGTGAAATTCTACGCCGGGTAGAACACCCCTAAAAATCGAAAACCTATTAAAATCAATATAAAAAATATTTGCCACCGGATTTGTTTTTCTACAGTGAGTAGAAACGTCCTCCAATCATTTTCAACTATTTATTTGATTAATTGATAAATTATGAAAATTCCACGCGGGTGAATTTTGACCTTTCGACGTGCCTTTCAATGAAAACGTCCTCCAATCATTTTCAACTATTTATTTGATTAATTGATAAATTATGAAAATTCCACGCGGGTGAATTTTGACCTTTCGACGTGCCTTTCAATGGGAAGATATTTAGAAATTTTAGTTTTTTATATGCCATTCGATGTATTTTTACCTCCTCAATATGCTAGGCACATCCTTTCAATCGGGCGAGGTCATCCAGGGGGAATTTAGAAATTTTAGTTTTTTATATGCCATTCGATGTATTTTTACCTCCTCAATATGCTAGGCACATCCTTTCAATCGGGCGAGGTCATCCAGGGGGAGAAAACACGAAGAAACAGTCATTTTTTGTGAATTTTGACCTTTCGACGTGCCTTTCAATGGGAAGATAAAGGTGGATTTTGATTTTTCATACGCCATTCAATGTATTTTTACCTCCCCAATACGCTAGGCGCATCCTTTCAATCGAGCAAAGTCATCCAGGGGGCGAAAACACGAAGAAATAGTCGTTTTTGGTGGATTTTGACCTTTCCACGTGTCTTTCAATGATATGATATTGATGGATTTTAATTTTTCATACGCCATTCGATGTCTTTTTACCTCCTCAATACGCTTGGCACATCCTTTCAATCGGGCGAGGTCATCCAGGGGGCGAAAACACAAAGAAACATTCATTTTTTGTGAATTTTGACCTTTCGACGAGCCTTTCAATGGGAAGATAAAGGTGGATTTTGATTTTTCATACGCCATTCAATGTCTTTTTACCTCCCCAATACGCTAGGCACATCCTTTCAATCGGGCGAGGTCATCCAGGGGGCGAAAACACAAAGAAACAGTCGTTTTTGGTGGATTTTGACCTTTCCACGTGTCTTTCAATGATATGATATTGATGGATTTTAATTTTTCATACGCCATTCGATGTCTTTTTACCTCCTCAATACGCTAGGCACATCCTTTCAATCGAGCGAGGTCATCCAGGGGGCGAAAACACGAAGAAACATTCATTTTTTGGTGGATTTTGACCTTTCCACGTCCCAAATGGCATTCTTTAATATCACCGCGAGAAAAATCAGTCTACGGATTAAGCAGGTCGTTTATCTACATTCAGCCCGAGAGAATACATCTCAATTCATCGCTCATTGTCTACAGCCACGACAGCCGACTAAGCAGGCCTAAAAACCAAGAATTTTAGTGTGATTTTAGTGAATACAATAACTAACAAGAAATTTACTCCCATTCCGGCTGCCGAATGGCATTTCTTATATTTTACTTGATTTTATTTCGTTTTCTTTTTAAACAAGATAATGATTAAAATTTTAGGATAATCATCGTATTCACCGGAACTGACTGAATTTCACAAAAAAAAACACCATCGCTCATGCAAAAAGGTGGATTATACATAGGTGCAGATTGCAGTAGTATAAGTATGGTTTATGAATACGATATTTTAGCAAATATTTATCGTACATATTTGTACACACTGTATATGTGTTTATTCGTCGATGTACATCGGGAAAAAGGGCTTCGAAGAGGGCGAGAAGCGCGCACGGGAGAGTCGGAAGTTTGTGAATTTTGTTGTCGTGTTTCGAGAGTTATACCTCTCAACGAAAGTTCGCCGTGGACTTGCCTGTGCTTTCACGTTTGTCAACAGGCGTGTCTCTTGATCTACGAAACTTTGACGCGCCTCTAAAATTTCATGGATGTTGCCTACTCAATCTCTCTCTCTATTTTTTTCCTCTCTCCTCACCACTTTAGGATAAGAAACTTGGATTTTATTTACACTATCACAACAAACTCTTCATTTCCACACAGAAGTTACTCTGTTTTCATATATTCTTGGCAATTTTACTAACAAAAAAAATTATTCAGTGTTTTTTTTCATTTCTTTTGTTGTATTTTTCACGAAAACCGATTGATTGACACTTTTATAACGGGCGTTTACTCCGCTCAGTTGTCTCAATTAATCACTAACTACAATAAAGTAATTTGCCAATATATATAGGCATGTGCTGTGAGTAAAAAGTCGTTGTATATACCAGTGATAAATGTCACATAGACTATTTACAATAATTTGAATTATTTGTCGACAAACTATAGGCGACTTTAAAATATATAATATCAGGTGGCACCCAGGTGGCTCGTAAATTATTATGACAATTAGCCAAACGGGTCGATCTTATGAAAATGCATGCGCTAGCAAAACACTTTTGGCGAAGGGCAAGAGAGGAAACAGGCGAAAGCTCATATCGTATATAGAATCCAACCATTTTAACTCCCACATTGGGCATGTCTGTGTGTATATAAATTTCCGCGAGAGAGTAAAAGGGGCAAAGAGAGTATAACCAGTATATACACATATAGCCACCGCTGCAGCGCTCGCTGGCGTGGCGGAAGTAGCCGGGATTACCGCTGTGGGCGCGACGAGCATTAGAATTCATGCGGAGACATTTGCGGTAAGGCGCCTAATGACCAGGTGCAAAAACCCCAGATGCCAAGGGTTGAGAGATCGTGCATGAGTACGAAGAAGATTAAGTATACAGCTAGAAAAAAAAATCGATGTTACGTCGAGGTGCAAAATGGAATATTTTTCACGAGCAAAATGTCGGAAAAAATGTGCATTAAATTATTTTTAAACACACAAACATACAGAACAATATTATTCACTAAAAAATTATCAAATCTTGTCAAAAAAATACCTAAAAAAATTTTTTTGTATTTAAAAAAAATGAAATTTCACCTTATTAAATTTTTTTTCAACCCTTTTTAAAGATGTATGCAGATATATAGATGTAAAAACAAACTCGCTGACCGAGAAAATATTTCCAGGTTGACACGACAACGAGTGGATGGCACAAATGCGCCGGAAATATCTGAGATGCGCGCAAACCAAGAGACTCCTTTGCCCTCCACATTCAACCACTTCTTTCAAGCTTTTTTTTCTCCCCTTTTGTGCGTCATTAGTGACAGGGCCTGGCTTTGTTGTACAAGCTCGTTGTATCATCTCTCTTTACTGCCGTCGAGATTCACACACGACGAGCACTGCACACATGGCAGACAAAATATGTAAAAAAAAAAAAAAAAACGATGTGACGATATTAAAATGCAGTTGAGCCGGGCAAAATAATAAATTACACTCTATGGAATGTGATTAACCTTTAAAGAAAAGAGCTGATGTCACACAAATATATCTGCTCAAGTGGAGCGTAAGTATATACTTTGGTGATATATGTGACTTATCGGCAACATTACTTTTAGACACGACGTTGTCAGAGACTAAAGAGATGGGGCGAGAGACGCAGAAGAAGAGTTCTCGTTTGTTCAACTTAAAATTGATCTTCTCTCCGTCTCAACTCTTGCATTTGAGCCCTTGCCCGCGCGTTCGTCGCACGTCGTGCGAGATCTTAATAACAACCAGGTGGAAGTTGCAGTGAACTTGGAGTAATGTTCTGACTTGTGGAAGTTTATAAAGACGTGAATTCTCCGGAAATTTATCATTTAACATTCTAAATAAAAAAATAAATAAATAAAAACAATATTTCCACATAAATACACGAATTTTTATATACGGTTAATAAAAATTTTTCAGGCTGCAAATTTTTTTACACCAAAGTACATAAAAATACCCAAGGGGAAAATAGCGCATCCATATAATACGGAGGGGGTAGCGGGTGAAGGACTCTCAGCCCGACTATAATTAGACGCATAATATTTGCCTCCCTTGAGGCGAAGAAATAACGTCAGTCTTCAGACACTGGTGCGGTTATTAAAACCGATGAAAATTGATCACCCTGGGGACAACGAGCGCCAAGGCGAGAAGAGATGACTATACACATAGTAAACTTTCAATCATCAATATTAATTACAGTATTCGCTTGTGTAGAAATTAAGAAAGTTTTCTTTCCAGAACAAAAATGGCACTGGCTATATATGGTATAAAGACAAAAAAGTATAAGGGAAGAAAAAAACACAGGGTATAGAAAGAAGAGGCGAATACGACGAAGGCTGTACGCAGTTCAGGCCCTTAATGCTTTACCAAACCAAAGTTAAACTCTGATTTCCTTCGAACTCACGTCAGTAGAGCTTACTTATAGCTTTTCCATCTACACTTTTCCCCTCCACTCATGCCTGTACCAAGAATTGTTTTCGCCGTGCTTTTCAATTTGCAGCTCAGACCGAGCGGCATAAATCCTTCTCACAATTACTCGACAAGTTTGTTGATTCTTTCTCAAGATTTTTTCCGTTTTTTTTTTTTTTTCTATTTCAACTGTAGCACTTTTACAACTCTCAGAGAGAGAGAGAGAGAGAGGGAGAAAGCAGCCCTGAGATATTTTAATGAAAATTCGCGCAGTTCAAAGGGAATAATTTAAAATATATAGGAAAAGTTTAAACACAATGTGAAGTTTAGAGTCTTCTTATTTTGCAAATACTTTAAGAAACTTTTCGACGATATTTACGATTGGTCAGTCGTGTAATAAAATACACAATTGATTGGCAATAACATTTTATATACACTATATAAGTAATAAAAATAAATTTGAAGATGCCTTACAGATATATACTAGTATTATATACAACGGAAGCCGAATAACTTTGAGATATTTGGAAATTCAAATGAAAAAAAAGGCATAGTCATGAAGGAGGAGGAGGAGGCAGGGTAGAAAAGGTTAGTATTCAAAACGTAACTCGTCGATTCGAACGTGCGAAGTAGCTACAGCATGGTCGAATAAGCCTATAGACGATATCGTAAATTTTTTTTCTTTCTAGAACGCAGAGTATCACCTCTGCATTCACGAATCATTGGGAAATTCAAATAAGCCAATATACAATTTTTTTCATCAAGTTCCAGGGTATTTTTTCCGATGATATAAAATAAAATTGTCTATATACACTATAAAATAACGCAAAAACCCAAGTATTTCGGTTTTTACGCATTAAGAGCTCTGTCAAAAAATCAACCCGATACAAACACAAATTTAAAAATCTGAAAATCTAATTATAAACAATTTTTTCTTCGTTTTTCGCACGACTTTTTATAACTATCAACATTAAAACTTTGCACTTGTTTATTTTCTTTATTTTGTAAGTTATTTTGCATGACAAAAAAATAAAATATTTAAGATATAGTTAAAATCGATACTGTTGAAAACTTTGAAAATTCATAGATCACCCCTAAAATTAATATTTCGAACTGAAACTTTGTAAAACTTATTTATATAATATTAAAAAAAAAAAAATTTAACATAGCGAAAACAAGAAAAAAAAATTTTTTACTGTCACATTTTGACTATTTTTGTAAATTTCGAAATTCGTGAGCGACCTCTAAAACTACTCGTATCAGGCCAATATTTTCGAGAGTTATTAAAACATGGTAAACTGTATTTTTTTTATAAATGAAACTCGAAAAACAAAAATAATCGTTTTTTTTTTTTGTTTGCGCTAGCCTATTATCCACATTAGCACCCACTGAGACTGATGGTGATGGATAGTTCAACACGAGTTACATCACTCGAGAAAACACTCACGCAGACGGTAAAAACTAATCTCTGCAGACTACAAGTTGAAAGATGATGAAATTATGTTAATGTATAGTATAATGGCAGAAGCATTTGAATAATTCTTGAAGTTGCAGGGTGACGAATGAGTGTTCGAGAGGGTGGTTGTTGGTATCAGTGGTTAGTTCGCACTGGGGAAGCATTCTACGAGAATTTGGGCACGGTCCAAGAGTCTATGAGGTAGTAAGGCAGATAGTAGAATACCTCTACACATTACAGTACTTAGTAAAGCTGCACTAATTGTATCAATGCTCGTTGGTTAGCTAGAATCAGGCAGAGGGGAAGCTTTCTCTCCTCACTCGCGCTCGTTATAATCCACCGCCGAGACATGTACAACGCGAAATCTATTATAACTTGTAATGCCCCCGAAGCACCGCAGAGAGCAGGGAAATGTGTGCTGAAGGCAATTATGCTGGAGCTGATGAAAAAAAAAGAGCATTGCTGTTCGGTCTATATATTTTCTCTTTTACTTAACTCGTCGCCCGCCAGACGAATTCGATCTCTGATTCTGACTTGAGAAGGGACCCGAGCAGAATTACCGAGTGGATGGGTTGAGGAGGCACGGGGGTGCACTGGAATCAATTTACAAAGCTTCTTCCTTACCACCATTTCAATTCAGCCAAGGCGATATTTCACGTCGAGAATATTCACGACTTTTAATTAAACGTTTTGTATATATATGTATAGAAATCGAGTGTCAGATGGCCCGTATAAATATTTATTAGTAAGTCAAAACTTATGAAATATCTAATTTCACTGAATTTCAATTATACAAATAATTAAAACAAAACCTCGTCTTTTAATTATTATAAGTCATTAAACAACCAACTGACCGTAAAGAAAATTAAATCAGTGAAAAAAACAAATTTTTAATGAATGGTTTAATGAAGAGTGTGCAAAATGTATAAAAAATAGTAATATAAAAAAATTTTTAACTCACCCCGTACGCCTCGACACGTCTGCACTCTCTGAAAGCCCGGGAAAAACTGACTAACGTCGCCGAAACATCGACAGTATTGATTTTTATTTGTTATATCGCCACATCAGAAATATCATTTCCCACGAAAACTGTCAGTTCTTCTCGAGTTTTCGGCCAGTGTGAACATCTCTAGACATCCAAAACTGCAGTAAGTACAAATTCTAGCATATTGCTATCCTCTTAATATTTGCATAAAATTAAAATAAATTTCTAGACGAATGTAACCCCTATTTGCGTCGCAGGGATGTACAAAATACCGGAAAAATGTATTCTATACATTTTTTCTAGTGAATTTCCCTTCATTTTCTAATAATATTTTTCATCATTTTGCTCCTCTATGGATTTGAAACGGAAAAATATCAAGTATATAAAATAAACGTACAGAAAAATGTGTATTTCGGAACGATTAATCACTGAATTAAACGGGAGAATTTCCCGCGTTTCATGTTTACAGAGCACGCATGATGTATACTCTACCTGGCGAATATTTAGATGCTTTGGTAAAATAGACCGAGAGAAAGATATCCAGTGGAGGAAGTATAGGTAGCGTGAGACCGTCGACATCTTAGCGGAACATAATAGCCATCTATCACCTTTCGGTGCATATCGTATAATATCCTGGCTGGGGGATCCTTGGGCTAGAGCTGGATAGCCGAGAAGCAGCGGCGGGGCCGGCGGAAGGCTGAATGTATATGGGAAGAGCGTTACCAGCCGAGGGGTGGCATAAATCTGCTGAGGGCTCCCCAGGGTATTTCCCTTCTTTCTCACTCTCTCTCCCTCGCCCATTTCACCCCTCGCACTCCTCCCAAGCCAGAAAGCAGACGCGAGATGAATCCTGAGGTTCAATTCCCGCCGGTTTATCCGACGCCCCAAGGTGCAAGACCGCATAAAGGAGCAAGGCTCTGTATTACTTCAGGCAATTACATATCGACTATATATCGATCCGGCTTATCCTCTCGTTCGCGCTCTTCAACATCCCTGACGTCTTTATCCTACCTCATTTTAACCTGCTTTTTACTCTTTACTCATAACTATATATGTACACTGTGATTGCTCATCTGAAACTTTCAGAAAAAACTCTTCTTCACATTCATACAAGAGTATAAATAAGATCCAGCAACACTGGAACTATAATCTCAGCAATTGTCAAGCTGTTCCAACACTTGGATTTTGACTTACAAATCAATGATTGTGATTTTTAACAGCTTTTCAACTCAAACACATAATGATGGCTTAGCATTTTCTCGGGTTATGTTACATTCAAGAGGAATTCTTTTGAATCTCCACGTGATTTTCATTCAAAAGTCTGTTCTAGCTCGGGATTTACAGCGGAAAAACACTCATTTCCATCAGCAGACTCTCGGCAAGCTCTATTTACATATTTCCGTTGGCATCACTGCAGTTACAGTTCATTACTCTAAATAACTATATATATTTCGTGCGATAAACATATAAGTATGATTCGCAGTTTAGTCACGCGGCAGCATGAAAATTCGTTTAATAACTCAGAGGGAGTTTACTTATATTTTTATTCAAGACAATCCTCTGTGTCACAGGGTTATATAATTAATCATGCTTATGGTGTGTGTTGCATGCTCATCCGCAGATGGGAGGCAAAATGCCACATCACTTTAGCTGAGATTAATTACCATCGATATTTTCATATAAAAAAGGCCAAAAGGGAAGAGTATAAATTAAATGCTCGAGCAGAAAATCGGCGCGCACGTGACTCTCTCACTTTTATTTATGCGGTTTCATAAATCGTGTGAAAAATGTCAGCAGCGAAGGAGAGTGAGAGCAAAATATATGAGCACGATACGCATGTGCTATTTCAAAGGAATCCACGGGGTTATATAGAAATGATGGAGAAAGACGATCACGACGCGCGAGGGCTATTGGCTTTCGGCAGGAATTGCAGATGAAAGCGTATAAGCTGCGAAGTGGCGGCGATGCGACATGTCATTTCCGCATGTCATTTCTCAGAAGCGGACAGTTTTCTCTCGCGCTGAAAAGCTGTTCAAAATTATGCTTCTCGTCCATTATTATTGTAAACGGGTGTCGCGCGTGTCATCCGGTCGTCGAGAGACTACTCTTGTGACTCGAATGCGCGCCCTCGCTTTGCAGTGGGGGTAGCAAACTTGGGAATTAGATTGCCGAGCGTGACGAGAACCAAGTCGTCGTCTGTCATTCCCTTTACCCTCTTTGCACGCTTTTCGCTGTCTTCAAAACTTCGTCCCCGGGCTTTTTCGCAAAAGCTCTCACTCTCTGCACCCCCGTCATCAAATCAACTCGAAATACCCCGGGAGAAACTTTTCAAAATTTATTTCGCAAATCAGTAAACTTAGATATTTTATTATATTTCTTCAAGTGGAAACGAGGAAAAAAATGAAAATACGAGTGCATTTATGTTTTCTTTGATCTGAAGCAAATTTTTTTCTTTTTTTTTTTTTCATTTCTGCTATTGGAGATTGAGCGAGGATTTCTATATTTTAGGGGCGCAAAGGGAGACTTTGTTACTCTCGCTGTATCTTCAAAGACAAAGCGACAAAGGCGCCCGAGGGGTCGATTGGTCACTACCCCCGCATTAGTAGCTATCAAACGAGAAATAGGATTCCATCTCGTCTCAAGGGTTTTTTCCATTTTTCTTCCGTCACAAGACGCTTAAACATTGCGGGAAAAATATATAAACTATCTGAAATCTAAAGTACATTCACGATAAATCAATAATTAGTTGGATATAAAAGAAAATTCCGGTTATCACTGCATTGTATACGATGATGACAAAGTACGCGTGGAGTGTATTCAAAAACACTTGATAATACAGCTTGTGACAGCCCTAACCACCCATGACTGGAAGCTCAAGCTCTTACAGAGAGAAAGGGAGCCATTAGGTATATTTCGAGGCGAAGAAAGACCTTGCCACTGCTTGCTACTTCTTGACACTGGCATACAACTATATAGGAGTTACGTTATCGCGTTACTAGGGCTGAAAGCTTTCCCCGTAGTCCCTGAAAGCATCTGAACTCACACTAGATATTTCTAGTGCTGTTGCAGAAAATTGACTCGCCTCGATGCAATTTCTCTCGCGATTTTATCACCAAACTCGTGCCAACGGTCGACAGTCACCTTTCTTTCCTTCTTGTCTACCTCTTCGAGTCAATGGAGCAGATATGTCGCTGTCATAGACATTGAAGTAACCGTTGAGCGCGACATCTAGGTTTTTGTTTCAAAAATAGCACGCTAGAGAAAGAGACTAGAGCCACACAATGGCCACAAAAGATGAATTGAACACCTTTTACTTAAAAAAATTCTCATTGTCTGCACAATTCGCGAAACAATCGTCATTATTTCTTCTTTTATATCTGAAATACTGATTTCCCCTGCTCAGGGTCAACAAACCTTTCCGCATTACATATATATAATGACTAGAATGTGCACGCCCGCTTTGCTAGTTGAGTTATACTTATTTTGTGGAGTTTATATGCCCTACATGAGTCTTTTTTTAAATTACGAATAAAGTTAATTTTTTCAAGTTGAAGTACTTACTCAATCGTGATAGTTTGAAGGCATCCGCCGTATTGATAACATCCACAAAGGCTTGAAGATCAAAGCGACGAGTCACGTTCTGATTATGAATGGCTATGGCATACTTGAAGGCTGATTGAACCTCATCTGTTCCTTGTTCAAAGATCGCTCCTAGAAGCATACGACAATAATCAATTTTATTACCAATGCCATAAACATAGTGTTGATTGAATTAAGTGTGTGTCTTGGGATAAATGAGGCTGCCAATGTATCGCTTGAACCTCGTTATTATCTACTACTATTAATCATCGCTGATACAGAGGCGTAATTAGCCATTCTGAGTCGCTGTAAACCCGGCTTAACTGTCATGTTGACAAGTAGATATTGCCGAGTCGACGATTAGAATCTCATATGTACGCGGGATTATTATAAAGATGCTATATATGCAATCTATAAGACGTTGATGGTCATTATAATTCAATGAATTTTTTCTGAAAAAGGTGACGCCCATTATTTTCCGTAAATTAGGCATGTCGATCGGAGAAAATATTGAATAACTAAGTCGGCTCACTTTCCTTTGAACTCTCTCCGGCTCACCAACGACAGAGACCCGACTGACGGCAATGAGGGAGGCTGCGCTGGCCGAGCATAGTGAGATAGAAGGGAATCGATGGCGTTTCCTATTCTCTCTCCAACATCGTCTCCGTTGTCAGGCTGTTGCCGGTTCGTTAGAGAATATCATTTTACACTATATCCTAACCTCGCCTTGAACTCGCTTCACGTAGCTCCATGTGCTGCTGCTGCTATGTTCTGGATAAAATGTATGGCGATAAAAGCGTGATGGTAAAATTGAAGATTTATTGATTTAAAATATTTTTTTCAGGTGTGAAGCTGAAAAAGCTCTTAATAATTTCAATAACGCATCATCATCATCTTGACCAGGCTTTTAACTTGATTGTGACGCTTGTGATGGCGAGAGAGAGAGGGAGCAAGCATCAATAGAGTTTGGCCAGAATCCACGCTGTCCAAACATATAATCTCCATTGCAGATTTCGAGTGAAACGCAATTACATGGCCATCGAAAGCTGAATTGTAAGGTACACCGTTCAACGTGGCATCCACTCTGATGGTATTCGTTTCGGTTTTCGACACGCTCTTCCGCTGCATCGTATGGAACGTAGTTACGGCTATTCTGCACAACGCTACACACTCATCAGGACTATCCGATTATTTTGCGCACTTGACTTTTATTTCATTTATTCCGACAGATTTTTCGAAATTTCATCAAAATATATTGTATAGATTGTATTGAGTACATACTCGAACTATATGCATGGATATACTTTTAGCGCTGCCAGCTCATCGTGTGATATGTTTAAAATAAAACGTCAGCAGAGTGTGCAATATGAGTGGCGAAAAAAAAAATATATTGTGTAACATTCAACCAGATTTTTTTTTTAGCATCAAGTTTGTTCTGCAGTTTCGTATGGGTAAATCAACATTTGAATATCAACATCAACGATAATTCCTCCAGCCTTTCGCCGTGTACTCGAACACACGTCAATCTCGATGTGCTGTATGCCAGTCTCTGGATGTTTCAATCAAACTCGTCAATCGATCTTTCACGATTGCAATATATATAAAGTGAAAAAATAAAATGGGAGAAAAAAATCGAATGAAATATATGTGTAAAATGGTCAGAGAGTAGTATACAGTTTTTCGGTCAAGGGAGAAACTGCGATGTGCTTCCTCAATGCAGCCTGGCGGCGGTGGAGAGACCCTATATACAGTATTGATGGTAATAGCGAGGTCTGTGATCACCGGAACATGCTTATGAACACCCGAGCTAGGGGTAAAATAGCGTGGCTTTGAGAAAGGGAGATGATAAAAATTTGACAACGACATTGAGGGACACAGAGAGGATGTTGCCAATCACACTGTAAAAAAAGCTCTCAGGAAGACTTTGATAAAATGCATGACAAAAAAAAAGTAATATACCTGTAGAATATTTTATATATTCTAATGATTAAAAAACTGAGTGGCTTCTTGATGTGTGCACACGGGATGATAAAGAAAATGTGGGTAATAATTTGCAGTAAGAAAGATGTTAAATTTTCCACGAGTTTTTCTCCACTTCAATTTGAAATACTACAACAGGGTTGTTTTTTTGGGTTAGACGCGAGGGCTCGAGGGGCGTAGAAGGTTCGAGTGGACTGAAGCCGACACCAAGGGGTGATAAAGAGATTGGAGAAGATAGAGAGATCGTAAAAATAATATATAGCAACTGTTTGCTATAAAGAGTGTAAAAAAAATTGTAGGAAAATACCACCGAGGGGATAAACTGTGTGTTCTTTAACGTCACTATTAATTATTGGGATCGGCGGGCGGTTTATGTGTGTACTTAAATTTTTCCAACGGCATCTGCGAAAGAGAAAAGAAAAAAGCTCAAAGAAATGTGGACTAGGACAAAAGGGAAAGACAGAGGCACGTAAAATGCCAAAAAGGGCGAGGAACGATGGAAATCGATGCAAACATGAGTCTGAAAGGACTCGAAGTTGGCGGGGGTGCACCAATCAATAGACGCGCGGCGGCGCGCCACCTGTCAACGGTCGTGAGATAAACACGCTTCGCTACGTTCCATTCCAACGTGGGTATTTGCACCTGTACATCCATCTGCCAGTGATTCGCAGAGTCAAAAACTCCCTCATCAACCCTCTGCGCCAACATATAATACAATCAATAAATATTTTTTAAAAGCTCCGACAAACATCCAAAACTTTACTTTCATCCCCATCAACGCTTTTAAAATAGATTAAACGCAGTTAAAAGGTGAATTTAAATAGTTTGAAAAAAAATAATAATAAAAAAACGGATCAAAGGTTTACAGCGAAATAAAAATGCTTGGATAACGAGCAAATATATGAGAGTGATGAGAAAACAGAGATTTTTCAACCTGCGATGAATTTTTAAGCACGAAAAAAAAATTCAACTAGGAGATCTCGATTATTTAAAGAATGCCTGCAGTTTTAAATGCACCGTATAAAAGATGACAAAAAAAAATATAAAACAACTCTCCCCGTCAGTACTGAAAGCTTGGAATTTTTAAGCTCATGAATTTTTCCACAAAATTTAAAAAATTCGTGATATTTATTATTTTCAAAATTTATCTATCCCGAGAATGAGAATAAACTATAGATATAGATTATATCGAAAAAATTGAAAAAAAAAATTAGAATGCTGACAGAGCGGATGGAAGATTGGATTTGAAATGTCTTTGATGTGGACATATTTCGCGACAGCTTTATTTCGTGTCATTGACGTATGATACACACTCGCATCGACGAGTATATTGCGGATATCGCAAAATATAGAGCAGGAAGAATATAAAAGTCGAGAAGAAAAAGACTTTAAGGCTTTATATTCGCTGCTCCACACACACACACACACACACAAAAAAGATGATGTACACGAACTGGAAAAATGCGATCATGAAAGAAGCTATAGATCGAGGCAATCGTATACGTATATATTACCGCGATCCTATATTTATATATGTGTTTCATAAGAACACTGCTGCAGCGTGCGATTTTGCTTGCGTATGAAAAAGTTGAAAATTCAATTTTCCTCATTTTTTCTCTGCACTTACGTGTATCATATTATACAAGCCCAGCCTTTGTGAATAAAACAAAAAAAGTATATATATACCTGAGAGCATAAAAAAAATATACATCATGTATAAAAGCCTCGGGCGAGCTTTTAAAAATTACACCCAAGTTCGAAGATGCCTTGCATCATCTATTTTTGTTCACAGAGGATACGATGGCATCTGCGTATCTATAACTTGTGTGTACGGCGAGAAACCGAGAGATGTTGTCAAGTTTCCAAGCCCATATCTAGGTATATAGTGTACAGCAGTTGATGCAGTATCTGCGGTTGCACCTTGAATACTAACCGAATTCATATCGGATCTGTAAAGCGTCGGAACGTACACCCAAAGTGTGCGAGTGTGGGGCGAGGAAGAGTCGTCCTCGAACGTTTACTCGACCGGCTAAATGTACTACGAACCTTTATGAGGCTTGGGGGAGGTGATGGAGAGGGTGGGAGGTGCATGCAAGAGCATTGTCGAGCCAACAATGGAGGACCACCAACTCGATATACACGTGCAAGCGCGCCCCGTGCTTCCTCGTTTCTGTTTGCGGTGCATAAAACATATTTGAAGACTATAAGTCGCTAGGATAAATATATAAATCAACAGTGCGTTTCATTTTTTGCATTACTCAATAAAACGTCTACGATCTAGTGCTTTTATTCACAAGAGGCCATCAAACCTGTCAATGGTTTATTTCGTTCTTTGCTATATAATACTCCACGGTGAAAAATGTCGCAGAAGGACGAAAATATCTCGACGGCTTCCGACTGCACGCCAGTTTATACCTCTCGTGAGAAATGACCAAGTCGAGAGCTCTCCACTGATCGCGGTGGTGGAGAGTGAAAAAGAGCGGTAAATACTGCAGAAGGTAGAATTTTATTGAATGGAAAATATTTAAAAACAAAAAACGACGAAATTCCGCTTGTTGATCTGATAAAATATTTCAAAAAATAGTAAGTAAATATATTTTGTGGCTCTGAAAAAAATGGAATTAATTAGTGGAGTATAGTGTTGCAGGGTAAGAAAGAGGATGATATAAAATTTTATATTCTGCATGCATCATGGATATACTTTCAGTGATTGTCCAATGCTAAAAATAGCCGCGTCTCGGATAAACATGACATCATTATCCCCTCCGGAAAGTCGTTAGTGGTATAGAGCCTCCGGACGTTGGCGAGGGTTTAAGTGGCTGTTAGTTATACCCAAAGCACAGCGGATAGAAGATGAAGAAGAAGAAGAAGCTAATAAGATACGCTATCATCCAAAAGTCTCAACCTAGTCGTGCTAAATTGTATGTACAGTAGAATAAAACAGAACAGAGAGACTGGACGTAACACCGTCATAATCTCATATTTATCATCGTCTTGTCACACCTATTATCATGGCAGTCAAAAGAAGCAGACGTATACTATCTTTGTAAAATTATCGAACTTTTCAAATTAAATTTTTTCCCATGAAAAGTGTGTACATGAGCTTAATGAAACTGAGCGCGGAAAACAGTGCTTTGAAAGTTTAATATAAAATGTGCAAGTCCCAAATATATACGAAAGTCTCTTGCAGACACCACTTCCTCTCATCTAGCAGTATCATGAAACTTGCAAACAATCTACAGGGGGAATATCGTCAATAAACGTCGTTGTTTTCCAGCAGCAAACACTTGGCAAGAAAAGAAGACTGCAAAAGGTAACATCAAGAATAAAATTGTTCATCTTTCTTCCTTTGCTTTATACGACACAGCAAAGTACGTTCTGGCAAATTTCCTAAAGTTAAAAAACAAAATCGTGACTTTTTTTTGTATTTCAAATGACATGGAATTTTCTATACTGTAAAAATTTATGCAACTCAAACAATAGTACTTGCCATTAAAATATCAAGTGACAGAAGAGAAAGCATCGGGTTATTGCGATCACGCAGCTCAGATTACACTAGCAGACAGTGTAGAAGTCAGTGCAAGAAACAATTGACAGTTTATCGGGTCGTTTATACAGCAGCGAAGCAAAATAATCTGCGTCGCGAGGTGTGCTATACCTCGTCGCAGAAAAATATAGGTAAAAGTCTGCCAAAGTGGGAGGATCCTAATAAACGTAAGAGGAAAGCTGGCTTAAAAGCTCTTCGAATAATGGCGAGTGGCGTCTCAGTGATGTAGAAAGAGAACGAATCTGACGCCAACACGCGCTCTCACTACTGCCTGCAACTTTAGTCGAAAAAAAACCCTATACCCGCCACGCTGCGATTCTAAGCTGACCCGAATTTACGGGCCATTAAAAATAATCGAACCAATGGAGCCTAGCGCCATTTTAAGCTCTGTAAAATTCTCAAATCCACTTTGAAAATCAACGAAAGAAAAAAAAAAAGAATTCTATGTATCTACATTAGTGTGGCCCTGAAAACTGACTATTTTTCATCTTCAGAACTCATATAAAAAAAAAAAACATGGTTTATCATATTTCGGGAACTATCTAAAAAAATTGATCCAATACAAGTATTTTTAGAGGTTGCTAACAAATTTTGAAATCTCCAAACAAAAAAGGGTAAAAAGTGATTGTAAAAAAATTTTTTTTTCCTGTATTCGCTATATAACTCATTTATTTTTTTACATTTAAAATAAAAAAACTGTACAAAATTTCGTTTTATTTTGACGATTTTTTCAAATTTCAAAATTCGTGAGCGACCTTTAAAAATGCGTGTATCTAGCTGAATTTTTTAGAAGGCTCTTAAAACATGATTAACTATGTTTCTATTTTATACAAAACACAAACAAAAAAAATTTCCGGTTTTTTGTTTTTAGGATCATTTTAATCTTTGTATACATGTTTTATTAATTTTTTCAAGATTCCCACCCTCTTTTACATCATGTAAAATTTCTTCACAATCTTTCACCATCGCGCGCACTTCAAACAAGTAATATCACGAGAATCTTTATCTCGTACTTGCGAGAAAAGCTTTGCGACATAGTCCCATATCGAGAAGGATCTAGCCATGGAGGGATAAAATTCATAATCCACCAGCATGGTATGCGTTTGCCGAGAGGTTTCTCGAGAAAGAGGCCAGCACACGAGCTTGTGTTCAGACACGTGAAATAATCTAATTATTTGGTGTTTTATTAACTTTCAGCTTTGAGAATGCTGATGTAAACCCGGGAAGTTCCAAAAACCTTACACAATGTTATACATATATAGTGGGCAAGCAATGCGGGCTGTGGAGCAACCCCAAAGTCAGGTCTCTCTAGAGACATCTCAAAGAGAATGAGAGTCGAATAAACTCCAAGGATTTTTTTTACTCTGCTTCTCGACTTTCCACTTCTTTTTTTATCCCCTCCCTGTCGTCGAGGGGATCGACAACGACGAACTACTGCTGATGCGCCCGGTCTATATGTTCTCGGACATTTTGCTGAGGTTCTTTATGAAACAATGGCTTTTTCATGTTGTTGAAACCGCACTCTCCTCTGCCATCCCGTAGGTAAGTTAAACCCTCTGTGAAAGGCACACGGCCTTGGAGAATTCCATAGAAAGTTCCCCTTCAATTTCCGTTTGGTCTAAAGGTATATGTATAAATTTTTCTAGACATTTCGTGACCTCATTACCAAGCGACGGTGGAGGAATTATCGCTACGACGAGTTTTGGATACAGAGGAGGTACAGGAAAATGTAAGGGAATAAAAAAAGGAAATTAATGTCAACCGCAAAATGGCCCTCAGCCCTCAGGGAGTATGAAAAGGAATGCCAGTACACGCTCCCATTAAACTTTTATTTTTTTATACCAATTTTTTTTTTCTCTCCTTTTGGCTCGCATATTGAAAGACGACCAAGGTAATTGTCATACTTTATACTGCAGTCTGAGGGTAAAAAAAAATTTTTTTAATTGACTCTACTGCTAGAGCAACAATTGTTCCGCTTTTTTATAAACTATGTGTTTTATTTATTCAGCTAAAAATTACTATCACCCGCCAAAAAATAGTAAATCCTGCAATTTTCCTATCTTGACTTGAAAATTATTGTGTGACAGGCAGTCGAGTGGTCGGGTGATGATAAATTTAATGCTGAATAAATGAAGAAAGCCATTTATTAATATTAAAAGTAGCTATAGGAATTTTTTGCAATATTTCAAAATATTGCCTGATAGCTGATATATATTTTTTACTTTTCCCCGTTGTGTTGACTCTGTTTTTTCACAACAGAAAAACTCTCAACCGAAGCATTGTTACGAGTGCGATAACGACCTCCCCAGTCGTCCATGTTGCACGCTCGAGTAAACGTTGCCACGATGGCTGTGTAATAGCAATAACGGAAAAGAATCCGCCACGTCAAGTGTGTTGGGGCTATTTTTTTTTATTGGACAATAAATACGAGCCATATCCCATCAGGGTGTCAACTCTTCCCTTTTATATATAATCACACGGGCATTATTATTTGCCTGTGTGTGTGTGTGAGACGCGAATACAGGCCATAAAGCGCGATCGTATCAGCGACTGGATTTAAATGTATGGCCAAATTCAAACGACTATTGGTTGGCGTACACCACGTGTTGCAGCATCACGACTCTCGAGTAATTATATTATTCCATTCAACGGGCATTTAGTTAATCCACCTGGAATTAGTGTGCTACGTCAGAGTTGAAAGGGTCTCCGAGCTCTCAGTCCATCTTGAATCTCTCTAGATTAATTTGCACTCAATTTCAACTCATTAAATCCAGGTATTTATCATAAATACGTATCAGAGTGGCTTAAAAATAACCGACGATTTTTTCGTTTTTGTGTCTCGTATCAAAAAAATCATAGTTTATCAGTCGCTCACGAATTTTAAAATCTGAAAAAATGGTCAAAATATATAATTATAAACAATTTTCTTTGTAATTATCAACATTAAAACATTGCATTTGTTCATTTTATTAGTTTAATGAGATATTTTACGTCACAAAAAAATAAGATTTTAATTATTATAAATATAGGTCGTTCGAAAACATTGAAATCAAATTTAAAAAATTTTTTAAATTCATAAGTGACATCTGAAATAAATAATTTCAACTAAAACTTTGTAAATTTTATTTATATTTCATGTAAAAAAAATTTCCTGTAGTACAATCACATTTTGACTTTTTTCGAAATTTCAAAATTCGTTAGCAACCTCTAAAAATGCTTGTATCAAAAAAATAAAAATTGTCAATATTTTGAACCTCCCCTAAAAATATTACCGCTTATCCTAATTAAACATAACTGAAAAAAATCACTTAAACCGTTGAAAAGTTTGAAAAAAAAACCAATAAATCATCAGATAAAAATATTTTTCAAGTTTTAGACATACACAGACACAATTTGCGTCCTAAAGCTGTCTGTAATTTACAGTATACGAGTCAGAGGGAAAAAATGGCAAGAGAAAAGCCGAGTGGAATAGACGTTGGAAGCTGCTTTGGCCGATAGTTTCCGCTGAGAATTACGAGGCAACCGTGTGCGGGCATCAACGACTTTATTAACGCGCCTTATCCTGCCGGCAGTTAGATCCACACGACAATGTATGGTATGACGTTAAGTGGTATATGGACGTTGAACAAAATGAGATCGTGGCAGCTGTTGCTAACGCAATTTTCTCCTGATATAAATCCTCGGGGGCCAGGGATATTGAATCAAACCGCGCGTCGCTTTCTATACATAGCAGAGAGTACAGAAGAGAGGGGACAGCTTTAGCCCATGACTATAAAGCTATTTCCTTGGGCCCGCATTGGCCAACTAACTAGATCCCCCGCAGCTCTATATCTACCAATATAATGTATACGAGCGTTTGCGTCGTTACCCAGAAAAATTCAAGACACTATAAAAAACCTTGATGAAAAACTATAATACTCCAGCACTTGCTGGTATTAAAACTGGTTAAACATTTGTTGGGACTTTAGCGGCTACATCGATTAAACACACATATCATCGATAGTGGTGCCGGCGGGACAGCCAGTTTGATGGTGAGCGAGTAAGCCAGGCGTTACAGAGTCGCAATGCGGTGCATGATCGAATTATGTATAAATACATTGGCCATGCCTGGTCGCTTTATGGCCAATATGGCACGCAAACTCCGGGCACACGTGTGTGTACACTCCTCTCGAGCCAGGATCTACACAATGCACAATGGGGACATGGAGAAACACCAGGAGAATATTCCTCTACTCGCGAATAAATGACAATGACACGACTCTGCGTCCCCAGTCTATTATCAAATTCAATCGCATATTAAATTGACTCTAGAATAATTATATATATATATATATAGCGCGGGTGAGTGATGCTGATGAAAAGCGAGAAATAGGAGATAAAAAATTTTTTTTTTCATCCAAGCAAAGAAAGAGATTTAGAGAGAGAGAGAGAGAGAGAGGGCGCAAACAGAGAGCGTGGGCATTGAAACCTGAGGTGATTTTTTGCCTGAACCTTTGCCAGTTAGTTATGACGGCTGATCTTTCTTTTACGTATGTTCCATACTCGCGGTCACGTGATTAATATCCGTGCTTGGTGAAATATGGCGGTGAGATATGCCTGAAAGAAGAGTACATAAAACCACGCGGGCAAAGTTATATTCGTTGATAGAAAATGCTTGGGATATAAGTTTTTACAGGTCGACAGAGATGCATTGCAAGAAAATACGTGAAGCAGAACTGACCATAGCATCGGGTCCACGCGCCACAGTGTTGTGTACAAGCTGCTGAGAGTCGTCCAAGTGCATCGGCAACATCTGGTGATTCAATAGTTCGAACGAAGCGTGAGGGCGGATGCGACACTCTTGCAGAAACTCAACTAACCACGACTAAACCATTATCATCTATATAATTATACATCGAGACATGTGTTTTACTCGAGTTCAGCGCCAGAAAAACGACAACCGAATCTTTTTAAAAAATTACGGAATATTTTTAAAATCTTTAATTCAGTATATCAAACATTTTTTTAACATTAAAAAGTCACCAACAGAAAAAAAAACCAGGTTATCCGAACAATTTCATACTTTGAAACGTTTTTTTTTCCCCCAGGGTACAATGAAAATTATTGTTTTTTCCATGCGGATAAATAATTGCAGCGGCTATTATTTAGGGAAACGGCCCTCAGAAATTGGTGGACTCACGGTCTGGTGCTGTATTAGCCGTTGAGAGCCAGAGAGAGAATAATGAGTAATGGCAGGCGTCCATCATAGCCGCGAGTGAATGTGTCTGACATGCGTTGGCTGTACTACTTGCTGAGCGCGCGCTGTCAAGTGTAAGAGAGAGCGCGAGCCCAGCACATATGTGTGTGTACAGAATTTCTCTACATAAACTTCAGGTTCACGTGCGCGCGCTAGCTCTGGTACAGTGGTCGCACGGCATCTCTCTCTGTGCCAGTGAATTGCCGCGAAAGTTGAAACAATATCGAATTTATCGACGAAGGAACCGGATGTGGAGCGGTGAATTACGACTGGCCGACTGTTGGGGCCGCCATCGTGTGCTGCAGTAGTGCTTGTAAGCCACGTGAAAACGAGAAGGAGGAGCGGGTGCGGGAGTGCTCGTTGTCGCGGCGGTGTGATGGGTTGAGGAAACTAGAGTAAGAGGGGTTGAAAGTCAGCGACATTCCGGAAGCTTGAATTACGATCCACGGGCGTCCAGACTGCTGGCCTCTCAAGCTGGGAAATGGAAGCCGTCAAATACTGGCAATCACATAAAGTGTGAGAACAGTGAAATTTTCACCGCGTGATTGGTTGTCGAAGCATATTTGCTGTTGGAAACTATGTCAAGTCATAAAAACCCTCTCCAAGACATGACATCCGGAGAATTCTAATAAAAATCTCGGTAAAAAATATAAATTATATTTACTAATTGACATTTCACCTTTATAATTCACATTTATACACGAGTTTCCAATAAAAACGTGACCAGCGGACGATAAACCACGACGGACTCGATCGGCACGAGGTGAAAACTCGCTAGGAAAGTCGTTGACAGAGATATGGCCGATGAGAATATAAGATACGGCACGCAAGAAGACCGTTCATGACTAGAGATACGCTATAGGGGTGATGGTGACGTTGTGAATAAAGCTAAAAAGAGATCGCAGAGCTTTACGATGATCTCTGTGGCTGCATCTTTGTGTGTACATAATTCTCTATTGAAGTAGCCACACTCGGGTGGCCGAAAAAAAACCGATTATTTTTGTTTTTTGGGTCTCACATCATGAAAAAGAATAGTTTATCATATTCTAAAAACCCTCTAAAAAATTTGACCTGATCTAAGCATTTTTAGAGGTCACTCACGAAATCTTATTTTTCCGTGACGTGAAATACCTCAAAAAATAAAAAAAATAAATAAATGCAATGTTTTATTGTAAATAATCACAAAAAGTCGTGTGAAAAAAGAACAAGAAATTGTTTACAATCACATTCTGAATTTTTTATAGAGCTTTTAAAACATGATAAACTATGATTTTTTAATACGAAAAACAAAAATAGTCGATTTTTTTTGGGCCACCCTAAGCCACACGCAGTGACTTTGAATTTTTGAGTAGTTTGAAACAGTTGGGTGCATCTAATGAGATGAAAATATTGTAGAAAAAAAGAAGACAAAGGAAAAAAAACATGATAAAACACGAGAGGGAGCAGCAGCATAGCTTGTCTCGCTGGGTGCGCAGTGTAATAAATTAATTTGGGAAACAAGGGGCTGGTCAGCGTGCTCTAGAATATTGTAGAGTCAGGAAGAATTGGGCAACGAGTGCAACCACCGCATTTAGCTTTAAAAAACAAGAGTCTAAAGTATTTTTTTTTTCCTTTTTATATGAATCTTTCTTTTTATTTTAAAACCCCGCGTCGTCTGTAGTTTTTTTTTATTCATTTCTGCCTTTTCTACTGCATGAAATTTACTACCAGCCACGGGAATAACCGAGCGACAATAATATTACCCTGGATATACAACCCCGAGCTATACGCGACCGCTCTATAATTATTATACAGTTAAGTCAGAGCCGACCGCTGTAATTGATTTGATTATTGAATGGAAAATTATGAGGAAAAAAAAATAGAAAAATTGAATACATTGAAAAGGATAATTATTTCCCACTCGTTACTGATCGTATTCGATGAAATGACTGCCGGCAATCCGACGTGTATAATGCACAGCTCCGCGGTTGAAAACATCGTTACGTCCATGATGCTGATTGTAATTGCACATCCGATGGGAGGTGTAATCGAATCGTTCAAGAGCGGCAAAAGGAGGATCATTTCCATCATTGGTCAGCCAATCAATGCCGGTATATACAAGTGAAAAACAACTCTATAAACACCATTACACACTTTCAACTACGCAATTTAAATTCACAGTTATTTAAACACCAACAAAAAAATTCCTGATGCACAAACATCTGTCAGAAAATTCATGAAATATTCAATTTATTACTTTTTAAATATTTACACATTTAAATATGTTTAAAAAGAAATTTTTTCAAATGTTTCTGGATAAAAAGAAAAATATATTTGACCACATTAGTGAAATCGCGAGTACGTGAATGCGAGATGATAATCGTGATGAAAAAAAAAAAACGAAATAAAATAAAGCCATAGAGAGAAAAACTTGGAATGATAGTCGACGAGTCCGAGAAAAGAAGCTTTTTCTCGCACACATAAAAGACAATGTTTCTTATTGCGAGACTTGAGAGTGTCGTCTGCCATAGTAGCAGGCGAAAAGAAGAGAAACAGAAGATGGAAAGATTGGAGGTAGGTGGTTTTCCATTCCTAAAACAAGATATAGAAAGAAAATTGCCAAAAGGCTACTTCTTATATATCCAACTGTTCGTCACGCCCTATATTCCATTTGGAAATCTCCCTCGTCTTGGCGGAGAAAAGCTCGTTTCGTGCCAATCAGTCGCTTTCCTCGCGCCTTTCTCTGATATATCCATCACACTATCGAAATTGAAATGTAACGCTATTTCGACACGATGCCTTCATGCAACCACTGAGCTGCCGAGCGCCCCAAGCACCATCATCGACTGCGATATGCGGACAACGTCTACACCAGCAACCACTGCGCCCGCAGTTGGTGAAATTGCGCCAGTATATTGTCGTCCATGATTGAAATCCTGACGCTCTGTTCCCTCAAGGCTGTCTTTTCAAATTTTACAATTTGCAAAAAATCTCCCGCTATCTACGACTACATTATTTCCCTTTTTTCCAGGTGCCTGCTATCTACCACGCGCAATTTCCTAGGCCTCGTTTTCATCGCTTTCCGCGGTGTCTTCCCCCCTGATGGTTTTTTTTCCACCATTGTTATTATTTTTTAATACGCCCGTGGTTCATCGCGCGAAATAAATTGTCGACGGATTTTTTTTCTATCATTCAAATTAAAAATCGAAATAATAACCGATATGCAAATGACAATTTGACTCTGATGACTCTATAGTTTTTTTTGTCAATTATCTAGTAGCAATAAAAATTGCTACTTGGTGGAAAAAATTTATCCAACTAATAAATCAGTGTCTGTGGATAAAAAAATCCCGAGTCCCGTGGGTATATGCAGTGTACATGCATGGTAGATGAGCGAATGTTCTGGTTGAGGCAGTTCGGAAGGAGGAATTGTTAAAACGAGGAGTGTTCAGAGCACGGCAACGAGTGGACGAGCGGCAGACCTGGAGGATGGTTGTAAGGGACCGCAGCACCAATTCCATAGCGTAGTTACACTGACTAGTGTGGCATTGTCCGGCTGGTAGCCGCAATGCGACGTGCTCTTCCCCGTTGCAAGTTTTAGGTTAGGTCGGTGGTTGTTAGGAAAGTAACAAACTGCGGTGGAAATTCCTTGCCTCTCGTCGGAATCGTCGTCGTCGTCGCATTCACGTGTTTATATATAGATGCCGCCAATATTTCTCTTTTCCCATTTCTTCACGTATCTTGATGCTCGGAATCCTCAGATTCGACAGCACTTTCCGTTTGCCAAAGCGTCCATCATCGGATAACAATGAATAAACATTGACTTTTCATCATTTTTCACAAATCTAAATTTTTTAATATTAACCACGACCAATAATAACAGACAAAAAAAAAAATTCAATACAATTTTTTTAAACCCAAAATATGGAGTTTAAAGAATACATGATTTATCACATACATTATTTCTATTCGTCTTAGTTAACAAAAATAAATATTTTATGAACTTTTAAAAGTTCGTGTATTAAAAATGTATTTTCCATGAATTTTTACTAATGGAGAACCGATTAAGCAGACGTAAAAACAGAGAATTTTAATGATTTTTTAATATAACCGCGGGAATTATGACTTTACGGATTAAACAAGTAGATTTTCTAGATTCAGCGTGAAAAATTAACAACATAATATAGTTTTTAGCCTGGGTGATTCAAATTATACGAAAAAACAAATGTTTTTCAATTCTTCTATATAGCAATTCTCGTTTTTCATTTTATCTTATTCTCCTCATTCTAACCCGTGTCTGTATAAAGTGAAAGCTTTTATCTGAAAATAAGATTAATCATCTCCATGTCGTCTATTCACACAGACAAATCAAAAGATCTGTGTAGTAGAACTCTCGACGGAATTGCAGACTGCACGTACAATAAATTAATTTAGTCATGTTGTAATTTGTCCAAATCAAAAATTCCATCTCACTTTATATATACAGTGTAAAAAAAAAGTTCTCTTTTTTTTTTTTGTAAAATCCTCGCTTCACAAACTTTATAATTAAATTGAAATAATTAAGAAATAATGAAAATGTATCTATGCGTATTTTATTTTCAACAACAAGAGCAACTGTGTGTTTTCCTCCAGCTGTTGGCATAGAAATGTTTATATATAAACTCGCTACCTGCATCAGAGTATGATGGCTGACACAGAAAAAATTGCTGAAAATAAAGTTGTCTGCTGTGTGTGGATGCTAGTGCATCTCGAATTTAGAAACTCGTCGTCGTGTAGATGCAATGTGCAGTCAAGTCAAACGGCTAATTCAGGACGTGCCTGGAGTACAAGACACATCACGATGTGTAGCTTCGCGTACATCTGTCCTTTTCAACTATATCTCCTCGTAATATTCTGCTAATTGGTATTCCGCGTGGGTGACCGTAAGGCGCCTTAAGGGGATTATTGCAGCCATGTTGACAGTCCATGTCCATCACTGCTGAGACTAATCTTGAACTAATGACCCATCGGCATCCATACAGTAACAATATTAAATCCACCACCTGTATGTCTGCAATTTTTATACTCACGTGTGTGTCAAAAGAAACTAGCGTCCACGTAGAGCTGCTGCATGCGTCAATATATCATGCATTGACATACATATCACACTTTTCAACCGACGAATTTCTTGGTTCTTGTATATATATATCCCAGCTGAGTTTTATTTATCAATATGATGAGAATTGACAGATGGGATAAAATTCTTTCTACGACTTTTTACCTCGAAATCAAGCCTCACAATCCACTCTAAAGCTTGTTAGGAATTTTTCTCGGTTTTATAAGAGTCAAGTAACCTTAAAAAAAAATTATAATCAAGCATTTAAAGCACTAAATTACAAAATAATCACATTGTTCAATGCTTGATTGAGCATTTAGGCTTTTAATTAATTTTTTTCGAATTTATTTATGCCACCGCTGGGCCCTCGCCTTATATTATTTTTTATTGGCAAGCACGATATAGCTTCAGCCGCGTTTTCGAGTATAAAAGTGACAACGATATCGCATGCTTTGTGACTTTATTAATCTAATGCTCAACGTACCTCAAAACGAAAGACAAAAAAATTCAATTGCCGTGCTAATGGATGATGGCGGAACGCTAATGTAAATTCACTTAAGTAAAGTTTCATTGAACCGGCTGTCGTATAATTAAAGCTCTTCCACTCTCAGTTCACCAGGTCTTTATACACTGTCAATGCAGATGAATGAACATTGCGAAAAAAAAGAAGGTATTTATTATCTTTGTTATGTCTCTGTTTAAAAAGAAAAAGTTAATACTATTCATTAAACTTTCAACAAGTGCGAAATGTCCTCTGCTTCTCAGGGGGGAAAATCAATGAAATAAATTATTTTCCACAGTAATAAATTTATATATATTCATTAGGGAGTTGTTTTTTTCAAGAAATTTCAATTAAATTTCGAGTTTGTGATATATTCAGTAGAAATATATATTATATAGTTTGTCATTTTTCATGTGACGTTGGCTGATATCTATACTTTTCTTGCATATTAAAGTAACCCCGAAGAGCCGCGCAATAACGTTGATGGCGGCGAGTGAGAAAAGAGAAAATAGGTCGAGGTTGTAACTTTTGTAATTGAGTTTAGTCGTCTTGGTGCCTCGTAGAGGTCGTTCGACGATCACTTCCCGCCCTGCCCACCATTGCCAACACTGTCCCCGGCTTATCTACGTCAAGACGAACGTTAAAAACACTCTCAAGTTTTATCCCCCAAGCAATGTCTCTGTGTGCGCGCAGGCTTTTGACACTGGTGCAGCAACGCAAAGTGCTATACATAGTAGAAGAAGAAGAAGCCGCGAGGCACGACCTGCTCGATGCATCAACCGCACCGAATGAGATGCCAGGTAATGTTACCGAGGGAATTTGTAGTGCGCCAGCGAGAAAACGAGCGCCACACAAAAAGTATAAAAATTTTTTACAAGGCCGAAAGAATGCCTGAATGTAAAAAAAAAAATAAATATGAAGCCTCATTAAAAGTTATCCTACTCCGTGAATCCGATAATACTGTATACCTAGATAAGTATTTGCAAGTGCAAACTTTACCCGAGAAATAAATATAATTATTTGAGTATTTTTAAATTAGATTACTCTCATCAGGGGTAAAATATCAAAAAAATTTTATTTTCACAACTAAAAAAAAATAGAAAAACCTTTAAAACCTATAGAGTGCACCCAACAAAATTTTTACCCCTATAGCATCGTTTAAAAACCATCTGTCACCCCTAAACCTCAAATTTATGAGAAATACTAATTAAATATAGTGATAAACATTTTTTCTTACCATAATATTTTTTCTGCAGTTAGTCTAGAGTCTCAAAAATACTGAAAAAAAATTTACAACCCCCTATGATCGTTTAAAGACCATCGGCCACCCTATAAACCTCAAATTCATGCGAAATAATGATGAAATATTATGTTAAATGTTGTGCTTATCGATAATATTGTTTTTACAGTTAGTTTAGAGTCTGAAAAACAGCCTAAAAAATCAGCAACCCCCCGACGAAAACTTTATGGTGTTAGTTACTATATAAATAAAAATGTTATTTTATTTTATTTTTTTCCCAGAGGACAGCAAGAGTTTTGCGTACTGTGAATGGCCACAAAATACAAAAAACACAGTAGCATGATGATCATCACGTGGTAAGTCGAATTCGGAAGTAAAAGAAGGGTATTACTTTCTTCAAGAGAAAGATAGCTCTCTCTAGATCTCATAAATCGCAGTCCAAAAGAGCTTGAAACCGATGGAAAAAACGGTGGTAAAAAAAAGCGAAAAGTAAAAATCGCGAGAAGATAAACTCTCTCTCTCGTTCCCCTGCCATTTTTGAATGCATTTTCTTGTGTGCCATAGTCTATATACTATACTACTCTCTCTCTAGTATATATTCGGTTCAAGTGGAATTTTCAAGAACTTGGCAGAAACGAGGTAGATTTTATTTCCCTACACGGGAGAAACTTTTAACAGTAGAAATTCTTTTTTTCCTTCTTCTCTCTGCTCTCACCGAGAGAAAGATAGAGAGAGAACAAGCGACGAAAAGAATTGACGCTGATGATGAGATGACAAGCCGTTGAAAGACCCAGCAAAATATATATATAAAACAACGATTTATCAAGCTCGGCAAAATCTTTCTTCTTTTTTCTGACAAATAACTAGGGAAGTAATTTGCGAGAGATATCAGCATCGTTGTCGATAGCAAATAAAAGAGGCGTTTAAAGTGTCAAATGTATTCGGAGAAAACGCACGGGCGCGGGTGAAAGAGGCAAAAGGAGAAAGTTTATCAGATTTGCTATAAAACTACGACAATCGTCGTTCAGAAGGCGAGAGAGCAAGAAAAACCATTAAAAAAAGAGAGAGAGAGAGAAAAACGAGTGAGACTAACCCTCGAGATTCTATCGGCACATCTCAATTGTCCCATTGAGTGCTCATAAATCAACAAGCCTTATCGGGACAACAGTATATTATATATATACATATAGAAATGGTGGGCCATGAGAATTTTGTATATGCGGGCCGTCGTATTCCTTGCGAAAAAGGCGGCATTTTGCTTTTTAAACGGCCCACACACACTTGGAACACGATGATAAAGGCTGCAGGATTATTTGCACTTGTCTGAGCGGCATTGGTGAATACTTTAAGGAGTGCACGAGCTGGGAGACATACTCCTGCAAACTCCAATCCCGTCGAACTTGACGGAAACTTGGAGCTAAAGCTAATCTCAACGACTTATACGAGTTAGAAAGCCAAGATTATGCATACACGGTGAACTTAATACCACGATTAGGGGTTTTGTCTGTGATGTGTCTATACGAGTTTCACTGAGGAAACTGGTGAGCCATTAATAATTTAATCAAAACCTCAAGAAGCATTTTGTTAAGATGTCTAGCTCTCCTCACCGCCACTGTGTCGTGGCATCACAGGATTTTCAACCGCGAATTTTTACAACTGCGCCAAGATAGAGCGGAAAACCACGAGACAGGTCTGATACTGTATAGGAAATTTCACGTTTATAGATCAGATCGATAAATTTAAAGCGCGCTCTTTGTATGACAATGGAGGATTCATTTATATATCTTTAAGATGTTTAGACGTCGGTCGCTTTCCTCGGTGACTCAACGAATAACGAATAAAAGCGACCAATGATATCCGGGGCGCGGATATTGTCCAGAACGACCATTATATGGTTTCACGCTAAAGCCAGTTGAGCCTTTGGGCAAAATCCCGCAATGTGTGAGGGTGGTACACCCTACACTTTTGCTGCAACCCTCCTCCTCTGTGTGTTATAAGTTTGGATAGACTTGGGCGCATTGGAATAAGAAAGGATCTTGTGAATCCCCCGGTCCTTTTTTACTATATCTGCGCGACTTTTTCCACGAGAAAAAAGAAATTCTTTCGCCTTAATTCACTTGTATAAACGAAAACTAAGACTTACTCTATCTCAATATATGCAATTATTTTTCATCCTACGCTTACATCGGAGAATACAAAAAAAAAAACCTGAAATTAATCCTTGATCTCTTTTTTTTTCATACAACTCCACGTGTACGACAACTCGTGGTTTTATTCTTACAACGAATAAAAGTTTCTTTGTCAAGATGAAGAAAAAAAAAACTGAGAGAAAAACGAAAAAAGAAAAAGATTTTATCGTTGGTAATGTTATCAAGCCGCCAACGGCTTGTGGGCTCATCTTTTATGCCAAAATTTATAGGTCCAGACCCGGGTAAAAATTGTATATGTGGCATAAATATATTTCCAAAGGCGTATACATTATATTGAAGTAAGAAAAAAAAAATAAATATAATATTTTCAACAAAAGTTTTCACAGTCATTGCTCATCGTCATTGTCAAGTAATTGCCAAGGAAGTTTGATAGAGGCCAAGAAAATATAATCGCAAATAATTTAAAAGCTGGCTGTGAAATTATGAAAGCACATTAAGTGAGTTGAAGATGAAACAGGGGATTCAATTTGCCCGCAGGAGAACAACTCGCGGCAGAGAAGCCTGCTCGTAATAAGAAGTCTTTTTTTTTTATTACTTTGCTGCGTGTAACAATAAGGAGTCTCGCGCGCAGATCCTCACCGGCTTGTATTCGCGAGTTGGCTCACTCTTTACGACTGTCTGAAATAACCGTTGTTTTTCAAGAGCTGCGGAAGAGACTGGAGCAGCAAACTCCAGCAAATAAGTAAATATATATAAAACCGAAAAAAAAAATGCACTGCGATGGAATAAACTTTTTTGGTTGGATATATATACACACTCACACGGACACACAATACAAAAATAACAGAGAGTATATACATATACAGGATTGGCAGAAGAAAAACAAACGAATTCAACGGCGGATTGTTGTCAAGTTAATTGGCGGAAAATTGCACGCCGTGCGATCCACATAGATCGACAGATATTATTTCTTAACCCGGGATTTTTATTGCACACAAGTGCTCTCATCTTTAAAGCTATGGATAGCACACAGATGCGATTGTGGACTTTTGAAGATTCAATATGAGTTTTTTACGCGAGAACCTTGGCTTGCCGATGCGCATTGGTGCTTTTATCAAAAGAGGCGATCCTCAAGGAATAAGGGAATGAATATAGTGCTCCACACACACGACCACACACAGCGTGATGCGGCCTCCTCGTCCTTCGCGTCGTCGTAAAGGATGGAAAGACGCCAAGCCCGTATAAAATAAGCGACGCGAGCCTCTTTGAAAAATTCCGCGTTTGTCGCCGCGGGCAGGACGATGAGAGGAGCCGGCAAAAATTACATGATTCAACATTGTCCCGAGAGAAAGCGATTTAAATCCACAGCCGCGGTGAAATCACCTGTAAAATTTTTCTATATACATTATTAGACGGTAAAAGTCATGAATAAATTTAACCCTGGTAATTTTTTTTATAAATAAGATAAAATTTTTTTATCCACACAATAACAATGATTTTATTTAATTTGTATTGCACGTAGTTGGTCCTGCTGTCATCTGCATACATGCATGCACACACGCAGGTGGTTTCCGCACCACCCCGTCAACTTGCTGACCCTTGAAACCCCGCTATAGATCGACAAGCAAGCGCTTTCCAAGTGGATTAAGGCCGCATGTACATATACACAATAATCTGCCGCCATAACCTATTGACCGTTGTTGGAAAATGCGACAGTTGCTCGTTCGACCAAGATTTTTATTTTTACAACGGTACTTAAATATATCCTCTTCATCGACGGAACTACCCGCACCCCTTTTATCCATCGCGTAGATCACCCCCTCAGTTCAATTTCCTCCTCGTCAGCCTTCCGATGATAATAAACCTCTACCCCCTCGTTATTTCTTTCAGCACTGACTTTATTTTCATTTCTCCGAGCCATGGCAGAGAGAGAGACAGTATGAGACGAGCTATTGTCATAAAAAATGGATAAGTAGTGAAAAAGTTACTGCGATTTTCAAAGAAGAGAAACGATAAAGGGGAAAAAAAGAAATCTAATTCCAGCAGAATTATCTGCTCATTACAACAATAATGCCTCGCTGTAGGTTTTTATCGTCTGAAATATACGCGCGAGGGCGAGTGGAAAAATTGTGTGTGCATCCGTGATTAAGCGGTTAAATAAAAACTGCCATTATTATCAAAGAGAATCGAGCTAGCCGTTGGGGAGAGAGGAGCGCATTCACTCGGATGAACGAGACGTGATGTGCGCGCGGCTAGTGATTGGTGGCACATGCGAAGGACACACGCTGACAACGTCGGTTGTGCCTGAGGTAGACCTAAATAGCTGATGGGTAATCATGTGATCATCCTAGATATATATTATGTTCTCGTATTATTTCAAAAGTTTTGCATCAATCACGCCCCATGTCGCGGCTAATTTGAAATATAATCTGATAGGAAAAGTTCTCATTGTCGTTGGAAAATCACTTGCACGTTTCATTTGTTGGCTGTCACTCAAATTTTATCCCCATATATATTCACATATTATAATAGATAACGTGTATTAAAATTTTCCATCATTTAGAAGGTTTTATATCATCGGAAAATTTATATCACGTCACGAATAAAACATCATGATTTCGAATGTCAACTCGTTATGGCGGTTTCCACGGTTATAAAGTAGTATAACCTGCGTTGCGTCAGCCAAAATTTTTTTTTTCTTTCTTTTTCTAAATTGAATTAATTAATTTTAACAATGTATTTCGGGATTTTTCATAATTTAACTGATACAGGTCGAACTTAATTTCAAACAGTTCTGTATCTATAGTAGAGCAAAATTTTGAAAAACCGATAGAATAAAATTTTATTCATATTTTTTAAAGATAATTTAACTTTTTATCATTTACCTTATTTACCGAGTTGTTGCCAAAAAAATCGAAGAGTTAAAAAAAAACTGCAAGAGTCGTTAAGGGTTTTTTTTTTTTTTTTTTTTTGTTAAAATTTGGTAAATATAAAAAATTTTGTATTTTCATCATCAAATATCAGAATATAATCTTTATTAAAAATTGACTAATTCAACTCAAATACAGTAAATAACCACGATTTACTATTCCGGCTGACGCAACATAGGTTATACTACTTAATAAACATGAAAATCCCTAAAATAACCTGTTGTTTTTAAATCCTTTTAACTTTTATGACGCAATACAAATCTCTGGTGATTTTAGAGTGTTAAAAATAAATAATTAAAAAAACACACGTTATCTATTAAAATATGTATAAAACCTCTATGAAAATTTGACGACAAAAAAAAAAATTTTTCATCTCAACCAAAAGTTTGGAAATATGAATAATACTCAAGTTTTACAAATTTTAAAACTTTTTTAAAATACGCACTCAGTTGTCATTGTATTATAATGACGCGATATGTTCTTCCAGCTCGTATCCATAACTACGTAGCGACTGTACACCCTCATTTACGCGGTGTTAATCACCCTAGCTCTCTTAATAGACTGTCACAAAATGTGTTATATTTTTCTTTCACGAACGAGATATACCAGTTTTCGTCGCAGATGCAGATACACGCGCGAATATCAATGATTTTCAATTTCCCAACTCTTGTAAGCGTCGAATATTTCGATAATAAATTTTCCTTTACAGTTAATACCATTTTTTACAACGTGATATATTTTTTTTCTGTTCAACTGACACTTTATTATTCGAGGTCGCAACGGAAAACTTTCAACTCTAATAGCAGGCACATCTTTATATTTTCACCGCTCTTGGTAAACAGCAATTCGTCTTTCACAGTACTCCGGCATGTCTTTATATTCATGTGCATACATGTGTAGATGAAAAACGTCCGCTTGGGGAGGAAAAAAAAAAAAAAGACTGATGATTTTCCACGGTTATATTGCAGTGTCATACAACTCTTGGTGCAATAAATTGAAAGGCGCGTGACAGAAAGTCACGCGGCATTTGAAATATTATACAAATAATGTATCCACACGCAAACTATAACGTGCATCAGAGGCCTCAGTCTATTTTTCAACAAGACCGTGCAAAATTGCTACAGTAGACATTGATTCTTCTACAATTGCATCGTCTCGAGCGCACGACGGACGCGGCGCGATATGAGAGAGAGAAAGAGGCGTGCAAATATCAAATGGCGCGACGTACCGTGCATTCAAAGATGTATATTCTCCAACCAAACGTCTATCATCCCCCTTTTCTGCCCCACCTGCTTTTTGCCGCGTATTATTCCTCTCTCTGACGCTCCATTCCACTTGCGTGCACACGCTCGATTTCACTCTGATCAAAGCTTGGTATAAACACAAAATCTACCATTTATCCATTCTAATAATATTTATATAAATAGAACGATTAATCGTACGAAGTTCACCGGGGGAGTTAGTAATTTATATATATTTTACTGTGTAAACAGGCGATTTTTGTGTGTCAGTTATTTGAAAATTGATGTGTGCAGGAGCGGCAAAGCAAAAAAAATTGAAAAAAGATTAGAAGAGCACGGGAGTTTCAAGTCAATTTGCGAAACGACTACGCTGAAGTCAATGGGAGGCAGTAAATCTATCGGATACGCCCGACGGATAAAAAAGACCAGAGCATCTAAGACGAACGTGGTTGCTGTACACATGCACATGGCCATTAGGTGTGTTGAGCAAGAACGTGGTTAGGATGCAACCAACAGCACGGATCGTCGTCGTTGGAGCAATCCGAGTGGCGCGCGTCTGGTAACCGCGGCGTGACAGGGACTCCTGTGACGCACACAGCTGCATCGAGACGGCATCAATCGTATATAAATGTACATGGATGTGTATATACGATGCGGCAATTGGATAATGGACGATTTAACACGGGCCATGAGATGTTCTGGGTAGAAAAGTGGAGGAAATAAAAAAAAAGAGTTGAAAATGGCAGCGGTGGCGAGACGCGTGAGGGCGTGTAGTGCAAGTGCTAGGAAAAACCTTACTGATTGCTGTGCAGCCTCGGGCAATGCTACCCCGTTTGCTCGCCTCGATTTTCACGTGCCAAGCGAGAAAAAGAATTCACCGATGTGCAGCGCGCGCGCGAGGGACAGCTGCAGGTGCTGTCAAATTTTTTCTACGCCTAAAAAACTAGAAAATATTAATCCCAAATTATTACCGAACAATCAAACTCCGAAATATTATCCATTATCCCAAATAATTTTTTGATAGAAAAAAAAAAAACATTTTAATAAAAAATTTGTTTTAAATTAAACGCGGTGATTTAATCACGCTCTCACTTTTTATATTATGATTAAATGCATGCAGAAATATGACGATTAAACGGTTTAAAATTAGATAAAAAAAAATTCAATTATAAAATTGATAGAAAAATTCAATTAAAAAATTCTATGAGTTTGACGATCACGCTCTTTTGTATATAGGCGCATACATGACTATAAGCCGAGTGAATAGCATAAATATCAACATAGAGTATGTAAAAAATGTGAGAAAAATTGTATAATAATGAAAGCTGAATATTATATAACGACAGTCATTGAAATTGAAATATTCTGGGTAATTTGCGAGATTTCGCAGTGACTGAAGGTCCGACGACATGTATATCGCGTCATGGAAAATTGGCAATTCTCTGCTGGGGCATGCCAATGGTCAGTATGACCGTATATATACTATAGTATATATATTGGCACGTTGATGAAAGCTTTATTGAAAATAGCCTGTGCATACAGCAAAATTTTAAACGAGCGTCATAAACGTTACGAGGCGCCGGTATCAATAAACAATTGGAACAAATTGAGTTATTAGTTTCATGATGCCCGAACTTTTAATCAATACCTTTTATAAACTATAAAATGAAAATGATTGACCATCAACGAAAGTCAGACGCATACATAAATCGCGAGAGCGCCACAAAATACACAAGTACGGCCAACAGTAGAACGCAATTTTGATAATAGCACACATCACTGATGCAACTAAAAAATGTAGAGTGGGTGCAGAAGAGATTAATTGCGTTCAAATATTAGCAAAGAGTCAACGAGTGGGCTATAATAGAGAGAATGAACGAGAGTGACTATATACCGACGTTATAAGGTTATATACGAGAGGGAAGAAGCGTGCGCGAGGGCGTTACTGGCCCGAATCCCCGTAGCGCTCGCGGAAAACCTGCTGGCGCAGGAAATGCTTCGCTGGCGCTTCAAAGAAATCATGTCGGCAAATTCCGATGGCAAAAAAAAAAGATTACCGGGCAGCGCGCACTCAGCTGTATGTACTCATCGCACAATTCTTTTCATCAGCGACGAGAGTCGAGCTGCATGCAGCAGCAATATACCCTCAGCAATATATCTATAATATATCCAACTGAGTCGTGATAAATGCGATTTTATAAATGTATATCATATGTGCACTCATTATATTTCTACATCACGCCGAGAACACTACTGCGCAGCGACAAATAAAAAAACAGCCCTTGCAAGATCAGAGAATAAAAGAAGATATTGCAAACAAATGTATATCAAATACTGTCTGTCATTCGTGTATTTTATAGGCGAGATGTATGTATTGTATACATACATATGTGGCGATATTTTCGCTCGTAACTTTTATATCCACTGCATCGATGTGAATACACAAAGAGGTTTATCCATTCAATATTAGAAACAATATTGGTCCATGTTTACATTGCAGGGAGGGAGCGAAATCAATCGCCAAACTCAGCGCTGAATACGCACATATATTCGTGTGAGCCGTTGATGCTGCGCGTCGAGCAACATAAAATAATAATCATACAGAAAGCCTGGAGAAACTTGACTAAAATTACTTTTAACATCGCAATCAGTAAATTCAGCATGAGTTCTAGATCCTTATAAAACAATAATAGGACATCGTGTGAAAAAACAGTCGGTCAATATAGCACGAGTATAATAACCGGGTCCATCATTGAATGACTATTTCAATGTGTGTGTCCCATTGCGAATCTTGTCACGCTAATATCATTCATCGACCATTCAATTACAGTTGTGGGCGCAGAATCAGGCCGGAGAATCGACGCAAAGTCCATTGCCTCCATTGAATATGGATGGTATATCTAGCCAAGCTTATCAGCAACCTAATTCACTGCACGCAAATTTTTTTTCGGGAGGAATTCAAGCTTTTGATTATTGATTATACAATTTGTAATATATCGACAGAACTACGAAAAAATCTAATATTCAAAGAGCTTTTTCGCTCGAAGTCGTTTTGTTTTTTATTTATTTATTTCCTGCCTGATAGAGCACTGGTCTAGCTCCTCGCGCGCAATACCCTTAGCTCACGAGATGTGTATTGAAGGTATACGATTTTATATTACTGCCTCGTCGAACCTGCCTTCTCCGGGTCTGCCAATAAAAACCAAAGGCAGTGAATGAGATGCTTATTTTTTTTCTTCGTTTTGCAGAGATGAAATTTTCATTGAACAAACAGGGAAAAAAATACAGGAATGTTTTTTCTATAGCGACGATAAAGCAGGGACGAGAGTAGAGAGGAGTAAATGGGGCATGTAGTCCCTGGGTTACGGTTTATTTCTCTTGCCCGTGTGGTTCGTTCCAATCAACATTGACTGGCGCGTACGGAAAGAACAAGCGTCCAATCGTTTGATTACGAGCTAACCATTGGAGCAGGATAAAAAGCTTGGGTTAGAAAAGATCTCTAAACTTGTATTCTTCGCTCGCCACTTGAACGTCCGGCGAATAAAGTTGCTCGCTCAGGATTAAGAGGTTGAGCGGAAGACTGCGCGAAATGGACTCGCTTTTCTGCTCAACAGTAGTGAAGACGATTATACTTTCACGTCTATAATATATCAAGTTGCGGTAATGGCTCACGATTTCGTGCCGATCTGGCCGATCGAGTTAAATGCTCATCTCCTAGAACACACCCTGAAGAAACTTTGGATATAGTTATATCTAGCTATATATGAAACCAAGCACTAGAACGGCCGGAAAGTAAGCCAAAAATAATAAAAAAAAAAAAAACCAATCTGAATTGATTGAATTATCTCCATAAAAGCACTTTAGTAATGAAAACAGGAATTCTTTTTTAATTTTCAATTTTATGGTGATTCAATATAAAAAGAGTAAATCCCAGAATTACGTTGATAAAAGCGAGGAAAAACGTTGAAAAAAAAAAAAATCCCATGGAAATAGCTCAATAAAATGTGGGGCTATCAATAATGAATTAACAATTTTATATTTTTCTCAATTAAATTTGCATTGTAACTGGAGCGTAGGGAAATTCAGGAAAATATGTTGATCCCCAAACTAAAACAAACAATCAAGAAAAAAAGATGAAAAAAAACTATACCCAGCGGATATAGAGTAACAAAAAAAATTTTAAATAAAATGAGAGAATCCATGAGGGGGAAAAAATTATAAAATAGGAAATAAGTGAGGCAATATCGATGCAAAGGTATATATAGAGAGACAGAGAAGAGAGGATGAAATGACGATTCGCAGGCAATATCCAGCGGTTTCCGATAACACAGGTGACATTGTCGATATACGAAAAAGGTGGATATTAAAAAAAAAATGTGTTTGCATATAACCGTCACATAAAATGGGAATATCCTGCCAATAACTGCGTATCAGTCCTCACAATATCTCTTGGCCTATAGTCTATTTATCAAAAAAAAAACTCAGGCGCAATTGTGCCGCAAGTCATTTATATAATTAACACAAAAAATACTTTTGATTAGTTTTTTTTTTTGTTTCAACGTAAATCTGGATAATTTTTCGTTGACATTTCATTGTCAAATTTGCCTCGTCCGCGTGGGAACTAAATACTAGCCGTTTCCGAGGCGACATCAGAGTGAGTATACTCACTGCATACAAACTTTGGAGCCAGCACACGTTGTCCAAACATGGAAACAAAGCTCCCAGTGGAATACTAGCACAGTTCCAGCGTGCTGGCTACATTTTAAAATTGAAAAAATAAATCCGAGACGGATATCCAACTAATATTGTGTGGAATAATGACGGGAAATCAATGTGCGATTGTCTGAAGGAATTTATTTCGGCTTTGTAGTCTAAAACTTTTCCTATAGGGGTATGAACGCGGTTAAAATACATGCATTTATTCAACGGAGCAATCCGACGTGGCAGTAGACAAGTGCCGCGGCGAAAAATGAATGGGCCAATTTTCTGTTTCGAGGGATAAAGGATTTTTATACAGGATTTTTTTTTATACCACACATCGCTCCCCTCATGACTCTACTATACCATCCATAATTTATATTTTCTATCAAAGCATTCATTGGGATTTCTTATCGCGTCAAAGTGCGCTACGATGTGTAAATGCTGGAATGAAATTGTTTTTGAATTTTTTTTAAAGCTGTAAAAACCATCAAAAGCTTTTAACTCATCGACGACGACCCAATATATTCACTCGACTGTTCGTGTAATACTTGAAAACAAATTAATATCCCGAGTATACTTTGAATACAGGCAAACTCATGGATTATTGCATGAATGATTAAAATACATGAAGTTAAAAGCTCTTGAAAAGTTCATCGCATCTTATACTCTCAGTTTAACGACACTTTTTCCTCGTAAAAACCCGCGTCAGCCATTTGAAATTCAGGTACAACATGATGATTGTATAACTCGTAAACCATCAAAAAAAAATATATCTGCATTCATGCATCCGTAAAATTACTCGAGTTTACATTTCTCCGGTTGAAGCGCGAGGTATAGTGTCGTATATAAATGCCCCGACGGTAATGTACGTCCAGAATATAAGATAATAATAATCGACTCAAGCTCAGCAGATATTTCAATCACTCTAGTATGCGATATACGCCCATAAAAGGTCAATTTCTCACGCATTAAATTTTACGATAATGCCACGCAGTATCGATTTAACGCTCGCAGTGTATACCCTGAAAGATAAAAAAAGGACACCCCACGGCCATATAGGCCAGTGGCTATAAATATCATATATTTCTACAATGGACCCAGATAATTTCAAGGCTGAAAACTTATTCCAGCATATAATTCTAGCCTGTGTGCCAGCACCACATGCGATTTACTACTCTTTTAAATCGAAACATTAGAAATCTACAATTTATAAACTCGAATTTTTCCATTTTAATCATTAAAATCATGGGAAATAATTATGAAATGTAGTGTTAAATATTTTTAAACACGATAATAATTTTCCTTTAGTTATAGTAGAGACAAAAAAAAACACCCCCAATAATTTGCAACCCCCTATACAGTTATACTATCAAATTACAGTTATACTATCATTCATCGATTGTTATAATTCAACTTAAAAATTTTCCTTTTAACAAATAAAATTAATGTAAAAATTTTTTTAGACAATAATAAAAAGAAATTGTTAGATTTTTGATAGAATAAATGAAAAATATTGTCTCTAAAATTGTATAAATTATCCGACTTCAATTAAAGAGATTATTTTTTGCCAAGTAAATACATTACATTATTTTATTTGCAGAATAAATCGAGGCTTGTGGGGTAAGATCCCTTAAATGGACAGACGCTACGGAAGCTCAGGGAAAATGAGAAAAATAATACATTGTCCACAAGTGAAAGGCGCACCCGCGTTGGGTAGTTAAAACTTGTTTCATAATTACTCTCACTTAAACCCCCTTTTCCGACCACCCTCCTGCGGCCCTTGGCTTTTCCGACAGTGGCGCCTGCAGACAGCCATCCAGCGACAAGCGAGAGATGACGCTACTTTGTCTGTCCGGCCGGAAGCTCTCTTTTCCGCCTCGCTCTTCATTTACCAAGACTTTTATTTTGTCCACAAAGAGTCGCGACGTTGGTTAATTACTATCAAGCTTGACCAAAGCATTTATAAGTATATAAAAATCTCTTTGTAATGAATTTCCGGCAGAAAAGTAAGAGACGAAAAAATTAAAAGATAAATATTTCAGTTCAATTTTGTAGCAAGTCGCTAACGTTCACGTGAACAAGAAGAAAGTCGACTATGCGCGAAGGCGTTAATCTCGACGATGAAAATATAAAGAAGGGTATAGTAACACTCTTGGAATAAAAGCAAAGTTTGTGAGTTATGAACAGAACTTTCAATTATAAATAATAAGCATAAAAAAATTCAATTCAATTACATTCACACTCGTCGTTGATTCAATGTTGATTTTAACACATGTTTTCTCAGTACAATGCGTCTATTGTCTCGTGAAAGGCTGCGTAATTAGCGTGGTATGTAAATTGCGCGCTAAAACTCCCCAAAGAAAATGCCTCGCTCAAGATTCCGACACTTAATGGCACGGTTATTTCGGGCATTATTACATACATATATATATAAATGTATGAGCAAAATCGAAAAATAATATGCTTAGGTAAAAAAAATAATTTAAAAAATTCATCTACATTATTTTATTCACGTTGACTTTAACGAGTCAACAAAAAATCGCTTATGGATAAAACACATTTATATACAGTGCGCGAGTATCAAGAAACACGTGACTGGGCAGCAAATAAGACCTTCTGACCGCTTTTTAAATAAAGACCACCTTTTTTTCATATCAATTCCCGTTCTTTGTGCAGAAAAAAAAATTATTTTTCCATTCTAGATCCCTGGAAAAATATGAGAAAGGTATATAGAATTAATATAAATAATTTTACTAGAGATAAAAAATTTTTTTTTAATTGAAAAGACAAAAAAAATTACAAAATCCTAGAGCCCATTGATTAACTCATGTATAAAATACCCCAAAAAATTCATTACAGATTTTTCAATTCCACAGTGTCGAATAGTCAAACAAAAATATTATTAAATCCTGTTGCTAGAGTTATAATCTAGATAAACTATTAAAAAACTAAAAAAAAAAAATGATTTTTGTTTGTAGGATATAAAGAATAAAAAGGATTTTGTACGATAGAAAACCACACGCTGAATGCTACAGAAAAGAGACAAAGTTTGAGCGGGACAATGTCGGATAAGGGATATGCGCCCAGTGCTCGCATCAGAAAATCTGGGATTGTTTCTTGGTGAATCATTGTCTATGAAATTGGCTTGACACAGACTTCCACATAATCTTTTCTTTGTGTTTTCTTATCTTTAATGCATAGCTTCCATAAACGTGCTGATATATTTCTCCAGAGACTAATCCTATATACACTATGGGGTGTTTACATTTCTAGGTTTTACGTGTACTTGCTTTTAGCATTAAGGGATCAATATTCCCAAGTGTCTATATAGTGTAAAAATAATTTTGATAATATCGCTGGCTAATAAACGAAACAATAGGGGCTTTTCATCAGAACGGCGGCTGCAGCATCAGCCAAAGTTAATTATATTAGTTGAGTATAGTTGGATATGTGCGTGAAAGGCAGGCCAAGTGGCAATTTCCATTTTATTCTAGTAAAACAATAGAGAACCAATCGGAATTTAATAGTTTCACTCGGCGTAAGAGTGCAGTATAAAAGTGAATCGGTAACAAAGTTTTATTGCGCCCTCCAGGTGATGATGATTACTCTAGAAATTCATTAAATCATTTTTTTTTTTAACTACTCCAACAATCACTTTTTGATATAGGATCAAACTCTTAGGTTTTTTATAAGGGTGCCGAAAATTATAGTCAAACAATTATTGATACAAACTGTAATATACAACTGGGAGGTTCTCTAAAGACTAATTAAATAATTTGCCCGACCAAGTGGATCACGTTTCTTCAAATGGGAGATACGTGATGCCGGAAAATCGTAGGTAGACTGTCGAATAAAAAAAAACGAAGGAAAAAAAAATTAATTTTCCACTGCATTACGAAAAGTGAAAGGAGAAAAGTCAGGGAGATAATATTCCAGTATCTATTCAATGTTTGTCAAGGCTTGTAATTGAAATGAAAAAAGAAGTAAAACAAAAAAATAAGAAATATCTGGAAAAGAAAATTAATTAATGCATGAATGAATTTATATCACAACTTGATATATACGAGACGGGAACAAGCTCTGTTTATTTTCTTGTAAATTTGAAGCCAAGTCTGTGCGTGTATGTGTGTTAATGAAGGGTGTATTTGCTCGAGTGGTGGATCGGGGACACAAAACGTAGACCGATGTGCCAAGTGCACATTTACTATTTCAGCATCCTCCTGCACTTTCTCTACACTACCACCGCAAAATTGTATAATATCGTATATTTAATTGCTTGAAATTCCGAAAATAAAAAAAAAGTAATCATAAAAAAATTGAAGCTCGTAGACAATTTACGAATTGTCGGCGATAATTCTTCGCACGACGTGTCTCCAGAACTGAGTATGTGTGTATGAGGAGGAGTAGTATAGAGAGTGAGGGCCAAAAGGATAAAGCTTCTCATAAAACGCGGTAAATCCGACACGCGAAAAAGCAGAAGATTTTCATCTTTCTCTCTCTCTCTCTTCCGCCAGATTCCCAGTCGAGATTCACAGTAGAGAAAAGCCTACAATATTCATCACAAAGACCTTTTTTTTTCTTTTATTACTACACATTATAGAAAATTTAAATTTTTCAACTATAAAAATATTTACTATATATTTTAGGTTGACGCTAAAAAAATGGCTAATTTTCTTTTTTATTTCTCATTTCAAAAAATCATAGTTTTTCATTTTTTTTTTTTTTAATAATATCATCATTTTTAAATCAGGAGTTTAAAATTTTGTAAAAATGGTTAAAATTTGATTGTCAAAAAAAAAATTTTTTTTCTCTTTTCACACTACCTTTTGTGACTTTTATCATCAAAATATTGCAATTGTTTATTTCATTAATTTTTTATGATGTATTTTGCTTCACGAAAAAATAAATTCTCAATATTATTATTATGCCTAAAATTAATATTTTAAACTAAAACTTATTTATATTTACATGTTAAAAAATTCGTGATATAGTAAAAACAGGGAAAAAATTTTTTATAATTTCATTTTAATCATTTTTACGAATTTTAAAATTCGCCAACGCCCTCTAAAAATGTTTGTATCGATCTAAAACATGACCAACTATGATTTTTCGAAAGTATATATATTCCATGGGGACAAGAACGGTTGCGGTGAGCAGTTGTTGTAATGAATTTATTGATATGCAGCTTTTAGTTGGAGAGAGAGAGAGAGACGTGAGCTCGCCGGCGATTCTCTCCTGTGATGACAAGACCATGGTAATTACTCCCGGGATAACGTTCAAGCTATTTCAGTAGAGGGAGCTATCTCGTGGGAAGGTCTCGAAGCGGAATATCTGGCGTATTCTCAGGAATTGTCGAGACGATTGTCGAACAATAGATTGTCACAAGACATCGTTGACAGAGAGACGACCACCACACTTGAGACGCGAGGCACTCGAGGAATCCAGTGTCCAGACGAGGAGAAAACACTTTAATTAAAGATTTATCTGTAATTTTATTGCGAATGCCATCAGAGAGAGCACCTATATGAATTTGTCTATTTTTATTTTTTTCTTTCTTCCTTTTGTTTCAATCATTGCCGGCCAAAAAAGGCCACGCGCAAGGAAATAAATTCGATGGCTTGGAAAATTGAAATGTTTGACTATGAATTTTTCAACGAGTAAAAATCTATAGGCACCTCTGATGGTCAGTGTGCTCGAGTCACCGAGATGGAGTAGCCTTTCGAGTGGGATGCAGATTGAAGGACGGCGGTCACGTAGAACGGCTAGAGCATATACGTATGTACCTACTAGAACGTGACAGACCCTCATGAGTGCCTTCCCTTCCTCTTGACTATTCGCACTCTCCTGCTGCAATCGCGCGCGCACAAGGGTAACGACGACAAAGTCGATCACACTGAGCCAACGCGGAAGTGCAAGCAGTATGCCTCGACACGTCGCGTCTCCCCGAACTCCTCTCACACTCAACTGCAATAATTACATTAATTAACCCCCTTGAAACACAACAAACCCTTGACTCTCTGCCCTTTCACTGACCTCAATCATTAGCTTGTTAATTATTTTCTCATGTATCACACAAAACCCTTGTTAAATTAAGCAAAAATAATTTTTTTTCCATCGTTATATTTCCAGTTAACAAATTTATAACACTGGATAAATTTTAATGCGTGCATGAAACACATTTCTACGTGAGGTACACTTCGTCGGGCAGAGAAATACGTAATTAAATTTAATTATAATTCTACCCCTACAGCCGTCATCTACATATATCCGCCCCTTTCATTCTTCTTGACTGCACTTTCTCATAGTTCGCGCACACGAAGGTCGTTTGATGTTGAAATATATATTTTAAACGAGCCGGGCGAACAGATCGAAGATGCATTGCAATAATTTTTTCACGATAATATTGTGATAAAAGTCGAATTTAAAATTCAGCTGGGCCAGTTCCAAAATGAAAAGATAAAGGACAGTCTGTATAGTAATCTATCAGTTTAATGGCTCAATTTTTCAAAGATCGAGACACAATTTTCGTGTTGGTTTCAAGTGAGACGTGTGGAAAGCCCTCAGGAACTCTGGTGGTAGAGTGTATATATAGCGATGGCGGCTTATACCCCGTGAGGGCTTTAATTTTGCTTCCAGCGCAGCGACGACGTCACACTCTTGTGTTTTATCGCTTATTCGCACAGCTCCGAATCGGCAGGATTACGACACCGACGATAATCCGTTTTTCGACAAAATCACCGGGTATATATAATTTCTCTCTGTTGATTTCAGGCCGCCTATTTCGACGGATTTTCCGCCACGCATCTGACGTCATCAAGATGAAAAAAGCAATTTCGTGTGTCGGGGGAGAAAAAAAGGTATTTACGCTCGCAACCCCGGAAATGAAATCTCGCGTTTTTAGACGCGGATCTCTCTCTCTTCGCCCTCAACAAATATATACTCGCAATTGCCCAACAATCGCCTGACTTGACTATATATATGTACTTATCTGTAGATAAATGACATCCTACATCTATGGGGATCAGGGCAAACACGGTGAGAAAAAAAAACTATCGCGCGACAATTCTTCATCTCGACTGATGCTTTGTTTTTCTCGTCAAAAGCAATTCCATTTGCTGGATTATTTAGAGAATAATATTTTTTTGTGAATGTTTCTAGTCGAATATGTCGATGGATTATCAGGAAAATTAATGGAAACAGTGGGGAAGTTTTAAATCAAAAGCAATCTCAAGTTACATCAGCATAATGCCCTTTAGCAGCACTCAAGTGGCCCACTGCAAGAGGCCTCACATGAACTGGAGGTCTCTGAGAGGTCGTCAGTTATCATTAGACCATGACAGCAAGCAGCTATAGGCTTGATGATGAAGCCCCGAGAGGGTGCGAGTACGGCCCAATAATTTCTATCGGCCAATTTGGATTATACTCCCGAGGATGGGAAACTTAATCTATTTACGTTCCACGTAATTAAGAGAAGGCATCAAACATCACGCTATTTAGATTATTTTGAATATAGTTTTAAAAGCGTCAAATTTCGAAGATATCGCGTATATTTTTCATATTTTATTCGATTAATGTATAAAAACATTTCAATTTAATATTTGAAAGCATCTAAGATAAATTTTAAAATATTTAATTGAAATAAAAAAAAAATTGTGAAATTTTTTAAGTAAAAATTTTACCGTTTTTATGTTTTTGGCAATTTTTTTACAATATCTTCATAAATAAACAAAATATTGCAAAATGTCATATAAGTTTAATTATTGAGGATTTAATTATCTACAAAAAACTTTATATAAATTTTTTTTTAACTTTCTTAATTTTTGAGATACTAAAGATTTTCAAAAATTCTTATTTTTCAAAATATCTCAAAAACAAGATAAAATATGAAAAAAATTTATATTACTTTTTTTGTAGAAAATGAAATTTCCAATCATTGAATTCCTTGGATATTTTTTGTTACCTCACATAGTTACAGAGTTATATGTAAAAAATGATATAAAATCACGAAAACTCCGAAATCTCTAAGGATATAGCCTTTTGAAAAAAAAAAATTTTTTCTCATACCCAACGTTTTGAATCTCATTTTTGATTCGAACGATACTAAATATTACAAAACTCTCAGTTTTCGTGGAAAATTCCCATTTTATCTCTGATGTGTGTACTGATATCAGTAAAAAAATCAAAACTTGTGAGATTTCGATGACGTTGACGAGTTCTTTTCGGTCTTTTAATCAGCGCAGAAATATCAAAGAACCCAATGAGTAATAAAAAATTTTGTATATTACTATTATTTCCACGAATTTCTTCCTAATTAATAAAAAATAGTTGACCAAGAACAAAAGTCAGTTGTTATATCATAGTGGTATATTTATTTCACTTCCCGGACCATTAGAAGAACCATTTCACGATCCGGTTGGCCATCGTTATCTATTTCCTTAGTTGTAAACTGACACACGTGTTAGTGCCCGAAACACATTGCAAGACTGTAAACGTCAAAGTTTGGCCCTTCTGTGTGTACGGCGAGGGAAACTATAGTTTGAAAGTCGATAAATTAAAGCAGACACAGGGTCTTAATTGAAAAAGAAAAATATAAATGTAATATTTATTCTCGGCGGCGGCGAACAGAGAGAAAAGTGATTGTTTGAAAGAAAAGTTGGCGGGACAGAATGTGTACTACGACATTCTCGAGATATGAGGCTGTATGAAGGCGAAAGAAAGTGGACACAGCGAAAGAAACAAATGTAAAATAAAGCCTTGTAACTCGCTGTGTCGTTTGGTAAACACAATTACACGCGAGAGAAGAAGAAAACGCTGAAGGCAACGTGAAAACGCCAGGGACACAGTGGGTAAGTGGCGCGATTATAATTTCCCAACAGCGAGTAGTAGCGCGGCGCGGTTGACGAAAGGAGAAGTTAAAGCGGGCGCTGGCGGTTGGCAGCAAACTTTTGAGCCAAGTCTCAAGTTCCACGATACAAAACACAGGCCTCACTACTGCTATACCCTCTACCAACCCCGCGCGTACTCTCTTGAATCCGCAATTCCCACTGGATGCTGCGAATGAGCGTGCAAGTACTCACCCTCATATATATACCTGCTGCCATTTATTTATGCCCCTATGCCCAAGCGCAGCAAACCTATTGCTCTTCCTTGCGCGAAAATACACGCTCGGGAACAATATCCGGGTGTGGAAAAATGTCCGTAGGAATAAATTCTTATTACCACGCACACACGCGTCCAACGCGTCGTGGTGAGAAATCGCAATTGTTTTATCATCTATTTTCCGTGTTTAAGGTGGTTTTTAGCGTTGCCATATATAGAGTGTATATAGAGAATACGGAAGAGCAACTTGGAGCGAGAGAGAAGTCGAGAGGGAATGCATTAAGGTGGCGCGAAATGAATTTCAAGCATGCTGCTAACCTCATGCATCACATGTAACCGAATCAAAGCGGCGCAACATTCACGAATATTACCGGAAAATGCCGAGCCAGCACCTGCAATAATCATATTTGCGCGCAATGTATCACTATGGCATGTAATTGGTATGTCTAAAATTTCTAAACTAAAATTTACATTCATATCCTAAATAATTCGAAAATTATTGTTTTTTATATCCATCAAGCAACCCGCAAGGAGAAATAAATACTACTAAAAAATTTTTTTACGTTAAACAGATGGAGGAAAAAGATAAATTTTTTCCACACCTCTATATAAAGTCGCTCGGATATTGGCTTATTACCGCATTGGAACAGAGTCAGCGCATGTCGCGGATAAGTGTCAAAGCGGATTCAAATGGAATGCGCGCATCGCTCCATGGCAATATCGAATTACTCCAACGAACACGTCCTTCACTGCACTCTGGCACACGGCGCTATTTCCGATAAGAGAAATGGCAGTGCCATCATCGCTCTCTCGAGACATTTTGCATTCAGAGAATTCGTATCTGGAATTTTTAATAATTCTAGTACTATATACCAAACTGATATACTCGCACCTTCTCAACCGAAAAATACTGCATTGACATAAAATATATATATACCTATATAGAGATGAGGCGAAAGCGAGCGAATTTGAGAACATGCCGAAGAGAAAAGCGGGCGACGGAAAGGATCGGCGGCTTGCACGCCCATTAAGCGTCGTATTTCACGAGAGCGAGCAGGGGCCGAGAGCTTGCGCTCTATTTTTTTTTATACGTTCTATTGCACTCGACTATCTTTCTATATCCAACGCGGCAATGATGATCCGAACATGAATTTTATCCAAAATTGTGTGTGTATAGGCATTGAATTGGCGGCGATTTTCTCGCTACTATAAATTATCATACGCATTATTATACGCACTGAACCATTAAATTGATAAGATTATGATGATTATCAGAGGCACAACAAGAAAGCTCGGCGTTGCGAGTCCAATAGCAAATCCATCACTCGATTAAATCGTAATCGGTGAGCGGTACCACAGAGATCCTCTCTCACTGCGCGCTGTCTGACTCGCGCGTTGGATGAGGACAAACGAGGATTTCGGTACACGTTGATCGATCGTCTCACACATACGCCCGCCGAGTTTCCAGTCTCTATACAGACTCTGAGACACATTGCAAGGTCATCGCACGACCGAATCTCATGCTCATCCGTTTACGCCTCATTCGTCTCAATTTTACGCTCACTCCATCCTGATGGGCGAAATTCATCAAGCAAACGCGCGCGCACAGTGTCGCTGACAAGCTGCATGCGTAGCTCGAGAAACCAAAATACCTCTATGACCACTGTTGACATTTGCCATTTGACGAACTCACTAAAAACAATTTTTCAATCTCTAATTTAACTTTTTTTTCCAATTATTCAAGTACGCGTTGGTGTCGTGTTTTTTTTTTTGTAAAAACACAAGCGCGAAAATGTGTGAAAAAATTGTGTACATGTCCGTAAAGAAAGGGACGTGAGTGTTTCCTCAAGATAATGACGATGAAACGTGTGGATTGCACGTCATTCAGGTCAAGGATCCGTTGACGAAAGTGCACCGCTGGTTAAATCATGGTCGACGATGGGAGAGACAAGAGTTTGTCGCTCCTATGCAATGATGAGGTTGCTAGCCGCAAAGAGAAGCAAAAAGCCCCGAGTATATGGGTGACTTTCGCGCGCGCAAGCATCAACTGGACTCCCACGGGAGGAAACGAGGCGACGCTATTTCTATAGGCACTCTGCATCATTCACCCTCTCTCTCTCTGTTCCAGTCTCGTCGACGCTACTAGCTCCGCAATTCACTATAAAATCTACATTGATAGTAATCTCGCGAGCTTTTAAACTCATGCATCGGTCTTGTATACTCTATGTACATATAGCCGAGTTTATTGCAATTTCAAGCTAAATAAATTTCAAAAAAATCCGATGGACTCATGATGTTGACTATTCTCATAACAACGATGATGGCGCAAGTCCAATCGTATATACACGCCGGAACGTTATCCTCTCTCTACCGATCAAAAGTGTGGCACGCGTCCAAGGTCAGATAAGAATATAAAAACGCGACTTGAAATAAGAAATGTAGTTGTCGTTTTTTTGCACTCACCGATTGGAATTTTCTCTGAAGCAGCTGCGGAAATTCCTGGCACACGCGTCACAAACACCAGTAAAAGAAAGACGGTAGCACTCGACATGATTTGACCGCGGCACAACGAGTATGTCAAGGGTCGTCTTGCAACACGGCCACGACGATGCAACATTGGCGTAGTGCAGAGCAGCGTCAGAGGGAACACTCGTCCCTTGATGCGAAGCGGGAGCATCATCCACGCTCCGTGGCCTGGTAGAAACTAGCAGAGTTGGTGGTAGCGTTGGCGTGAACTCGAGTCTCGGTTGAACCGCCCCAGCATCCCTCTGCTGCCTCTGTCGTCTCTTTTCCCCGTTCCGCCGACCATCGCGCGCGCCGACTCCGCGCCCACCCTTACACCACCCTCAGGATGGAAGCGTACGCTTAACGCGCATGTTACGTCACGCGACGAGCGCCAGGCTCTATCACGATGCTCTTTCTGCCCTGATCCTGCACACTAGTCAACTACTGCACCTGCAAATATAACAATTTTATTTATATGAATTCAGCTCGATAATAATTATCCACCATATATATAAAAGAAAGTCACAAATCGTTGTTTGGGGTAGGCGTTATAGCCGTTTATAATAATTACATGACATCCGCACCTGTCGAAAGGTTAAAATCCGCCAAAAATGACTATTTCTTCGTGATATCTTTCTTGGATGACCTCGCCCGATTGAAAGGATGTGTCTAGCGTATTAAGGAGGTAAAAAGACATCGAATGGCGTATAAAAAACTAAAATCCACCAATATCTTCTCATTGAAAGGCACGTGAAAAGGTCAAAATTCATCAAAAATGACAATTTCTTCGTGTTTTCTCCCCCTGGATGAGTTTGCTCGATTGAAAGGATGTGGCTAGCGTATTGAGGAGGTAAAAAGACATCGAATGGCGTATAAAAAATCAAAATCCATCAATATCTTCCCATTGAAAGGCACGTTATAAAGTCAAAACCCCGAAAAATGACCAGTCCTTCGTATTATCTATTCTTAATTGATATGTCCCTAATAAAATGCGTGTTTAAAAACGGCGGGATCCTGGAAAAATAACCGTTTCCTCTATAGCTAGCTATGTAATATAGTGTTAAATGTTTTACTTTGGGCTGATATTTTCTCTACAGGCAGTTTATAGACTTGTGCAAATAGTCAAAAAATCTAGAACCCCCTCGTGTCATTTTAAAATCATCGGCCACCTTCTAAACGTCAAATTTATGGGTAAATACTTACGAAATATATAGTGTTGAATGTCTTAAATCACGATGATATTTTTGCTACAGCTAGTTTAGGCTTCCAAAAATATTCAAAAAATTCAGCAACAATCTGACGTCGTTTCGAACTATCAATTACAAAAAAACTCGCATAAATAAATATACCTCTCCCAGCGAAGCGGCCATGCACATGGATCAGCTAATGACGTTCTAGAGGGTTGAATAGTAGTTTTAAATTTGTGATATGTTTTCCAACTGTCGGTAAAATATGAGAGAAAATCAACGTCGGTAAATAAGATAACTAGCTGCATACTGCTATCGAAGCCATCGTTGTGCGGTTCTGCGTGTGTGTGTAACCATTGCCTCGCAACTGTTTATTGTGTCGATGTTTACGCAAACAAAATAATTGTACCAATCTCAGTAAATTTTGTGATAATTAATATTATATTATGGATCCTGCACTTTTAAGAGAGCGAGAGCTCTTTAAAAAACGAGCATTATCCACTCCTGCGTAAGTACACTAGCAATATTGGTTACAACTCATAACCTCAACTTTGCTATAAATTGCTATAAATCAAAATTTACAGGGTTGAAAAGAAAAAAAAGGAAAAGGAGAGTGTTCGTGATGAGGCTGCTTCGAAGAAACCCAAGACATCCACTGTCTCAAGTGGACCAAAAATCGACATTGTCAATTATAAAACAATGACAGGAAGTTCGCAATATAAATTTGGTGTCCTGGCAAAAATTGTAAAGCACATGAAAGCCCGTCATCAGGAGGGTGACGATCATCCTCTGAGTATTGATGAAATTCTTGATGAGACTAATCAACTCGACGTTGGATCTAAAGTGAATTTTGCTTAAAAAAATTTTTTTTTAATATAATTTTACGTTCTATAACACTGAGATAAAATTTTTTTTAGGTCAAACAATGGCTAGCGACTGAGGCACTTGCTCAAAATCCAAAAATTGAAGTGAATGCTGACAATAGATTTTGTTTCAAGCCTATGTACAAGATTAAGGACAAGAAAACACTTCTGAGACTATTGAAACAGCATGATTTAAAAGGTTTAGGTGGAATATTGCTGGAGGAGATTCAAGAAAGCTTGCCACACTGTGATAAACATTTAAAGGTAAAGTAATTACACATTTTTAATACAAATAAAAATTAATTATCATAAAAATTTCTCTTGTAGAGCCTACAAAATGAAATTCTACTGATAACTCGACCACTGGATAAGAAAAAAATTGTATTTTACAATGATAAAACTGCTGTAATGACCATTGATGAAGAATTTCAAAAGCTTTGGCGAGCAGTGGCTGTAGATGCCATGGATGACGGTAAAATTGACGAGTACTTGGAGAAACAGGGTATCAGATCAATGCAGGATCATGGCCCTAAGAAGCCTCTACCAATAAAGCGTAAGAAACCAAATAATAAGCGTAAAAACATGAAAAAACCTCGAGACAACGAACATTTGGCTGATGTCTTGGAGACTTATGATGATAAATAGACCTAGTGTCATTTTTTTCATCCCTGTAAATATTTTTTTTTTTAATAAATACATGTCACACAAATATACAAATACAAATACAAATACATAATACAAATTTTATTCTTTAGGCAGGGCTGAATCGCTTTTTCCTCGTGAGTATGCTCTAGTAGCTTTGCCACCGAGCATTCTGTCCAACAACGATTGCTTATTTCGACGTCGGGCAGCCAAAACCTCGCGACAAAGTTCATGAAAAGCTTCAGCCACTTGGGCGACCTGAAAATATAAATAGGAAATGACATGTGTGATAAAGGACGATTCTTCGGCTGTGGAAATTGTACCTGCTCGGCTGCAGTAACTTCGCTGAACCAACACTCAAAGTCCTTGGCTAAAATTTCTCCTTCCTCTGTACTGACCTGGCGTAAGTGAACCATGTCTGCTTTGTTTCCAACGAGAGCCAGAGGCATAGCAGCCTCCGGGTCAGCGACCGCAAGGTCTTGTTTCGCTTTTCTTACAAAGTTAAAGGATCCTCGATCGGTTATGGAGTAAACTAACAGTAAACCATCGGCCCACTGCAGCGTTTCCATCGTAGGCATTTCATCGTCTGACGAACACGAATTTAGACATGAATCTAATATCTCAAAGAGTATTGGCTCTCCATCGACGAGAACTTCATGTTTATAGCGGTTTTCTGCCAATGAAAAAAACAAAGTAAAATCATTATGAGACCTGGGGTAGAAACAAATTTAGACGAGACGCCAAGAAACTTGAAGCACGCGAATGGACAAAAAAAAATTTGCTCGGCGGAATTTATTCTTACCCTGTTGATGATCATACTCTCCGATGTATCGTCTAGTCAAGAATCTCACAGTCAGAGCTGTAATAGAAAATGAATATTAATTTACCGATTATTCGTGGCTGTGTCGCGGAGAAACTTTAGAATATACAGCGCAGCCTAGTGACCCGCTTCGAGGTGTACCACACTATTTTTACGACTGAAACCTTGCTCAACCATCAGCAGTGATTATTGCGCTTAACGCCGATTGTCATAAAACAGACTGGATATTTTTCAATGTTGAGATATAAATAGCCAGTGAGTTTTATACCGTGTGTGTGCTTTCGCACGCGCAGCTGCTGCAGCTACTGAAAATTGCGGATTGATTTGTGATGAGGTCATTAAGCGGGTAAGCGCCAAAAACTTGATATATTAATTTGAATATAATCGGCTAAGAGGTATAGTGTAATATTAGTCTTTGGTTGGATTAGTAAAGTTTAGGTCGTTTATAATTCCGGAAAAAAAATTTTGTTTAAATATACGTCAGATTGGACCGCGATATCGACACACGGCGAGACGCAAGCAAGTGTGTAGAGAAATATCGATGATTTGCTTCTATTTATAATGCCTGCCGCAGGCGATTAATGCTCACCACTTTTTCCTACGCCTGGTGCTCCTATCACAGCGACTTTCACCTCACACAGCGAGCTCTTCTTTCTGCGGATTCCTCGGATGGCATTCGACGTCATCTCTGCATTTAACTCTGAAACAATCAAAAATATACTGTGTGCAATCTATCAAGACATATTCATGAACAAGGCCAGACGGGCAATCATCATGAGCGTGCCAAAGAATCAAGAGCACGAGCGCGACAGAAAAGTCATGAGGAAGAGCATACAGAGTGGAGCGCGCGTTGAAGTTCAGTGATGCGGCCAGGGCCACACGTGTACCGTATAATCCGTTGTCTATTAAAAAACAAACCGTTTTTTCATTCGCGCAGGTTGACATTTTTTACATTAATTTAAAATATACAAAATTTCTAAAAAAAAAAAAATCCACGGTATAAATAAAATGTTTCTACAGTATTTCCTGTTTGTGTTACTCACTCACAGTAGATTTGTACACGTTGACCCCTCTACCTGATGCACACAGGTGAATAATTCATAACAGTGCGAAAATGTCTGGTCTACTGCAAACTTGACACAATGTTGACCCCACACACGTATGATTTATTCTCAAAGTAATAAAAGATAATTAGAAACTTTTGTGTGTACGAGGTATTTAATTTTTAAAAACAGGTCACGTGCTGCGGGTCCGACGAGTTTCTCGGTTTGCGTCCGACTGTCTTGACTCTCTCGCGCGATATCCATTCTTCCTGCGCCACAGAGGCGCCAATCTTTTTTTATACGCTGGACTCGGTCGAGTCTCTAAGCTGAAAAAGCAGCGCGCTGGTGATGGCGTTCACAGAGAGGCGCCACTGCTATGTTGCCTCATTTCAAAAAGTCATATCACGCGATCAATGGGACATTTTTTTCCCACAGGATTTACATCCGCCAAATACCCAGTGATAAGTACTCTGAACAAGTGGAGTTACTCGATCTAAAAAATTTCATCGTCGTTAAACGTGGCCCTATAGGGTGTATATTTAGCAGAGACAATCTGACGGTACCTGTAATAATCGGAGCCTGCTGCAAAAATAATTCTGAATCCACTGCCGAGAGATCTTCTAAGTCTGCTTTGGATACAGAACTGCTTGCACTTGATAGTTTCTGCCTTGTCGACGCATCTACATTGATAAATTCATACGGTTTTTCATCAATTGATAGAGGAGAATTGCAGCTATATACCTTTCAAGCGATGAGTCCTTCGATGAAGCTTATGTAGCTTCACTCGACTCTGTTTCTCAAGATTTTTCAAGTCAGTAATCTGGCCGTTACCGAGAGCATCCCTGCACAACACAATATGTATTGTATGATTATTACTTTCTCCACGCGGCGAAAGTACCTGAGCTGATATTCCAATGCTCGTCCAGCAACACGATAATGTTTGTGCTCACGTCCACGGCGGCGTTTCATAAAATTGTCAACATCAGTAGCAGCGGCAGCATTGATGGTAGTGGTGGTGGATCGTCGCTCGTCGTCCTCAATTTCAAAGGCGTCCAGCACGTCGATGATCAACTGGCAGCCTTTCTTAAAATCTGACGCAATTTAATGCACGCTTGATACATATCAACGATCGCGCGTGCATACTTACAAGCTCGGGTCTGCGGAATGTAGTAAAAAACGACTCCTATGAGCGTGCAGACTAGTGGCAATGATATTATATACCTGGTCCATCCTTTATTAATTGAATTTTCCATTAAATTGACTTTACATATTTAATATACTTGAAATTTTGCCATATTAACACCGAAAAATGCCTAATTGACATTTCGGAAACAAACGAAGGTATACAATATACATATAATCATGTGCGAAACGTACAAGTGCACATATACAATATAATATATATATATAGAGAGAGAGAAGTTTACAATTAAAAATTATTGGTCATTATTTCTAGCCTCATATACATATACATAATATAATATAATCGCGTGTGCTAAAGGTGCAGTTTGTGCATAAGTTTTTATAAGGGAATAATAAAATAATTATGTACCAATCTAGATGAGAATCAAGTTTAAAATTTGTTTCGTTAGATAATAAATTTTAATCTTGACTAATCAGATTAGAATTTATGAGTGCAACAGGCGACGTTTGTACAGGAGCATGAAAATGCGACGATATGATGGGGTCAATTGTAGACGTTGATAAATACTTTATATCCGAGAATTTTTCATCTTGTTGATGGCATTTGTCAGATGAATCATTTCAGTGTTGAGCTGGGTAACAAGACCCTCAAGTCGCTCGACAGTATCGAGAACTTCAACGCGCTGCGTATGCGGATTAAACCTGACCTCAAAAGGCCGGCTCATTGTACTGACCCAGCGGCGGAACTTGACCTTGGCATCCTCAAAACTCTCAGCAACATAGTAAATGGGTTGGAACTCCTGGTCCTGATAGGGTTGCACAGCAGTGGTGTTAGGGTCAAAGGCACGGTGCTCGCACTTGTCACTGAGCGAGTGCAAGAGTTCGCCGTAGGCTGAGAGCAATCCAGCACCGTATGCTTTTACCTCGTTGTCCTCCTTACACAATCCAAACTCGACGGTAAACCAATAGATGGTGGAGAGCTTCTCAATTTCCGCGTCTGATGCTCCAAGCGACGCGAGACCAATTTCCTGAGAGAACTGGGCAAAGGAGGGATCAGCTAGCAGTGGCATGTGACCCAAGAGCTCGTGAATGCAGTCGCTGTGAAAAGAAACAAGAATTTTCAGCATAAAGTGAATTATCTGCATCATCGCCGACGCGTTAAAAGCCAATTTAACTTGAGAGAGGCAGAGTTAATTCAATTACTAACAGCCTGTGCGCACTATATCGATTGCTGTCGCGCAACTGTTGTTTATAATACTCACGGCTCGGGCGTGTGGTAGGGACTGTTGATGTGCCGGACATACTGGGTGCTCTGGAATACCCTAAATGCCAGGCTGGACAAAAAGTCACGGGCGGTGAGAAGGCCTGCAGCCGGACGCAGAGTAAAGCCCGTGTTTTTCTTCAAAAAATCACTGACATCCTGCAACTGCGGGATGCGATGCGGCTCGAAAATCTTCTCCTCACGCAGCTTGGTAAATACTCGCTGGTACTCGATACACGCGTGCTTGGGCACGAGCTCCTCCACGGTATTGAAGACACGCAGCCAAGTCTCATTCTCTGTCTCGGTGTAGGGAATGAATGGAATAGGATCTCCGTACTTGTAGGCAAATGCAATTTCAGCAATGATCTTGCGACGAGCGCGATACTCCTTGTCAGCAAAACCCGGATGATTCATGTCCAAATCAGGCTCGTACTTTGTCATCAGATGATTGCAGTTGTCGAGCTCCGATGCGTGCCGTGGGAACCACGGATCCTTGATACTGACAGAATTGTCAGGCGCGAGAAGGGTGACTTTATCAAGCGATGCACTCTGTCGGAGGTTCCTGATCAGTTGAAGGAGACCCTGGTGCGTAATATCAACCGTAACCAGCACGTCAAACTGGGTGCCCTCTTTGCGCGAAGGACGTGACTCCAAATGAGTCACAATTCCCTTGAAATTTTCTATAGTCTTGAGAATGCGAGCAAGCGAGCCAATGCCATCGCGCAAACGTAGCAAGAGCGATGCCTTTTGCGTAGATGACTCGCTGCTCTCTGGACTCTCGGATATTGTCTTGGCCAGGACTACTTCCTCCTCTGTGAGTCCGTAATCTAGTGAAAAAGACAGGGGAAAAAAGAGAAAAAATATCATAAAGTGTGACGACCACTTTCAAGTCCATTTGCTCGCAGCAAGTCTATAAAATGGAGTAAAGTACACTCTAAGAGGGTGAGCAGAGTACTTTTGGCATTGTCGCGGCGCGCGTGGGTGAAAGAAGAAGAAAAAAAAGTTAACCTTTTTTTTTCTCGAACACTAGCACAAAGAGTCATTTTCTTTTTTTGTTAAAATTCTTAAACTTACCATCATCAATGCCGGATTTCCCTTCACCATCCGACGAGGAAGCGTCCGCTTTAGCCTCTGTAATTAAATCATAAAAAATCGCAATGAGCATGCACGTGCAACTACTCATGACAAACAACTTGCCTTCTTTATTTGCAGCGCAACTCAACGTCTCCAATTGTTCATCATCGCTCGACGAGATGTAGGGCTCGTCGTCCTGCTGTGCGGCGGAACTGCAAGTCGCCGGATCAGCATTCGAGTCTATTTTTTTTTTTGAAATAAACAAACACACGTGCATCATGCGTCGAAAAATTTCATGCCGATTGGATTGAAAAAATAGATTACCATTAGCTCGCTGACGTGCCTCCTCGAGCACACTTTGCTTCGTTTGCTTCACCACCAGAGTTTCAAAGCGCGCATCATCAACAAGGGACCTGCGGCGCGCCGGATAGCCGTTCTGCAATCAAAAGGGCGAGTATAAATAAGCAAAGCCGGCGATAAAAGGATGGCTAAAAAAAATTGAGAGGGTTAAAAAGGCAGAAAAATTATTGAGACGCGCGTCTAGAAATTCTTTAACATGCGCCTCTGTCAGAGTGTCAAAGTGGGCCAAGTACTTTGCCGGCAGATTGACGCGCTCGCACGACTGATGAGTGTACTGACTGTTGCATCAGCCAGCTGATTATCACCAGGTATGGGATGTACATAATACTAGATCCTTGATCTCGTGATGCTGCTATTGACCTGGTCGAATGCAGTAGCGCTAATTCAATCGATGCGCGTTACAGGGATGGCCTTTTAAGATTAAAAACTTACGCAAGTAAGCGGCTATTAGACAGAGATACAAATGCAAGGTAAAACAATTTACATGCAGTGTAATTTAGTCGTCTTGATTTACATAGTAGATTGCACACGCGTGAAAAAAAATTACATATGCGTATTATAGCGACAAGATACGAGACGCGGAGCAGAGTGTCGAGCCTCCAAGAGATATAACGGTTGTCCAAGCCTCAGATCTCAGGGCCTCGCACGCGCAAATAAGCTATATTTCTATTTTACAATCACTTTGTTCTCATATTTATAACATATTCATAATTATCATGCCAACAAGGCCGATTAGTTTCTCAATCTCAATTTCTACCATGATGTAGATATCAACACCTCTCTGGAAAATTCGTACAAGGCTATACTTGAGCATCGAGCAGTCGCGTGATGAATCAATTTTTCTCTAAAGACGCTAGAATATTTGTTTTAAAACATGAAAGAGAAAGCTAACTGTTGATTTTTTTTTTTATTCAAACATCTCAGTTGATTCAAATAATTATAAGTATTTCCGTAAATTTTTTTTTTTTCCTTCAAATATTTCATGAAAAATTTGATGAATAAATTTTATAATGGAGTATATATGTATTGAATTTATATAGTGATTGAAAATTGACCGCAAGGTTGAACGGTTGTGTAAGGCATTGACAATTAAATTGCGTGGACTTTCTCCGTTCATCTCTACTCACGAGTGTAAATTTCACTCTCGTGAACGCGAGGCCGGAACGAGCGAGAGGAAACAAGGATAGATAAATTCCCGTTATAAACATTTTTCCCTTTTTTTCTGATGTAATTTCTTTCATCAGTTTCAAAAGTCGCGCGAGCCGTCACGTAGGCTAAAAAATATTTCAATGACTTACCTCAATACTGTAGGATTTTTTGATGGCAAACATCTCGCGATTTTTCTGTGCCGCTGCCACAGCCATCATGCTGTGTGTGCTTTTTCGCGCGCGCTTTCAACCCCTGGGTCTTCAAATAACAATATATGTGCCTGACACACTCGTGTAGAGCTCGTCACTGCGCTTATAGCCGTTGCCACCAACGACGGCTGATATTTGAAGAAAAAACAGCAGGATCTTAACCGGAGAGAAAGCGAGAAGACACACGAAAATAATGTCTAGGATGCGTAAGTAACAATGCGTGTAAGGACGACCACAGAATTAAAGAAAAAAACCAATGAATTTAATTAAAAACTGTCTGTCGTCTGACGTGCACGTATAAAAGCTCCAATTACAAATTTGCGCGTGGCTTCTCGTATTTTTCACAAGACTCTTTTAAAATTGAATTTTTTTTTTCCTTTTTTAAATCGAAAATTCTCACGGCTTGGATCTCGTGTCCTGCTTTGGCGAAGCGAACGAGCGAATGCGATGTTGGGGCGGGTTGGCGCTGCATATAAACGTTTCCTCCCTTCACCGCTTGGCGGTGGGGTCAGGGGTGTCCCCCACCCTGCCAGGGCAGAAGGGGGGTTTCGGGTGGTCCATCGTCTGTGCTGACACTATGTGCGCGGGTCCTCACTTTCGTAATTCTCCTACACGGCATCCGCACACAGGAGTTGAGTTGACTTGAGTATTGTAAGTCTCTTTCCCGAGACGTAAGCGCGCGCGCGCGCGCGCGCTCAACCTAATTGGCTTCTTTGAGTCGCGCGGGAAATTCCGGTGCAGAGAGTCATGCTGCATGACTGCGACCACACGATTCCGCAGCCCTTGGCCACAGGGCTCTGCTAGCCTCGCTTATTTCACGTCTACATCCCGCACTGCATTCTACGTGCTTAGACTGGACTTGATTATACTTTCAAGCACCAAGGCCACGACGTTTGTGTGAGACATACTGGCACTTGCTCACCTGCACTCTGATCTTGAAACGCGACAGTGCACACTTGCACTGCCCAAATCTATTTTCCACCAAGTTTGATTCATAATTTTTCTCATTAACTATTATTCTACGATACAAGGTTCATCAGAATTCTTATCTCGCTAACTGTATCAACAAGCTTTGCAAAAATATATGTATACTGGACATCCACAAGTGTCTTGTGTAATCAATTGTAATTGGTAATTATTTCCTCGATGCAAATCGAGCGAGAAAAAATCCTTGAACGCTTCTATCGAGACGTACAGGGGCTCGATTATGATAATGGCTTGTGATCGCTAGATCGGGGTTGTCATTGTCTGTGCGCGCGCCAGTCCCGTTGCTAAAGTCTCTCATTTCCAACGAGCTTATTTGCTTGTGGAAAATTCACTTGTGTGTGTGTGTGGCTGCTTGACAAGTGTCATTGACTCAAACGTATTGATGATTTGGCTGGTCGCAGTGCAATTGACATGCCGACAATGGTGTGTGCCACTGGCACACCGCGACCACTCTGTCAGAGATGCCGCCTCTTTAGGCTGCATTTTATTAATCACAGCACAACTCGCAATAATTCAACGGATGGCCATGGAAATTTGAATTTATTTTTTTCTTCATCTTTAATGAGAAGAGAGCACGCAAGCTCTATACAGCCGGACAATGAACAAAATATTGCGTAAGGTCTAACAGGTCATTGTCGATATGGTCGACTGAATCCTCCTGCAAGTGCTCTCACTTGTAATTTAATTAGCCAGACAATATTCATCATCATCGCGTGGAATAATAATTTTTTATACCACAACGCAGTATAGCAGAGTGGATAACGAAAATAGGGAAAAAGAAAAAGAGAAAATCATGTGTCAAATCACGAGCTTTATTCTGCGCGCGAAAGCTGAGATATCTATCACCGGATTTTCTCGATCGTGTGTACGTGCTGGGCTTCACGCGGCAGGATAAAAACACCATCATCAGCTGATGGTCTCGCTGAGCTATGATACATCAAGTCCTTGAGACTTGCTATTTTTCTGTCTATTTAATTTGTAAGATGTGTTGATGGAAAAATCACTGTTAAATATATTGGAATGACGATATAATGAGACATGCGATCGACGTGTGCTCGACGACCTTGCATCAAAGACGGAGAGGGAGAGTGAGATATCTAACTTATAGTCAAGATACAAATCAATTTGTAGTAATTACAACTAAATTTTTTAATTGTCATTGCGAATGAGGCCTGACTTGAGTATACGTAGGAGGTGGGCACTCGAGCGAAACTTCCGGACAGCATGCGAGGTCACGATTTCACTGGTTTCACGAGGTCGCTGCAGGGCTCACCAGGGCTCCAGCTATACATCCTGGATAATCCCTAAACATTGCACAATACTGCGAGTACTACGTCAATCGTAACCCGCATTTTATTGTCACCTTGAGGGTGAAGGGATTCGTGTACGCAGTTTAGCTGATCAGGGAGTGAAAGTATATATGTAGGTTGCTTTAAACAATCATTCGCATTATTTTAAATGATTTTTTTTTTAATATTTTCGCCATTATTATAACTCGTCTCACCTTGCTCGTTTTCATTAATTTTTTTCTCTCTTCACCTTCAATAACAAATAAATTTAGGCTATATAGAATATTGTCGGAAGTATTAAAGAGACAACAATGTCGCAATAGGAAATTTAAATTCAATCGAGCAATGAAGCGTTTCAATATAGGTGTAACCTTGATGAGACTGTATACTTACTTGATCTAAATTTATAAAAATTTAATGGCTAAAAAAACTGAATTATTGTGGTTATATTTCCTGGATCTCTGGCACACAATTTATTTTGAGAAGATATATCTATTTTTTTTTTGCTCGTGTATATTATATAATTTTTATCCTATTGCGAGACAAGAATTTTTATTAACTTGAAAATCTTTTCCTGCAACTGGCAAAAAAAATAATGATTTTTCCATGCGACAATTTTCATCAGTAATAAAATCTTTAGCTATACCGAGATTTAATGTTTCACCACCTTCATTAGAACATTCTTGACGCTTCATAAGAACGTGCCACATACATTAACTCGGCAATTACTTATTTATTATTATGATTTTTTTTTTTTTACTTGCAGTTGAAGCAATGCAAGCATAAAGCAGGACCGAGGCGTATCCTTCCGTGTTCTTGGCTGTTATTAAATAAGTCGTCTTTATTTTCCCGCTGCATTACATATATATGATGGGATGTCAAGAAAAAATATCAGAATCATTACAACAATTTGTAATTTATCATTTTTATAGATTCACAGAGAGAGAGAGAGAGAAAAAAAAATTATGTCTAGGTTAATTGCCCATCAGAGTGATATTGAAAAAAAAAATTCATGAATTTTTATTACAACTCTGTCGTTTAGTACATTAAGATAATATGATTTTTATTCTGAGAAACTAATATAATTTTCTGAAAGCACTTGGAAGAATTATTTCAGATTCTTTCCCTACGAAGAACAATGACCTAATTAAATATTCCTCTCAGTCGTCGTGCCTGTTGGAAATTTGATTCAGTATATCACAAAGAATCTAACAGGAAACCTGCATAATGAACCATTAAAAGATATAATTACACTGTCACTTGGGAATCCCCCAAAGATTATTCATAAAAATCACATACGGGTATTCACATCTCCATTTTCCTCATGACTTTTCACACACGACAGACAAACTAGACGTCTTAAAATATATTGCTATTTACTTTGACCTTTTGATTTTTTTGATTGCACTCTTTGGGACCTTGGCAAATCTATAAAAACAGGTTTTACGGCCTTTATATTCATCTATATATATATATATTTTTTTTTTAATTATACTCCGAACGAAGATAATTTCTGACACCCTGAACTACTTGATTCAGATCATTCCTAAAATCTGTACAAGTAGAATCACGCAGATCACTTGCATTAATTGATGCAAATTTATTTGACAGATCCAGAGGTTGATTATCATCATAAATATTGTCTGTAATTATCTGAGGAATGTGAAACGGATCTGTTGTTGTTTGAGTGCCAAACAATAATTCTCGATATTTCGTAGAATTGTTTTGTACAGTGTCTGACTTTTTACACCAAGATTCACATCCATCAAAATTTAATTGTCCTTGAGGTGTTCTTGACGAATAAATCGGCACTTTCAACGTTGAATGACCTGTTGGATTATTTGTTATGACTGATGTAACGGAAGATTTTGATTTTTCAGATCTATTAATAGCTCTGCTACTATTGACTGAGGTCCAGAACTTTTTACATCGTTTCATGATTGATCTCGATAATTTGTCTTTTTTTATCCTGGATTTATTCGACAATGGCTGTGAGCAGTGGCGAGCACTCGATAAATTCTCCGATTCTTCAATACTACCACGAACACACGGAAGAGACATTTGCTGTGCTGTCGACGTCGAAATATTCCCCCTCACGACCACATTCACATCAGGATACAATGAGTAATTTCTCTGCTCATCGCCTGCAGTGTTAGTTTCACTATCTCTATACATCCTAGACAATTCCCTCGAGTTTATAGGCTCAAGGAAATCAGTTTCTGATGTGCACGTGCCCTTTTCTGCAAAGTACTCAGTCTGCGTTGAAACATCCCTCCTTGACACATGATCGACTGCATCGGGTCTATCAATGTCTGCAGGGATTGACTGAGTCATGCTCGGCGACGTAGCAGTGAGAAATTTCGAGGAATGTTCGTCCAATGATGGTGATACTATTCGGATTTCTGGCGGAGGTTTTGCACCTTTATTTTGTAGCTTCACTAAATTCTGACCTCGTAATCCAGTTATACGAATTATCGTGGAGACTAACGTCTGATTAGCTGATGCACTGCTCTCATCATCTCGTTTTGATTTTTCATCTAGAAAATTATACAGTAAAATGTCAAAAAAAAAAAAAAACAAAATTTTAATCATCAATCTAAACTTATTACCTATTGTTTTTTCAGGTCTGCAGTAAAAAAATGGCACTAAACAGGCATAAACAAGCCCTAAACCCATGCTTGTATTCATCTTAAAAAATTATAAACACTAGAATTAATTTCAATTAAAACCACTGTAAACTTTAGTCAAGTCGCGCTCGACTATTGTTGCCGTCACAGCTGTTGTCGATCGATACAGTTTGATGCGTTATATCTACAAGATAGTCTAAGGTCCCTGAAGAAAAGTAAATATTATTGAAAATAAATTTAAACCGGATCTTGTCCCTCAATGTCTGTACAACGCAGTTTAATGAAAACCATCATGAAAAAAAGTAAACATATTGAAAATCAGCTGTTGCAGTGTGTATGGCGATAACTGTAGGAAGCATTGGCCCAAGGTAAAAATAATTTGATGTAAAAATTATCCTCGCTGCAGGCCACAATCTATGAATCGACGACATTTTAATATTAACATGAATGAACGCGAGATTGGCTTGGAAATCGCGGAAGTGCCTTGATGGAGTCTTGTGTGTATGATACGTCAAGAACATGTGTCCAAAGGCAGCCAATCTTTTGTTGAATCAGTATAATTTCTTAATCACGCAACAAGGTCACATAAAGTAATAATCCGTACGGTGTTGCTTCAGGACTTGTCTATCGATATATAATTATACTGTGTATGTACGCGGGTCCCACAGAGAGCAAACTCGATAACATTTTCAACCTCCAAGCGTTCCTCATGTCGACGATCGAGCCGGATGCATCATCGAATGTGTGGTATATACTATACGCCATAGAACTAAATAAATAAATTAATACTTGACCGCTATTGAGAACGCGCTCAACATATTTTTTTACGATTAGGTATTGACGAGAAATAATTTTTTGCGTCCTTGGCGTACGCCAATTTGACAATGAGACTCGCTCAGAGCTCTCGTGTCGCAGAGAGCCGGTCGACAAACTGGCACAAGGTGCAAACCTGCAGTTACGTAACTAGATCAACGCATACGACGATGTCTTCCTCGGTGTGATGCTTTACGACATTCTTGATTGAGCCAATAAATGTCAACTGCGTGGAATTAATTATCATTAGCACCCCGAGGGTGCGAAGTGTGCAACAAGTGTGGAAAAAAATTTGTAAAAATGATTCAGGCTTTCTAGACCGATGCGGCCTTGATTCCGCAGACTCCACGCCCACATCCGCGCGCACTGTTTAGAGGGAATGTATATCCGGTACCCAGTGATAATATTGTTCTTAACTTATTCTTCTCTGAAGCCGATCTATCGCCAATAATCGCATTTACTCGATATAACATGCGACAGCGATTATAAACGGCATTTATACTCTGCCGTTGGCGAAAATTTTATTGTCATCGTGCGCGTAAACGTGAGCATTTGATTATAAAGAGTATAAGGCACCACACCTCCGAGACAAGGTTAGATTTGTATCTTCTGATGATTATAATTATTCATTATGCACTACGACCGATATTATCATGTCTAATTAATGCCACTCTGTCCGAAAATAAACTCAATGCATTTTAATTAATTAATTTTTTTTTCTAAATTGAATTACAAATCAATGAATGTAAATTATATCGGTGGATTTATATATTATAATTCAGACACTAGAGGTTTGATATTCTTCCCACCCTCACAAGCACGACAAGGATATGGTTTTAAGAATATCCATCATGGTACTATTATACCGACATTACTTGCTCATAAATTCTTGCGCAGTTGAAAGAAAAGAAGAAAAAAAATTAACTATTGGCCATCGCAGAGATTTGCGAGTCTTTTCTCCGTATTTTCTCGTAAATCCCTATTTTATTCTCTCCATTTCCTCAATCCCTTTCAGTCAGATTTTTCCAACCACTTTCCTCCACATCATCATCATCATTGCTGTATAACGCGAGTATATTTGGAAAAATTATACTACATAGACACACCTCTCAAATACCTATATTATATATTTTTTTTTTATGTTAAACATTTCCATATTATATGTTATCTCGAGTATTAACAATTCAAATAGAGCGATTGCTACAATATCACGTGCAGTAGACCTGCCTCTCTTGATGTTACCAATCAAAGGATATGTGGGTGCTAGCATGGAGAAAAATCGCTCGTGGAATCGTCGCAAAACACTTTTTTTTATGGATGCCAGTGAATTAATTGAAAGTTGCGCATTTAAATAACGTACAGCCAAGCGGAACGACGATATTTCTAAGACGAATGAAAAATTCGAAGAAATATCGTTGAAGAGATAATCGGATTACTCCAGAGAATATTCTTCTATCCCCTCACGATTTTAATTAAATTTCGATAAAAAATTGCATTGTCATCTCACTCACTCAGCAAAGTATTTACAGGAGCTCTCTCCTGTGTGGGCACATTTTAGGCATAGAGTAAATTTATATATTGCCGCTTTCATGTAACTACGGTTGCCATCTTGCGATCGAGTGCTGTATTTTTATAGTTACCGACTGGAATATTGGAATTCCTCCTGTAAGTCCTTTGATTTTTGGTTTGGACTGTTCAGATCAGCTGCGAATCGACCGTGTGGGTGCAAGTTATTAAAAAAATATCAAATTTTATATAAATCACTTGTTGTTAAATAAAAAAAGGTTTGTTATTACCCTTAAAATATAATTTTTAACCCTAAATAAATTTAATATCCACATTTTACTGCAATAAAAAAAAAAAATGTTGCATAATAATGATTGTTTGTTGTAGCGATTCATATGGGTTTTTGGAAAACTGTCAGACGGTATTCCATATCAGTACTGGTTCCTCTTGTGGCTGGATCACTCATCTTTGCCGATTATCGCCACACTCAGAAGTGGCAGGAGAAACTTCGCCTGGAACAGAGTGAACAAGAGCAAGCACAATGATTCATCCCGATGTTTTCAAGTACACAAAATGTTTCTTGGGATATTGCATCCTCCCATTTCTCGGCTTTGGTATTGGAACCCTTCTGGACAGGCATGAGAATGAGAGGATGACTAAATTTCGAGATAAATCAGCACTTTATGGTAGAGTACTGCAACCAGGCGAGCAGCCATCTTGGCCATGAAAAAAATAACAAACATCAACGTAGATTTGAAATTACTGTAATAAAAAATCATCTATTATCAAGAATACAGATCAATACATAAAATTCACGGGAGTACAATTTTATTTTTAACGAAATATACTAAATTTTTTTACTTTTGTATTTTTTTTCTGCACTTGAGTTAATTTTAAATTTATATCTTGCTGATTTTCTTTATTATTCAAATCAGAAATTGATATTTGTTTTGATGTATGAAGATTATTATACGCCTGTCTCTTTTTTTGCAGCCACTCGTTGGTATTTTCATTCCAAGAAATTGGTCGATCCTTGGAGAAATGCATTTTCCGCAATCGAGTTGTCACAGTATCCATTTTACTCTTGCCATCTTCAAGGTCTAAATACGAATATCTACGATTATCCAAGCTGTTTTTTTCACTTGGTCCCTCATCAATGAGACCATAGTCTTGGAATTTCGTTGTTTTATCCTGAGCAACCTGGATATTTTCGCTTGCTCGCTTGATCACTTGATCGGGCTGAACTCTGGATGGTCGTCGCTCGCTGGATGTTCTCGTGAAGGCCAGAGGTCGTTTAAAAACCTCGGGATCGAATTTTTTTGAGGTAACAATGTATGAAGAATCACCAACATCTGCAGAAAGAGTTGAATTCATATCGTCGTAATTTAATTTCGGTCTCCGCTTGCTTTTCGAGCTTGCGTAGCTGCTGTATGCCGGTAGGGTGCTGCTTTTAATCGAGAAATTTTCTGTCATGAGAGAACTACGGGAGTTTGGAGGATTCCGTATAAATTTCTCGTCTGTAATAGCTCCTCTTGATGGATCACTCGATGACGTCTGCTCAGAAACTTTACTCTCTACATCGCAATCAATTAAATCCCGATTATTGACTTTGCTACAGCGTTTCAACTGTAATTCCGCGTGTTTTAATTTATCTTTAACCAGTCTCTCAACAATTCTCAACTCTTTTTCCTTCTGAAATAGCAGTCGCTCTCTCTCGTAGAGCATTTGCTCCTTGTGTTTGATTGCCGCCTCTCGTACGCGAAGTTGTTCCAGTCTTTTCATCAAATTTATCTCAAAAACCTCCTCAGTCACGGCTTCAGGTCGCTGGATGGCTGTTGTACAGCCGTTTTTGTTTCCATGACAGCAGTAGTCATCACCAGTGTCTGGAGTTTCCCCTCGCTCGTCGATTGACATCAAACTACTTGTTTTTATCAGTGGATTCATCTGATTACTTTTTCGTCGAGCATTTTGATGGATTGACACATATTCCGCAGTCTCGAAACGCTTTCGCAGAGTAGATTCATTCGAATATTGTCTTTCAATCCTGTCACAGTCTGAGCGCGATGTAGAAATTTGAATTTTTGACATGAAATCATTAAAATTAATCTCATTTTCACTCACTTGGTCGTTTCTTGGTGGATTTTGTTTTGCTACTTTGACATCATCTATTGTATTTACATCTTCGCTCAGTTTTACACAATTTTTCGGTACAATAAATGCCTCAACTCGGTACGTTGGATTCATCCTGACTTACTGATGACCACTATTAATTTGTTATAATTGTATTACACTGCTTAAATATACAAGTTTCATTGCCCTGAGAGGTATATTTCTAAGCCATCGCGTCTATATTATATATGTAGTAACGGTCGCTGAATATCGCGGAGAGGGTATAAGCCCGGAGAGGGGAAAGAAAAACATCTCAAGGATCGCAGGTTGAGAAGCAGGTATAGATTCAATTCTTCCAGGTGTTTGTATATATGTATATACCTATAAATGTGTTTGTGTACGTGTGCAGGCGCCCTTTTTAGATGCGAGATTTATAGGACATCGGCAGGGGGCAGCATTCGTAAATAAAAAATTTCGTTGGAAAAAAACAATTTTATCACGCATTTTTGACTGAACCCTTGATAATTTCCACTTGATCGATAGGTCGATCGTTTTTGTCTGTTTCAACCAGGCCAATCCTCTTCACGATGGGCATGCCAGTGTATACTCTGCCTGTAATCGAGTAGATAACATTGAATGAGTTGTAAAAAAATATTATTAATTAACGAGGCTCACCAAATATCGTGTGCTGTCCATCGAGCCACTGTGTTGGTGCTAATGTGATGAAAAATTGTGAGCCATTGCTGTTGGGACCAGAATTTGCCATAGATAATACGCCAGCTCCTGAAATTGGCATTTAGAGTTAATCATTCGAATGATGGATATTTAAGTAAATTAAAATACCTGTGTGTTTTAAATCATCGTGAATTTCATCGTCAAATGAATCACCGTAAATAGATGCACCACCCTTGCCTGTTGCAGTGGGATCACCTCCTTGTATCATAAAATCTCGAATAATTCTGTGAAATTTAGTTCCATTGTAGTAACCTCTTCTTGTTAATTCAGCAAAATTTCGGCAGGTTATTGGAGCATGTTTCCAGTATAATTCAATTATTATTTCACCCATCCTAAAATTATTTTGAGGTTAAAATTATTATTAAAAGATTGTTTCAAAGTTAATGGATTTTTATCAACTTACGTTGTTTCTAAACTCACAAATGGTGGCTGCCAATGCTTGTCAGGAATCCCAGAAATATTTGCCATTGTCATTTTTGAAATTGATTAATGTTAACGAATAATTCACAAGTTGTGCACAGAAGTGTTTATACAGCAGGTGATCTTGTGTTAAAAACACCCGTGTGCATCACCGTGACTCTAGACAATTTACACTGATTCACACACACCGTATATATCGTCTCAGCATGTCCGTTGGCGTAGTGCGTGACTTTGACGATTTGTGACCATTTTTCTCGCAGTTTTCGACGATAAAAAATTAAATAAACTCTGAGTGATTATACTATCAGTAAAGTGGTGTCCCTAGCTGTGATTATGGTTCATGAAAATAACAATAGAGAGCTAAATGATACAAAAAAAAAAACAGTTCCGCGGACGTTAAAGTGCGCGGGCATTTTGGTGTTTATGTGTCAGTTCGTGTGACAATTTTCAAACTTTCCAATGTGTATATGATGTAAAAAGGCGCTAAACTAGGACTGCTTTCCTTGAATTGCAGTGAGCCAAGAGCATTCGATGGTGATTCTAATGGGGATAAAAAAAGGGAGCAAGGAGAAAATTAGGTATGTTAAACAGAAATGAATTTTTTCAACACTCAGGTATTATTATATAGACCGTTTGATTATTATTAGACTTTAGCATCATTCAATCACATTGTTTAAAATATACATTTTTATATCGATTTGTACTGATACTAAAATACGATTTTATCACGATAAAATCGTATAGGATTATAGTTAAGACTAGTACTTGGGTTTTGGTTCTATTTAATGCATTTACCATCGATAAATATTGTATAATTACAATTTGTAAAATCTTAATCATGTTTTAATTCCAATGCCATTTTTTAAGAAACCATTTCTTCCATTTTTTCCATGTTTCATTGAATGATTTCCGTGTTTTGCGCGTTGGTTTTCAAACAATACATCATCAGATTCACTGTCAGAGCCAGATACAGCTATTTTGTGCGGAGTAAATAGACCAGTGTCATCGTCATCATGAGTGGTGTCTTTTCGAAGGAGAGAGTAGCGGAGATTTTTTTTCTTTTGGCCTGAACGTCGTTTTCTCCCACATATTCGTTGACAGAGGCAACAAATGCTCCAAATAAGTCCAATCATGCAAGCGGAAAATGACAAGCCAGCGATTATTACATACAAAACACTCCAATCGCAATTGGCCTCACCATTGCCAAAATATGACTGAATAAAATTAGGCATCCAAAATGCCTCACACAGGCATCGCCGTGTTTCCTCATCGCACGTCCCGTGTCCTGAGCAATTATTCTGACAAATAACTGTGTCAATACGAATGACAGATGGCTGCAAGAGACTCGAGTCCAGCTTGAGCTTGGCTTTGATTTCCTCCACGATCGTCGTCGCCGGTACAATTTTCCCTTTTTGCTCCACATAAAACACGAGACACGCTCGTCCTGTGCGCGGTTCTGCTCGCAGATCACTCATGACAATTGTATTCTTCTCAGGCAGAAGCATCTGCAGCTTTACAATCGTAGAATTTTTTTGCAACTCATCAAGCATTTCAGCGCCAATATTTAACGTCAGTTCCACTAAATTAAATTGCTTTGGATCGGGTTTAACAATGATTGTAACTGTATCCTCATTGTTCAGTCCCTGATTGTCAGATACTTGCAATTTAAATATATAACGTCCTGGAATGACATTAGTAACCATCAAAATTGGTGAGTGATCTGTGCCATTAATTATTTTTCCAATGGCTAAGCTCGATGCATCTCGGGTCCAAAGCCACTGAGAAATTTTCCAGTCGTCACTCGAACGAGATCCATTGATGATTAAAGCGCTGATTGGCGCAGTTACAACTTGATCTCCGCCTGCATTTGCTTTTGGCGGGGCATTTTTACTCTGCATTACCTGCACATGCACGAAATCCGAGTCGCTATTGCCATTGGCATCGATTACAGTCAGCTTAAATGTATAATTTCCTCTAGTCAGTCCACTAGCAGTGGTAACCGAGCTGTTAGCCTGCGAAAATTTCGCCTGGTTTGGTCCAGTCTGCTGCTCCCAGTGATGAGAGATAATTTTTATATCACCTCGGCTCTTGTTGCCACAGAGTATAACTTGTGTGTCGGGTAGAGTAACAGTTGTGTCATTGCCTGCATTGGCTTTTGGCGGCGCATTTGTCGGTGGCTTGACAAACACGTGCACCTCGGCCGTCGACGACTGCTCCGACTCGTCAGTGACCTTTAGAGCAAATGTGTACATGCCTTCCTCTAAATTTGACAGCTTCAAGAACGGTGTTTTTGTATGTTGCATATCCACAACCTTGTTTCGATTCATTGGACTCGCTGTCCACTCCCAGCCTGTTATTCCATGGTCGTCAGTACTTAGATTTCCATTTAGAGTGATATTTGTCTGTGGGAGATGAATAATTAAATCCTGGCCAGCATTTGCGCTTGGCGGATAGTCTGCCAGCTTCAGGACTGTTACATTGGCCACACTCGAGCTCGTCATGTGGTCAGAATCTGTGACTGTTAATTTAAATGTATATTTCCCGGCAATTAAATTCTCTAGCTGTAGTGTCGGTGTGTCCTCGAGGTGTGCTTCATATCCCATAGGACCCTGTTGCAACTCCCAGTGATATGAAATCACTCCGGCATCATCGGTGCTCGACGATCCGTCGAGTACTGCTCCGGTATTTGGTAGTTTAACTATTTGTTCGGCTGGTGTAATGATTGCAACTGGTGGTTGATTTATTCTTGTGGCTGGCAGCACGCTCACGTTTGCATAGGCTTCGCCAAATGCATCGGCGCTCGTTACGGCCACGCGAAATTTGTACAGGCCCTCGGATAAATTGCTCAATTTTAGTGTTGATTTGTTCTGATCCGTCATTGTGCCGGTGTGGTCGTCTGGCTGGCTCAGGAGACTCCACGCGTAATTGTAATGCTCCGGTTCGGCAGCAGGAACTGTAAATGCTGACAGAGTCACTTGATTCTCAGGCAGACGCACCTCTTTAGACACTGCCGACACGACTAGCTGCTTTGGCGTCACTTTTTCCGGAATGTCGATACACACGCCAACATTGTTCTCGTCTTGCAAGCAGATTTGGTTAGTTTGACAATCTGTTTTGTCTACGCAGGACGATCCAATGGGGAAATTATCCCAATCTGTGTCGTAGGTTAGTGGCGAGACTTTGGTCCAATTGTCGTCCAGTGGCTTGACTATCACCATCGTCGGTGGCTCGGGTAAATATGCCAAATCAGGCCGGTAGAGCGGTGCACACATCTTCGAAATTTTACACTGCACATGGTAGCACGTGGCGTTGTACATGAGAGCTACCTGACATCCTGTGTCCTGGCAGCACGATGTTATACACTGTTTCATGTCTGCAGCCTCTGGCTGTTGGATATACTGTCCATATGTTAGGTTACCTCGTGGTGTGTAACTTTTAAAAAGTTGCGGAATTAATCCTGGACAATCGAGTTGACGTTTACTGCTCCAATTGTTGTAACTTGCCGAGGAACACTCGATGGCAATCATCAACACGAGTGTAAACCACTCTGTTCTTGAAATGTCCATTTTTTTCTGAAAGACACACGATAAAATTTGAGAGTTTATAAACAAATAGACGTATAGCACTTACCTCGAGAGGGTTTTTCAAGCAAAAAAATGACGATACAGTATACGAGCTGAAGTGATAAGCGTTTAAATCATTTGATTTTTTGCATGACGAATAAATCCACAAAAATATCTGCGTGTAAATGAGGACTTTGCTGATGACTGGCTTGACAAACACTGCGAGTAGAGAGAAATAAGCTCTTTAGCATACATTATTAGACGCTTTGTGGTATTGTTATCATTGGTAGCATGCTGTTAATCTGTCATGGGGGTAATTACCATACTTCCTGGAGGCAGACGGATGTCGATATCCACCCGATAAATTTCTCAGTCAATATACGTCACCGTTAATTCCGCATAAATGTGTTTCTCGGTAGTTTTGCACACCGTACTTACGAGATATTCTAACCTACATTTTTGTTGATTAAAAAAAAAACCAAAGACAATGTTTACACTGCAATAACCGGAATAGTCGTCAATTTGTCTTGTATTGGCGTTGTGCGAGAGTGCTTTACTGCAAGAGTATGAAAACATATGGCAAGTCAGCTGATTTCACATCAAACCAATCAATTTTTGAATGATCGAAGTGTGTCGTCATACAGAATAGCCGAGATTAATTGATAAATACTATTATTAAAATGGTTATTTCATGCAAAAAAAGTTTTTAAACTTGAAAATTGTAGAATACACAGTAAAATAATTTTCTGTTTATTTATAAATTCTCTCGAGGATGTCTAAGAGGATTTGAAATATTCGCGGGCGTTTTCGTGCGTCGAACCGTGCGCGCGCGCGCGCGCGGGATCCATTTTGTCTGCTTCTTGCCGCCGCTGTGTTTTCAACTTTGCGGTGCAAGAAAAAATAAGAAAAGCCCGGAATTACCTGGAAAGCCGTACACAATACTACACAACCCTTTGGTGTAGCCGTGTACAAATTTTATTTAGCTAGTGGATCACTCGTTATATAAATTTATTATATAGACATAACTTCTCTTTGAACTATAGAAAAAAAATAGAATATCGTTTAAAATATAGGGTGTATGCGGTTTTTCTAAAAGAATTACTTAAAAATATCATTCAATGAGAATAATTAACTGTTGAAAAACAGACGAGGATTAGCTCCATTTTCTCTTTTTTTTTTTCAGGGAAAATTGTGGTAAGAGTGAGATTGGAGGACAGTAATTAAATATTATTTCAATTCAAGTTTCCCCAACTTACATTTATTTAAACAAATCAACATTGACCTCATATTACGGGTTGTATAACGCATTGTTATGCATCGCTGTGGACGGGAATATTAGATATATTCCTGTAACTATGTACGGATCACAAATCATTCTAGGGCACGAGGCTGGGACAGGGGCATTTTAATTAATCAACAAAAAATAGTAATGATTACAATCAATAAAGCTTCATAACAGTATTTAAGAAGCATTAAAATTCAACAAAAAAATTTTTTCTTTTCATGATAATAACAAATTAAAATTGCGATTGAGGGTACACTCTATTGTTCATAGCTTGTTTTTTTTCTTCTTTACAATACTAGCCCTATTATAAGTATTAAATGTCGAACTGTATCTTGGCCGATTAATCTCTGACACGAATGAAATTGCTAAATTGAGTACGATCTATCCGATATAAACAAATCGCAGAATTGCAAAAGTGTTATACAAGATTTTAACTTTCCTGCTGAGTAGCATCTTCCCTGTATTTTGACAAATTATACATTAACTGATCATCACAATCATTCCGCTCTGAGGACAGCAAAACAATATCTAAATGGATGAGAATGTTTTTTTTTAATCGTTGATCTATTCAAAAAATGACGTGAAATGCTATAATCGCCATTTACCCTAGCGGGGTCATTCACACTCGGTAACAATGCATATTGATAAAAGTATATACATCAGTGACGCTTACATAAATTTACATGCGCCTAATGTCGCTACCCAACTTTCAATGCTTTTTTTTATTTGCTCGAGTGCAATTGCCCCAAATTAATTCGCACTAATGAAGATATGTCGAGAAAAAAGCGGACAGTCTTCCGGCTCGATTTCTCGCTCACAATACCACACGCTCGGTATTAATTAATTTTTTTTTTATTATTTAATAATCACTAGAGTCGATATTTCCTATGATCAATGAAAAAATTACAACACCCTGAAAGTCTTTGGAAAAAAAGCGTATGCAAATATTTTCATACACTTTGCCAGAATAGTTTTTTTTGGGCTTTAATTGCGAGGGTAAAGTATATTAAAGTGATTTAACAACAAAATATCTTACCCTTGGTACCTTGCTTAATGCCTAGAAACAAAGTTTAGACAAGTCTAATTAGTATTGCACGCCCCGGCACAGGATTCTCCATTATTTCATGGTGTATCCCCAAAATTATATCTGATGATACCCGACATAGAAATTGTCCATTAATATACGTACTCTCCGCCTCTTTTTGTGCATATCGTATGTAGAATATTTAACGAGGTTTCTCATGAAAAAACCTTAAATAACGTACTTTTTCTTTCGCCGCGACGATGAGTACGAAAAAAAAAAAAACAAACAAACAAACAAATCTCACACACAGCTTGCACTAGGTATATTCTGTGACGCTGTGTTATTTTGTCGGACACTTTATACTCTCTTTCATTGAAACTTTCTTATCATGAATTGTTTTATTACATATTCAGTAAACAGTTATTTTTTCTGAGCGATCGGTATACGTTATACCTACAATACCTATTTATAATTAATTAAATATGTCAAGTACGAATTTATTTCCCTCAAATATCCGTCAACCATGGCTACTTACAGTCTACACCGTTATAATTGCTGATTCACTTTATATAACCCCATATTAACGATTGCTCGTCCGCTTGTTTACAGAAATATTCCCACCAATATATGCAAACAAGCTCATATACTAACATAAAATAATTTTTCTATGCCCCTCTAGACTACATCACTCAAGCCTCCACATCTCCAGTGTCACCTGCTGAGTATTTATCAACGCCATCTTCGCCATTATCCGTATGTTTATCAAGCATAGGCCTCCGAACGTAGTCAATGTCGAGATGTTTGGCTTAGTAGACCGGCTTTTGTAACAAAAAGAACGAGGATGAGTCGATTCAACGTCCAGGCAAGTTAGCCACACAACTGATGGCCACAAGGTAAAGCTGCAGGCAGTTGAGGTAAAAACACATGATAGCCTAGACTGTGGTCACGTACTGACGGACTTCGGACTCGCTGCCCCAGGGAGCCCGCGAAGCTTCCTCGCTCTTGGCGCGGCTGGGTCCACGGTGTGTCTCCCTCGTCCGAAATCGTGGCACCTCCTCGCTCAGCGAGCGTTTCGTCGGATCGATGCCCTTGCGAGGCACCTCGAGCAGTGCCTTTGATCGCGTGAGTAACGGTCTTTGCCGGCTTTTTGGATCTTCGCTCGCAGCCCGAACAATGACAGTCGGCGGCGCCAATCTGGACTCCTCGCGGGCCTGTGCACTGCCCGATCGACCGCGCAGTTTCTTCTTTGACTCCTTCGAGTGCTTGACGGGCTCTGGAAGAACTATCTGCACGGGACTCACGCGCTCTTGCGATACCCAGACTGGTGGTTCGAGGTCTAGCGGTGATATCGCAGGAACCCGCGGTGGCGACGGAGTCGGAGATTCGTCCTTCCACGCGCCCTGGTAGATGGGAAACGGAGAAATTTGATTGAGAAAGCGCCAGCGCTCACGCTCCTCCTCATCATCCTCCACGAGCGAGGGAGCTCGCGGCGGCGGATGGCAGGTAGGTGTTATGTGGTAGTCGTCAGCAGCTTCGGCCTCCTCGGGCACCTCCAGAATACTCAGTTCTGACGCAGATCCGTCGTAGGGTGTCCACTTAATCTCGTTTAAGCGCTTGGGCTCGCGTTTTTTTATTCCCACGCAGGGCAACGGCGAGTAGCCCTCGTAGGGCGCCCACTTGGCATCGGTTATTGTGATTTCCGGGGAGATGAGACGCTTTACAATACGACTGTCTACCCGAACGACCTGCCGTGTGTCTGGTTCCGGCGACAGGCTACGACGGACACTGTATCGCTGGCGCTCTTTCAGACTCCTGCTCTTTGTGTCGGCGTGTTTGGCCTCCTTCTTCTCGGCCTGCAGGGAGAAGTGTGTCATGCCGGCCCACTTGGAACGCTGGGCCTTGCGTGCCTCCTCGGGACTGAGAACTCTCGGCTCCCACTTTTTCGACGAGCCTACAATAGCTTTTTGCTGCACTAGCCTGCCGCGCTCGCGCCTGATCAACGGCGCTCGCACATCTGCGCTCGCGTGTTTTTTCAACTCGGGTCGGCCGGTCTTTGGCTCGACATCCTCGGGCGTCAGTGATTTAGTAAAGAGTGTCCGGTTCTCGGCGTCCTGAAACCGCTGCATACGCTTCTCCTCGGCCGTTGGCGATGGCGTCAAAAATTTTGGCTTGGGACAAGTGCAGCGAGGCTTTGGATTGGGCATGACTTCAGGAACCTGCAGCGTCCGTGCAGGTGGAGCTGCGCCTGCTGCCATGCCCGAGGCATCGCTTAGGTGTTTTCTCAGGTCGTGAGGCGTACTCAGATGATCTGGCCGCAGTGTCCACTTGTCTGTCTCGGCACTGTGGTGCTTACGAAGATCTCCGCGCTCCGGGTGGCGCTTTTCCTCGGGTGTCAGGTCATGACAGCTGCATTTAGTGCGCTGCGCGAGGTTTACATCGGTCCTCGAGGTGTGCAAGGCCCATCGGTACTCGGTCGTGTCGTCAGACGTGTTTTTACGGTCCCACGGCGCGTCATCGGGCGACAGAAAACCGGCAGACCAGCGTGTGGATGACGTGTCGACGCTGCGATACTTGCGCAAGTCCGGATGCGGTCGGCTAGAGTGATCGGCAATGTCTGGCGGCGCAGGTGAGGATCTCTCGTCGCAAGAACACACCAAATTAGAAAAACTACTCTCAAGTGGGGCCGAGCCGACGGCATCGAGGTCCTCGATTGTGTAGGACACGGCATCTTCACGTTTTTTACCACAATCGGGACAGCGCCCGGAGAAACCAGCGCTGTGACGTCGCTGCGTAAGCTGCGGCTGACCAGGAGGCTCTAGTAACTGCTTTTGCAAAATTTGCGGCGATGCACCCGAGGTGGACGGGACCGGAGCTTGTGACGACACGTCAGGCCGCGAGGGCAACTCTTCCTCGCTCTGCGGGACGTCAGAAGGGCTCGAAATGGCACTCGTTTCTGGCGATACAACCCAAGAGCTCTCTGTAGCTCTGTCAAGCCGCCTTGGTGGGAACTGCGACTCCGGAGACGACGAGGCTCCGCTCGTGGCCGCTGCCAGGGAAACTGCTGCGCTCTCCGCTCCCGCAACCCTGCAATTTTCACGTATTTATTGGCAACGAGTGACTTTTGTCAGTGCATGGAGCAGTCAGCAGTGCTGCAATGCATTTATTGAAGAAGTTGCATTGCAGCCATGCATCGTCTCCCTGCTTGTCTTGCTGATGGACGAAGAGGCGTCGTTACGTACAGGCACTTTGGATTTTATAGCCCCAAGTCCAGTGACGGACGCCTCCACGGGGTGTCATATACCTTGAGCTCAGTGAAAATCTCCGTGAAGAAGCCAGGCTCGCTGTTGATACGCAGCATTTTTGAGCTGAGGCGATTCACGATGAGCAAACAACGATCCCAGAATTTGTCCTTATTACTCTCCACTAAAAACGGCTTTAACGGATAACTGATCTCATTGCCCATGTAGCTATAGCTCAAGTAGAGACACGTGAGCACAGTGGCTTGGAGTTCGTGCTCGGACGCCTCCTCGCCATCCACCAGTTCGCGAACCAGCATGTATACAAACACCACGTTGGCTGGATTGATGAAAGCCACGTCCTGAAACATACGAAAACCTTTCAGTATATATGTATATTGATCCACACCTGTGCACACCGTGATTGTCAGCTTTTCGAGGCTAAGCCTCTATCTCTCATGCATCTTGCGTACTAATCAGTGAAATTACAGCCCCTATCGCGAGTCAATCGATGCTTCATCGCTTAGAAAACAGAGTTATTTATAACGATGCTTTGTCTATGTACAAGAATATTTTTTTTAGATTTTCTATGATGGAAAAGAATTTTTTTCTTTCTTATGATTGGCATCAGGAGACTTAACCATGGCTAGAGTGATTTATCAAGGTCCGGGAAGCAGTAAAATTTCACTGTTTATCGAGAGTACACCGATTTTGTAGGCATTAAACGACTTTTATTTTTCCAGCCTCGGCCATAATTGTCGAGGGCGTCATCCAAGCGTATTACAGCTCGTTTCTCCAGTGTCATTAGTGAATTGGAACGTGATGTCCGATTTAAAGCACGCCGAGTAGAGACAGAGGACATGCTGCTTGATGTGGTGCGCAAGGTGCATAGCTTGGCGCGTCCCCTTGGGCAAAAACATTGTGATCGTTGAACACACGTGTAGAGACTCGCATTGTCGACGGTGAGGCCTCGCTGTGACCTGGCAGGATCGATGCCCTCGATATTTCTAGCTACTTCTGCCTCGTGCTTCTACCTCATGATTTGCATAGACCACCTGCAGATGCTGCAAAAGCACTTTAGTAGTTTGACGTAGAAGGCAACGCGTTTCTTTGCTGTCACCCACGCGTTTGAGCGTTAATGGGCAGCTACAGGCGCGTAAAACCACGACTCGTTAAGCACCCTATAGTTATTTTATTCTTAACACTCTACACGGTCGTCGACATGATGCACGATAAACACCTGGGGGACATTCCTATCAATCAGTGTCACTCTGCCATAGTTGGCTAGATTTTATCTGCATAAAATTCTAAAGTTCATGATTTTTTTCGTGGGTATTTAAATTAAAAAACTGGCATTCATGATTGATATTCACGTGGAACAGTCGTACTATTTCTCGTAGTTATGATTGGATTAGCAAGTCGCGTGGAAAATGCTCTTGGATTGCAGGGCGTTGTAACTGTGACTCGGCGGGCATGTGGAAGTACCATAACTGACATGACAATCCATTTGTCGGTAATAGAATTAAGCCATTGAGCTTAGCGACAAATCGTTTTCGACGTATTTGAGGGTCATCAACGCCATGTCACGTTTATTGTGCAATTTCATTTCCTCTTGCCGGCTTTTATTGGTCGAAACTCTCTGTGATGTTAAAATGTTTAAATATTTTATTCACGTTTCTGCGTAGTGACTTGAAATGTTTTCTCAGAGCTCAGTGTTGTTCTATCTGACCTTTTGGCTCATGCATATTGATGACATCGAGCAACGTGTATAATTTGGCAGGCACGCCAACACCATAGCAATTATTTGTTCCTCGAAGCAATTAGCAACTGGACCCTCTCTGTCGAGAGGGTGACAGATCAGAGACCAGCCCCACATTTTTCCTGTGCTCGTGTGTGTTGCCATACCGACCCCCTCGCATTGCTATACTCGTCCCTCGTGCTATACGCAACCCTCGACCACATCTTTGTTCAGACTGCGGAATTTCAGACAGAGGGCTTTTTCAAAAGTCTCCTTCTGCACACTCGAGCGCATGATTCTCCGAAATTAAAATCGATTCCACCCGGAAATCCATTTGTAGATTTTAATATTGTATATTAGAGTGGCCCAAAAAAAACTAACTATTTTTTTTTTTTCGCGTCTTTTATGAAAAAAACATGGTTTATCATATTCTAAGAACTTTCTAAAAAAAAAAAATTGACCGGATACAAGCATTTTTAGATGTCGCGAATTTGGAAATCTCGAAAAAAGGTGAAAATCTGATTGTAGAAAAAAAGTTTTTTCCTCTCTCTAAGTTAGGGTGTTGCGAAAAAAAGGAAAAAAATTGTTTACAATCACATTTGAACCATTTTTACAAATTTTAAAATTCGTAAGCGACCTTAAAAAATCCTTGTATCAGGCTGAATTTTTTAGAGAGCTCTTAAAACATGAAAAATTATGAATTTTTAATAAGAGACTCAAAAAACAAAAAATAGTCGATTTTTTAGGCCACCCCATTGAATATGTAGACATTTTTCTTGTTTTATTGCAAAAATTTCATCAGCCAATATTTTTTTCAGTCTCATTGATTATACAGTCTACTCGGGACGGGGAAAAAAAAAAAAAATTCAATATCAAGAGGTGTCTCCTGCCAATACGATTGGAAAATTGTTCATGAATATAAGAAGATTAAAAATTGTCACGCGTTCTCCTGAGAGCCAATGGAATCTTTTATATAGGTATAACAAATCCCAAAATGAGATTCGAAGATTTCTCGATGCACACGTGCGACGGGAATCTCGAGAAACTCTCTGATCTTGACATTTTAATCTACTCTGTCGCGCATTTGACTCTTGATATTTCAAACTTTTCGTTATATTCGATGTGTTTTCAACTTAGACCCTTTTAGAAATATTAAATTTCTCAAAGACCGAGATTATGCTGTGTGTCTGATGCTCACCTGCCACCCTTGCAGAAGTAGACTCCTGTCAACCGTTCTCAGCCACATGACAGCATCGCCAGCCTGGAAATCTCGCAGTCTCGTGCATTTTCCGTGCAGATAGACACCGAGGCACCTGAGCAGTTCCGACGTCGACGCTTGGATAACAGTTTTCCGCGGGCCAGTAGATTGCGGCTTATCAGCGGGCTTTTCGCACTTGGTATTATGCGTCGTGTGATTGTTGTTCAACGCCGGAGCCTTGGTCTAAAGAAAAAAAAATCGAGTCAGTGATGGGGGCGCTGTGAGAGGCGATAAAGTGCCTAATGAACGACTGGGAAAGGACAAAAGTGGGACAATCCAATTCTGATCAGATAATATCGCTGCACGCGACCTCAGGTACTACCTGGAATCGTCGCGTATGTATAAAATACTTCAAAGGCCATCGCACTATCCAAACAATTAATTTCGCGTTGCCAAACACAAGCGGGGTGGTCCAAACAAAAAAATATGTGAGGGTAAACAGAATTGATTACACGCGGCGACAGGACGCCGCGCAAATAACTCTCTTCTGACGAGGTTGTCTAAAACAAACGGATTTTATTGGATAATAGAATCGATTTGCCGCAAGCACGCGAAAATATATACGTAAGCGCCGCGTGTTTATTATTGGCCCTGTGGGAAATGAACGTTTCATGTGGACTAACGTGAAGAGACATAGTAGCATGAATGGGCATAGGATTAATTGATGACTCTGTGCAGAATTAATCAAAACTGTCAAACACATTGTTTTTCTTACCTGTGGCGTTTGAATATTCTTATTTTTATCAACAATAGGAATATTATCAAGCGGCTGACGGAAGGTTATATTTTTATTCTTGTTGTCCAATTTCTTCTTATTATTATTAGTCGTGCTAAACCGCTTCCAGGACAGGGCATTAATGAAGAGCGAGTGTTTCTTCAAGTTCTTCTCCAATGCATTTTTCTCCGAGATAATTCGAGCATTGTCATTGTTATTCAGATTAATATTATTATTCTGCAGTGAGTGATTGTTTGTCGAGAGATGATTGGCATTGGGTGGCGCTGGTGCCACAGCCGCCACATTTTTATTCTCACGATTTTTCGCATTGTTTAGCTGCTCATAGTTGAAATTGTTGAGAGTAAAATCCGTAGAGTGCTGGTGACCAATGGGCGGATAGCCTCCTCGACGTTCGCGTGGACTAAACGACAGGACCGTGCCCATGGTGGCAGTGGGCTCGCTCACCTGGTGCTGCAACTGAGCCGCACTGTGTATTTGCACCTGACTCTGACTCTTCGTCAGAGTTGGTGCCTGCAGGTGTACCTGAAGCTTCTGCTGGGGTGGCGGTGGCGGCGGAGGCCTCGGCGGACTCGGTGTTGTGATTCGTGAAACGAATTCGCCACTGGGTGGTGGCGGCGGAGGGGCCCGAGGTATCGAGGCCTCCCTCGCGGGTTCCGTCAGTGGGGTTGCATCCCCTGGCTCAATGGCCTCCTCCACGACGGGACCCACAACTTCGCTCAAGCGTCCTCCCAGCCTGACGACTTCTACCCGCAGGCCTGGCTACACTCAAGAGTCTCTCAGATCCAGCTCGTATAGCTTCACACGCCCGTCTTTCCCACTCGCTCGCTTATATTGCACCCTCTTTCGGTGGTAAACGCCACAAATATCGCGTGGATCAATACACAACTTGTAAAAACTTGCGACTTTTTCACGCTTTTTCGCCAAGTCCTACTGCAATCACGCACCACTCTCCAAGTTGATTAAAGCTTTAAGAGTTTGCGTTTCACTTTAGGTGAAGAAACGATGGACGGAGGACAGGGCGCGACCACACTGTACACAGGCAAAATGGCGAGCAATCGATCCTCCGCCACCCTCTTGAGCCGTGCAGCAATTCTCCGTCTCCAAAATACTTTTACAGACAGAAAAAAAATTCACTCTACCATCAGATCCACTGATTTATTTATTTTATTGTGCGATATATTTATTATTGTGACTGTTAAACGACTCTAGCTTACGAAACGGCCCCTGTTGTCATCACTGTTTACGGCTTCTCTGACTTTTAGCCTCACTGTGTGCATGTATATCAGCCTAAACACTCGCACTTCACCTGTTTCAATCAATTCCTCGGCATTCGCAGCCTCTATTCAAACTGGCACTCGCTCCTCAACGCTCTTTCACAATTGTTTCACTTGTTTTGTACACGTATCCTCGGTGGTTTCTTTGCGTTATGCCGAGGGTTTACCTGTATAGTACAGACCGAAGCGTCGACGAAAGCCTCGTCGTCGCTGCCTTGCGCTGCCAGAGTATGGTGCTTGGCCCTCAGTCCATCAAGATGTATACTGCACGCCCCCTGTCGTTTGTGCGCGCGCAATCGTTCGATAAACGGCCGACGTGAATTGCCAGGAGGGGGTGGCGCGACGTCGAGGAAGATAGTGAGAAAACGAGTGATAGCAAGAGGCCAATGGGATAGCACGGAGCAGACACCCCTCGGTCCCTTTTCCGAGACTGACAGCTCCTTCCCTCTTTGGCAGATTTTTTTTTTTTTCTTTTCGCATCTCCGAAGAACAATGACGCTTTCGCGATGCTCAGCGAGGCCTCTTTTGTCCAAGTTACTCGAGAACGATTGGAGTCACTTGCGGTCATGCTCTTCCAGTTCCATCCTCATCCTATTGATGACGTGTTGGATCCTGTGGTGCGCACTGGGAAGATTAAAGATTGCCTAATACGGAGAATTTGATGCTTTTCACTGATGCTGGAGCGTGCAGGACTTGCACACGTGGGCAATAATATGTAGTTTAGAGAGCAGGGATGACGTCGACGGGAGAAACTTGCCCCCGGGTAGCAACTACGTTGAAAGTACTCGCTCAATACGTGATGCTGTATCGTCATCGAGTGTGTGCAGACCAGACGGGGGATGTCATGTGTATTTTTTCGATGGAAAATTGCGATAATTCAACAGCTGGCAGCTTCAGGTTTTTTTTTTTTTCTTCGCTCAGGAATTGGGCAATATGAGAGCTTATCATCATTCATTATATAACAATAGAACTTGTCGCTGCTCATTACTTTGAATTCAAGACGTAAATCAGGACCTGGGGAGTTTTATCAATATTTTTTGTGATTAATCATGTTTTTTAGTAGATGATTTATTTTTCTCGTCGTGCCCGACGATGAGGTTCATGGTGGAGTTATTGGATGTTTGAATTTTTTCTAAGAAATGTTTTAGGATGATTGGATGAGATATTTAATTATTTATTGGAGTAAAAAATTCATGGATAGATATATTTATTGGTTATTAAGATGATTCAGTCTGTATGGATGGAAAATCTTTGTCGAGAACGCTCTTTGCGTAGGAAGCATCTCATTGCCAACTCTCCAGACATATTGCATATTTACATATTTCATCGGAAAATTCGTTAAAAATTACAAGAGCGTTTTTTAACAATATTCATATTTTTTCGTTATTAGTTGGATTATATATAATAATATGTTAATATAATATTTTAAGTTCTAAGAGGAAGTTTTCGAACATTTAGTTGAGAAAAAAATTTTTTTTTCTCTTATAAAATTTTCAAAGGCGTCCATATACTCCATGACAGTCTCATTATTTTCGTGATTTTTTCGGTTTTTTCGCGATAACTCGGTAAATAATCAAAATAATGAGAAATGTCATAAGAGTGAAATAATCAGGGGTTAAATTTCCTATAAAAAACATAAATAAACTTTTTTTGTATCTTCTTTAGTTTTTGAGATATTATTGATTGTTAAAAAATTTGATTTTCCAAAATATATCGAAAATGTTTATTCTATATTTTTTGTAGGAAATTTTATGTCCAATCATTTGACATCAATGATTTTTTTCGTTATCTCCATTAGTTACCGAGTTATTAGCGAAAAATAAAAAAAATCCCAAAAACAATGAGATTTCCACCTTTGAAAATTTCGTGAAAGAAAAAAAAATTTTTTTTTTTTCATCACTAAACGTTTCAAATTTTATTGTTAAAACCTAATTCAAGTCAAAAAGAGGAAAATAATTTCTTCAACCGATGTAATATATAGGTACTTTACTCAAAAACATCTGAAAAATCGTTTAAAATGCATGCAGTTTACGATTAAAAAATTTTTTTTTTGTTATATATAAAATAGCAATCTGTATTTTATTATAAAAACAATCAATTGTTGATACTAAAAACTTTTCTATAGTATCAAAAGGTGTAGATAGGTGACGCGGGTGAAAATAAACACTGACCGTGTCGCATGATGTTCAGTAGTAAAGGACGCAGTTCGATCAGACAAGACGGCCCCCCGTGCAAATAATGATGCTCTGGATTGGGGCGAGGCGCCTATAAGCAGTTCCACGAAGGCTACGTGGTCGCACGTAATAATTAGCGCATTGACTCTGTAAGACGCGGCTGGATGCCGGTTTGGTCACGTAATTCTAAACCAACTCTTGGGTTTAATTGAAAGCTTCCCAACGCGTAACAAGATCCCACAGCGTCGGGAGAACTACAGCAGGAGTCCTCCCTCATTACGATTACATAATGAATTTTCATGGGCATTCCATGCCGTAAAAAAAAACGCAATATTTCCTCGCGAATTATAATTACAACGAGCTAACAACCCTCTTATCCATTATTATAAAAATAAAAATCCAACAACTTGTACATGGCTATACACGAGCAATGTCTAAAAATAATGTTTTCTCGTACATCGCGTTGGTGGTGAACCATCGACCTCCTTCCCTCTATCGATGTGACCTCGATAAAAAATCTCGAGTCTGTGAGGCCATCACTGATGAGTCTGTGACGATGTGCATTTGCCTATTGCAATATTTATCTCAACACTGGCCACCTATAAAAGCAACAATACTTCCAGTTAGGTCAAAAATAAATAAATAATAAAAAAAACGTCTGAAAATACTCACAGAGGACTGTGAATCGTCGATACAAATTCTGTTGAATCCTCTTTAGACTCTAGACTGTAGAGTTTTGTATCAAGAAATTATAGTTTATGATGTTTGAAAAGCTCAACATAAAAAATTAACCTGATTAAAATATTTTTAGATTTTGCTCATTAATTTTGAAATTTCTGAAAAAGGTCAAAATGTGATTGAAAAAAAAAATTTTTTTTTCTGTATTCACTCCGACGAATCATTTTACATGTTTTTTAAAATAATTTCGACAAAGTTTAAATTTAAAATATAAATTTTTAAGGGTCATTTACAAATTTCAAAAATTTCTAAAATAGTGAAAATAAATTTTATCAAATTGCATTATCATAATGATATTTTATATAATTGTAAAATTAATTAATTTCAACTATTTCAAACGACCTCTAAAAATTAATAGTTTTAATCAAAACTTTGTAGAAATTATTTGAAGTATACATGTAAAATGATCTGCTGTAGCGGAAATAGAAAAAAAAGTTTTTTTAAATCACATTTTGACCATTTTTGAAAATTTCAAAATTCGTGAGCAACCTCAAAAAATCTTCGAATTTGGCGAATTTTTACGGTAAGTTTTTAAAATATCATAAACTATGATTTCTTGATACAAATAGTAATAGTCGGTTTTTTTGCGCCACCCTACTCCAGACAGTCGTCGCCCCCGGACGCGAGGCATCAGCGGCTAAAACATCACCATAGCAACCCCCGCAGCCTATCCCAACGAGTACAATCCCGTGCACCCTTTTCTTCACGTTCTTCGACAAGGCATTTACATGAATTTCCATCATGAAATGGATTTGAATTTTTTTAGCCGTGTTAATGAACCTGTAACACAAAAATTTCGTTCGGCCAACAGTACAACTCCCATGAGTTTCTACAGAAGTGTGTAGATTACGTATAACCGTATTCAGGCTGTAACGGGCTCGCCGAAATAGTCGGTCCACTCAGCGAACCGAGTGATTGCTCTTCTCTCCAGAAAATTGCCGGTAATACAGCGTAATTGTGTGCTAGCCTGAGGCGCATCGAATTTGTAGAACGTACTGGAATAAATTGCCATACGCACTTTAAGATGACGCGAGTCGATCAATGCCTCCGCAGTTCTTCCAGGAAGTTCGACAATGACTAACCGTGTTCCGCGTGTCTTTGGGCTCCTCCAACTCCTCTCTGCGTCAGCAGCCACGCAAACAACCCCCGGAGGCTTTCAGCCGCCGGAAAACCAAAGTGTTGCGCCCGTGGAACCGTTGCCAACCCTCGCCACCGCACCCAGTGTCACCGCCAGTGCTCTGTCGCTCGATTCAAGACTTAATCTTCCGTCGTCGGGCGTTCGGAGGAATGACTGGTGGCCGCCCAGCGACCAGGACATCCTCCAAACATCGCCCTACACACCGGAAATCCAGCCTGTCGCAGCAACCTACTATGGTAACGACAAAAAACCCTCAATTTCACTGTCTTTTGCATGCGAAAATACCTTTTTCAGCTCCGCCACCGTCGCCACCAGTATTTCCACACTATCGCAGCGACTCCTGGAGGCCTTTCGGCTATCCCGAGTTTGGCTATCCCATGGTGTCACCCAATGCCAATAACCAACTGGCCATGTCACCGAAATTCATGACTGTCGGTCTGTTTATTGGCCTTCTCACCCTCTTGGCCATTATTCAAGGCACTATCACCGCCAAGGCTAAGGATGCCGATGGTGATGTTCTGCAGTCGCGGGAAAAACGCGATCTCAGCCTTTCTGATTTTGAACACTTGGTTTGAATGAATATACTTTTACCTTTCATTCTGCATCACTGATTTTTCTTCTTTGCTGTTTTTAGAATTCTGAGCAGCGCGACATCTTACACAGCGATGCAAAAGTACGCTGTATTCAGCGGACTGTTTGTCTTGAGAATAGTCAGCTTTTAAAGGACTTTGGTCCAAAGGTTGCCAAGCTAGCTAAATATTTAACGTGAGTATTTTTTTGGTTTCTTCGCCTAGGTATTTTTTATGTAGATTCTGTAATAGGCGGAACGTGAAGAAATCGCTGTGGACTGCCTCGGGTTGGGGTCGTTTAGTGGAGGATGCAGGAGCAGCGGGACTTCGCGGCGAAGACTGCAATGTTCTTTATCGAGATTGCGTCCTTCCGGCTACGGTCCCGTATTAATTGGGCAAATCGGAGGGCGAGGATTACAGTAATAGAGGATATTACACACACACACACACACACGGATATGATTAAACTTATGTATTAATCATTTTCTTTTTTTTTTATATGTTCTGTTGCATTTCCTATTTATTCCATTCTTTGTTCCACGAGAATATCCTTCGGAATATATATAAAAAATATCAAGTGACGAAAAAACAGAATGGAGAGACAGTAGAGACAATTATTGGCTTTTTCTTGTTATTTCTTTCATTTTTTTTCTTTTTATCTTTAACTAATATATAATGCTATCATTATTATCATTAACATTAAGGCATTACATATATTTATAAATTCTCCACCGTCACTATACAGCAATACCACGCTAAATTGTAAACTTATATAATAGACGTGAGATCGCTCGTTGCAATAGTCCAGGCTCAACAGAAGTTCATCATGAAATACATACAACGCAGATTGAAATCTCGTTGTTGAGATCAATTCAACTAATCCTGCGCTCGGTCTCTCTGGTATATAGGGTTTACATAGGGTTTACGATAAGTTGTTAAAATATTTGATTCTCAAAGCAACGTTTTTTTTTCTTTTCTTCTTGCTGAGAGATGATGAGAGAAAAAATGTCCAGAGGCGAGCGGAGAAAAAGTTTCAAGGTCTCACACCGAATGCGTATATTTTATCAATCTCATTCACGCAGTTAATCATCAATAATTATCGCTTTGTCAATAAATTAAACACATTCGCCGAGGTAACGTCGTTAAGGGGCTCGAGGCGGGCAGGCAGTATCACGGGATTTTATCCACATCAGCGTTTTGACATCCCTCCGTTTTTTTTTATTTATATATTATAATTTTTTTACTTTCAATAAACCTTGAAACTCGTCGAAACCGGATTAGCCACGTACACTGTACAAGAATTCTGTAATCAACAGTAGCAAATGAAAAAAAAAATTGGTATACAAACGTGCCCTTTTATTTAGCTTAGAAGAATATATTTTATAAGAAGAACAAAATTATTTTTTCAATATGTGAAATCTATTAAAATTTTTTTGTTTATTGATTAATCTGTTCCCGATCGGTTTTTATTTTTTTTTTTGTTTATTTTTTAACTCTGGATGGCGTACAAACCCGCTTCGCTGGTTCCTGTTTACACTATTTTACAGACAAAAAAGTGAAGAAATGTCACGTTTGCTTGACCTCTGACTAGGTCGAACGAGTTGAGAACACATAGAAACACGAGTTTCTCAGATAAAAGCCAAGATTTTTTAGCCTCATCTTGTGTTTGCGTTATTATCTATCTAAAAACCCTTTTTTAGACTCGCCCAATCCTCATCGCGGACCTTGCCACACCGTGAGAATGGCACTCGTCCTCGTTTCACTATTGAAACCTCAATTCCCATAGAAATATTTATATCCAGTCTGAGAGAACGAACAAAAAAAAACTCTATTCATTATTTCCAATGAATAGAACCGAGAATAGATGCAGAAAGCCAGATACGAAAAAAAAACACACAAAAAAAAAAATCAAGCACACGTTTCTAGCACGTTTGGCAATTTTTTTTTTTTTTTATAAATCATACAAGTGGCACCATTTCACGAAATATATAATATGAACCGGGAAGCTCACAATCTCAATAGGAAGCTGATATTTTTTGTGACAGTGATAAAAATGGTAAAAAAAAAAATTTAACTATACAATGAATGTATAACAGTCTGTCTTTAATTTAAAATTGAGTATCAAATAGAAAGCAATGAGAAGAAGAGAGAGAGAGGAAGGATTAAAAACAAAATAATAATTCTGCAACGCACAAAAAAAAATAATTGCTCCGCCACTATAACCGGAACTGTATTAATTTATGCAAAACACCGTTACTTTTCATCTTATTTATTTATTGGATGTAATTATTATTTATTTATCGAGGCAATTAAAAATTATAGAATAAAGGCCTGAGCCGAGAACATTTTTACACGTCGAGCATGATTTTTTTTTTTAGCTCTTATTCAATTGTTGCATTATACTCTTTTCTCTTCAGGTCTCCTCAATTTATTATGTTTTCTTTTTTCTTTTTTTTGCTACTTCTTCACACAGTCTGTGCCCTTTGATTGAGGACGTACAAATAATCGGTACAACAGTTGCGCCAGCATTTTTTTGCTTTTAATGTTTTTTTTTTTTTTTTTAGAATTGTTAAACGAATATTTCAGCGCCTAAATGAATTCACAGCATGCTGACTAACACGAGACTTAATCGATTAAACTATCAATTGTAATAATAATTACTAAGAATATTTACAACACGCTAAATTCTATTCTGTATTTGTTGTTGTTGTTTTTTTCATGTTTCGGAAACTAACATTCGCCCAAATATTATAAAATACTATAATTACAAGACGGTAGTGCGTTTTGTTCTCACAACTCACGTTTTATTATTTAATGTTATTATTATTTATTTATTTTTTTTTTTTTTACTTATCCGCACGTTTTATGTACTATATCAATTTGTACATACAGCAATCATGTAAAGTATCATTTTCAACGTGTACTCTCGGGTTGTCGTTAGGCATGCGTTGTCATTTTTCACATTTACACATTCGAAAGACATCGGAAAATAATGTTCGTGGCTCACCCCGGATCAACGATGAGGCTTCAATATATTTTTTTGTTTAGTATATGTAATAATTCAGTACGGTAAATTATGCATTGGAATTTTTAGTCTAGCTTCACATAGCCTTCACTCATTTTTTGACAAATTTACTGTTGACTTTTGATGATTAGTAAATATTACTAACCGATTAATACGTGCGCATTGTTTGTATTTACACGCCCGGGCAATGCAAAGATCTGTCATGACTTTTCGTACAAGATCAAACGTTTCAACCGTACTTGGGGATGCGCGGCGATCAAGGATTATTTTTTCATGTTTGGATATTTCGTCCAGGGATTAATGTGGATTTGGGAAGAATTGAGGAAAAAAAAAATTGGATGTGTGTACGATTACCGCTTGAGATTGCGAAAAAGCATGAAAATTATTTCATATATAAATCTCATTAATTAATTCGTTATAAAAAATTTACTATATAATTTTTGTTGGAATAAATGGAGTATAAAAAAAACGCACACATAAACCCCTTTGCAAAACATTTTGAAAAAGACGTTTTGTTTGTTTTTTTCTTTACACAAGTTGTCTTTAATTATTAGCTTTGAGTAATTTGTATTTTGACAGTTCCAACTTAATTATTCAATTAAATGTTTAATTGTTTTTTTTTTTTTTTTTTCGGAAACAAAATTGCCACAAAATCTGACTGTTATTCGCGCGTCAGCCGGAAGTTAACAAAAATGTGAAAAACAACATATAATAAAAGATTTTACATAGTACAATCGAACCTCGATCCTCTCCATCTCTCTTCGCAATTCTTTATGGCAGATGCGAAGGAAAAAAAAAGAGAAAAAGGTGAGGTTCTACAATTTACATTTAATAATTAATCGAGCAATTGGCCTACACACATCGCGCCTTCACTGATTTCCTATAAAAGCGCAAACGACCTGTCGCACTTAGTTTTTTTTTTTCCCGCACAATATATACTTGCACACCACTAATTAGACCTAGCATGCTTAGAAAATATTTGTAAAACGAGTCTATGGAAGGTGGCTGCTTCGTTTTTTTTTTTTCACCGTTATCCCCGCGCATTTGCATCATTTATATCACTGTACACTTATCGCAATTATTAATAATCCACTATTAATATGTGTTCCTCCTCTAATCTGCAGTGCTACGCTGGATGCACCGTTATGCATTATCCACAGAGTTGTTATTGTTGCGCTTTCAGTTTTCGTTTGCTTCGCCGCAACAGTCTCAACCCCAAAATCACTGTCCACCGCGCGCGCGGACCAGACATGCTCTCCCCGTGCGCCTGCAAAAAATGTAATCTCACGGGACTCTAGTCCAGCACGCGTTGCAGGCTGCACACAGTAACCTCAGGCAATTTTCCAGGCTCGACTATGTCCTAAGTTTACTGGCCAACCATCGGACTGCCGAGGTCACTGTCCGGACACACCACGTGTCTGCGTGTTTTCTCGCTCGCGTGCAGCTTCACTCTCATTTAGTACTCGTGTATTTTCCGCGACAAAAAAATATATATTTTTATATATATTTATCGTCGCAGGGGGAAATTCTGCGCGTGGGAGTTTCCTACTATTCGACGAGAGTTAACCGAAATAGGCGAACAAAAAAAAAAAGAGAAATAATCACGAAGAAAATAATAATAACGACGACGTCATTTAAAAGAAATCTCACATTCACGGTGCGAAGGCGTGAAAAATAATAGTCAAACACGTATAATAATCATAATAAATCAAGAAGAAGAAAAAAAAAATAAGCCATGGCATCGCACTATCGATGTATTATAACAATTAATAAAGACTTTACGATTTTAATTGTATTGTCAACATAAAACAACAATATTATCTAATAATTTACTAAAAATCGCTCGGAATGAACGTTTTCCACAGCGTTTTTCCTCGCAAAAATCTCGCATTTGTAGTAAAGATAGATTTTTCATCATCTGGGATTGTATTTATCCCTTGTGCATATAATCATGTATAAATGTGTACGTTTACAGTACAGCGTTGGAGGTGGTCTACGTGGCACAAGGATGTGGCCCAAGCGAGCGGGCGGCACAAGAACTCTCGAAATACTGAGACACGCTCGTGGGCTCGACTGTTTTGCGTGCGAAGCAACTCGCAGACAGTCGCTTTCTGTGGCTGTAGCAACGCGCAGTTATCCAAGCAGCAGTCATGAACGTGATGCTGGTTGATTTATCGAGATCACTTGGTGGTTACCTCCTGTCGCGATACAGAAGGTAAGTCTTCATTGCTTGCGGCAAATTAAGCTCTTGAATTTTTTCCAGCCGATGTTTGCCGATACGTTGTCGTATTACTCTTCGGCAGAGGTCCATCAGCGGCAGCGGTTCAGCTGAAAATTTAATTTCCCGTGAGCAAGCCGCACGATAACAATGTCACAACTAAACCAAACTATTATTCAATCTTACGATCAAGGCCGCCAATGTATTTCATCGTTATCTCACAGTGTCCCCATACAGCTGACACGATTGGGTGGAGTTTTCGGCCTTTCAGCCCTCGGAAAGCCACCCCCAGGTACTGGCCGTCCACAACGAAGGCGAGTGTACCCTCGTCCATGTCAAGAACAACTGGAATAAATAAATCATGGTGAGATATTTTGGTTTTTTCTAGTTTAAAATATTTAAATAATTAGTTTTTCAATTTCTTTCGTGTCTTTTAAAATGGTTTTTCTTACCTAAGAATTTGTCGGGCACAATAAATGTCTCGTCGGGCTTGAGAAGCGCCGGATACGTGACACCATTGTTGTTTTTCGAGTCGTGATAAAGTTTATTTCTACCCAGGTCCCAACCCCAACTCAGGGCATTGTTTCCGACTAGACTTTGGTAGCCGACACTGTGCAGGGGCGCGTCGGCCGTCGCTACGCCCACGACTGCGTGTGTTCCTCGCTGCCTCGTGCTCCAGTGAACCTCCCAGACGTGCATGCCCTTGGTGTAGCCCACTTTCCCCCGTATGCAGTCTGTGCTCTGGGCCACGGGGTGTCGGTGGAACGTTAATTTGTCATCCTCCTGCAATTTTATATGCATTTCAGTGAAATCTGCGTCGTTATATCTCGACTCTTGCCCATGGGCTACACACCTTTACGAAGATGTTGAGACTCCGGTCATCCGCGTTCCAGCCGTGGTGAATCTGTGCCTCCCGGGTGGCGGCTGGCATGTCGAGGAGGACGTCCAGGCGCGCTGGCCTCGAAAAATCCTGAGCGAGTTCTCGGGGCACAACTGGTTTGTATGCCACCGCACCTCCACCCCCGACGCCCACTCCGCCTCCCGCTGCCGCTCCGCTTTCGCGCGTCACGCTCTTCACGCCGCCTGTACATCAAAAAACTCGTTTACAAACATGCCTATTGAATTTTCATCTCATGGTAATTATTGTGTTTTTTTTTTTTTTGTTCTTTTTATTTCTATTGGTGTTTGGCAATAATGGCTATACGTTCGTTTCACTGGAAGAATTCAATGTGATGTGTTTTTTTATTAGACGCTGGCGAAAACCACAAAAGAATCTATCGCATCGCTGACCAAGCTGTATTCTATCGCCTCAATCTCTTGCTGTCCCTTGATCGCATGTGTGTAGAGGTTTATATGTGCTGCAGCTGGTTTTATTCGTCTCGGCGAGTTGTATCTCAAAGGATCAAGAATGCCTTTGGAGATTATTTGACGACGAGTCAAACGAAAAATTGTTTCAACATCGAGAAAAGAAAAAAATAGATCAGAAAAAATATATAGATGAGTGGAACGGTGGAATTTGATGACGCTCGGTGAATTTTGCTCGGCCATGGCCAGACATGTAGTATATTCTTTCTCGCCAGAGAGGAAAAGTGCGATCGTGCCAGCTTTCGAGGATAATGCACGGCGGATCGTAAATTTGTCTCGATAGCAGCTGAGCCACGGACCGTCGCGCACGCGGGACAGATTAATGAAATGCCGTAAATCGATATTTATTGTCTGGAATGGCGCGCGGTACGGTAGAGAGAGGGGTTTCTCTCGCGCGTCGCGAATAGCTCGAGGGTGTGCACCTCGAATTTTCCAGGACGCTGGGCCCGTGCGCGCCGTGGGTGAGGTTTTTTCGTAGCGTGTGAATAAGGCAGCACAGGGAAAAAGTCTACCAGCTTTTTACACATCCGCTATACATCATCTGAACAATTTATTTTTTGCCGAAAAAGCCACTAAAAGCTCGAGGTCGTAATTTTCGCATGTAAATCGTACAAATTGCTCGATCAACCTTTCTCTCTAAAAAGATCCAAGTTCCTTGTGGCTTCTGGGGGCGGGAAAAAAATTATTTCTTCCTCTAAAAATTCGACACGGCGCTTGCGGAGAGAATAGAAAGGCTACAGAGGCGCATACCTGCGGTCTCTCAGCCAAGGAAAAGGCCTTGACCTCGCGGCCGCCTGCTATCGACAGCGATCCGAAAACTATCGAGCAAGGTTTTGCTGTGGTGTATAGGAGAGAGGCAGGGCACGTGAAAGTACCTGATATCTTTTGGCCCATGGTCATGCCCCGATGGTGGGAGCGATAGTGGGGGTGGTGTCGATGGTGGGAATGGTGACGGACCTCGACGCAACCCGGAGACAGTTTGTGCCTGTAATGTCTGGTGCCTGTGGTAGTGTGATGACCAGTGGTAGGTGGTGGAACACCACCCTCCTGTCCACCTCCCCTCCTGGGGCTTCCGCCGCCCCCACCTCCGCCGGCGTTGCCTCCGGTTGTGCCAGTCGTCGGCCCGGTTGCACCGCGGCTGCCGCCCCCGCTCACGCTACGATTTGCTTTATACCTGCAACAAGATAACATTCATTTTACTATTTCTAGTATTTATCATCTAGATATATGCTTAAAAAAATTTATTCTACGTATTATCAACTTGGGAAACCTGCGAACACTCGTAAAAAATTCAAAACTTTTCATTTGTGCCTTACATATAACGCATCGAAGATTTTTTCTAGAGTATTTTGCATTCGTCTAACGCCAAAAGGGCTTATAGCAAAAAAGGTCTTTTGCTGTTTCAACTCATAATATCTCCAAAACTACTGAAGATAAACAATTTTGTCAAGAGATCTTTTTTTTAGAAAATTTTATTAGCTACAAAAAAGGTTCTTAACAAAATTTGTCTAACTTTTATCCTTATCGAGATATGAGCATTTAAAAAGGTCTGATTTTTTTGGTGATCCGCCTTTTTGGTTTTAGATATACGCAATTTGTTGGTTGGAGAATAGATTAATTTAGATGTAAAGTGACAGCAAGGGAAAATGACTGTCGCGCGATTGGCGAAGGGAAATTCGAGAGGCGAGATCGATGCAGAATGATTACGTTCGTTCACCATATGCGGTGAATTCTTGAATGTAGCGAGTATTTCTCATACACATATACATGTGAATGCATTAAAGTACGAGTCAGCAGCGGCACTGCCACTTCCGTCGCTGCTGGTGCACTTCCGCTTGCGGATACACCGCTGGGACCGGTCATTTTGGATCGTTCTGTCAGTATTTTCCACGATTTTCCGCGTTTTCTTTCTCAAATGTCAGCAAAAACTCGGCGGTGCCGTAACCACATTGACGTCAGCGTGGTCAATTCAGCGGCAATAAATTCAATTGAAATGGCTAGACACTGTATATACAACATACACTCTGACTGTGATTATTATTTTACAATTCACGAGATGGGTTATCAACGATAAAAATTTTATTTCCCTCTCAACTTATTACAAAACATTCTGACTTTTATTATTATTATTTTTTCCTCAATTATATGCGAAATACATCGAGTTATATTTTAATTATTTAACCACACTCTTTGACATTTATTTGACATTTTCTAAAAAAAAAAAAATTGTATTTTAATAATTTTTTTCTTTAATGCAACAATCTGTCAAGTGAACTTGATGGATTTACGCACATCACAATTTAATTTTTAATAGCTAATCAATGTCTATTATAGTTGATTAACTATTAAAGATTAGATTAAAATTAAAAAAAAATGTTTTTCTCGACAAATATAGCTTGGCTAATATTTTTTGTGTAATTAATTTTTGTTTCAGGCGCTGCTAAAATTATTTTCGTATCTAAGATAACTATTGACAACGCATACGAAAGAGAAAGGGAGAAGGCGCGATGCTTTCTTTTGTCCGCGTTTGATTTGAAAAGTGGAAGTGGTCGTGTCGGCTGTATAACAACTTGCCGAGCGCACCAGAGACCCGTCACTCTCATTCACATCAATGGAAACACGAGGTTTGGTTTACAACCTAGAAAAATGTCGTTTATCATTTATCAAGTCCACTTGTCAGGCTATTTCAACACGAGCAACCCAGTGTATATGGTTTGTATTCATCGCTAGCGACAGTAGTGCTAGTGCTCTTAATGTTGAACATTGTATATAGAGGAGCTTGTTGCAAACACTCGATTGCCAGCGAATTTTCGATGGGACATAGACACGACTCGTCGCAAGCATCGTGGCATACACGGAGAAGAGAGGCGCGTCCGCACGGTGTATTGATCTGCTTCGCGCGCCCCTCGGCCCCACCCGGAGCCTCCAAATCCACCCTCGTCTCTCGTTGCTGCGTGTTCCATACACACCCGTAACAAGTACACATTCGGGTGAAAATATATACCGCTGGAGTAGAAAAAAAAAATTCTCTCTTTGGGTGGTAAATAATTCGGCAGACAGCGTCAAACTGGTCCGAGTGCATTCTCCCTTATTACAAATCCACGCTCTGATATCGTGGATAAATTTATCTCGTTTAGTTTGTCCCAACGGTGGCTCAAGGGAGCGACAGAGTAATTGCGCGCTCACGTGCATCATCCCCAAGGGATTTTCATGCGGGAAGCTTTGCTGGCGGATTTGCGTGAGGAAGCCCATATCCTGGGAATATTGGGGATTCGTTGACACGTTGAAACAGCAGGAATCGATCAAACACACCCGAGTGAGACAAGAGATTACCGTACTATACCTATACGCGCATGGGCTTCCTAGTTTAGGTACATAAGCCACCTCTTCCACTGATTGCCAATGAGGTTTCCAATTTACCTTGCCAACCGGGGGATTAACGCGTTACTGCACATCCTGCGAAACACGTCTGTGAGTTCTGTCATTGCACGGCGAATTTTCGTCATCAGTTTAGGATGAAAAATCTTTAACAGTGTGTCTGACACATGTCAGGTTTGTTTTTGGTTTTATATGTACAAGTATTAAAGCTGTTGAATTTTTACAGGAGATTTTTTTTATAATAAGCTATACAAAAATGATACTGAACAAATATTTCGTAAAATCATTTTTGCGATATCGCAAATGGTATGATAATTAATCTAATTTAGAGAGAGAGAGAGAGTTTTAGAACGTTTGATTGTGAGAAAAAAAAATTTTTTTATGCAAAATTTTCGAAGAGGTACACACCCCTTGCAAAATTTGCTGTTTTCGTGATTTTTTTTAGTTTTTTTGTGATAACTCTATAACTAAGAGAAATAATGAAAAATATCACGATAGTTAAATGATTCAGTGGCAAATTTCCTGCAAAAAATGTTAAATAAAATTTTTTCCATCTTTCTAAGTTTTTGAGATATCGTTGATTTTTCAAAATTTTGATTTTTCAAAATATCTCAAAAATAAATAAAAATATCAAAAAATTTTACTCCACATTTTTTATAGAGAATTTAATTACCAATCATTTTAGTTTAATAATATTTTTCATTATCTCGCTTAGTTATCGAGTTATCACGAAAAAACCAAAAAAATTACGAAAGTGATGTGGTTTCCAAGAAGAATCGCTCTTTAAAAATTTCATAAAATTTTTTTGTCATTTTTTCACGATTAACCGTGCCAAAATTTATTAGTTTAAAATCAATGAAAGTAAAAATGAAAAATATCTCTTTTTGGCTGACATAACGCGAGGGATTCTACTTAAAAAACTTTATGCGATGACACGATATACTGTTAAAACCATAAATCAATAAGAAAATTCCATTTAAAAATCGATAAATAACTATTTTGCATGGATTTATAGCAATATAGAAAATTTTTTAGTTATACAATATCCTTTTGCAAGTAACAGCTGACGATATCAGAGAGTATATACCTTGCAGCAGCGCTCTCTATACACACCTGTTCACCAGCTGCGACGACAAAGGGCCATTTTGCGCGTTGTGCAAGCCTCGAGGGCCTAGACGGAAGCCTTTGTCAGCTGGTTTTTTTATTTTTTTTTCTATACTCTCTGCCTCTATCCTCCTGTCGTCTTGAGGGCAATATATGTGTGTATTTTGTGCTTTTTATTCCTCACCACACCCTGCAATTTTTTTTTCTCCCATAGTCTTCGGAAACAATGGTTTGCAGACAAAAATACGCAGTGGTTGTGAGAGAGCATGGTGCAGAGATTTTCGAGTTAAATATAGACTTGTATTTTTGTTTAAATGCCTATATATATATTTTTTCCTTATGAAATATATATGTGAAGAAAGTGTGATAAAGACCCTGGAATATAATTATAATGCGCCAACACAATTGCGGAATCATCTTCCTCTCTGACCACGACCTTTCGCAATCATCTTGTGAGTGAGTAAAATAAACAGGCGTGTTTGGCTATACAGGCGTCGTGCGTTGGTAGTCTTTATCGCGAATGAATCGTTAAAAAATCTCCAAGGATTGCGATCTCACTCCGGGACATATTTGGCAACTGAAAGGTCACATATCGAAAGGATAAAAAAATTCCATGTATTTTATTATTCACTATTATTATTGTTTTTTATTAATCTACTGAAGCTGCTGTGAATTATTAAATAATAAAGGTTATTTCCGGGCTGTGATACGGCCAATGCAGCTCGATAATCGTGAGAACGAACGCCGACAAATTGCTGGTGACATTAATCTTGCACTCTCGTCAGTAATAGACCGCTCACTGAACGTGAATAAAATTAACTAGTGTGTACTAAAACTAGAATATATTGAAAAAAAAAATTTTTATCAACCTTTTTTTATGCATAATAAAATTTTTTTTCTCAGAAATAAGCATTTTTTAACAGAATTAATTGGAAAAAAATTTTTTTTCTTAAACTTTTGAGCTTTTTCTAGTGTATAATAATTCTAGACGAAGAATAAAAATCTTTTTTCAACAATTTACGGATATTTGAAGCTCTTTTAAGCTCTCCAAAGTGGCAGGAAGAGAATATCGATTTTTAAATCACGATTTTTCAATGGTAAGAAGAGTTTTATATTGCTGGGATATAAAAAGATGTGATAGACCACATATGACGAGATATATTCGTCGCTATAGAGCGATTGTGGAGTAATAGACGGACAATGAGGGGAAATTTACTGTTGGAAGAAAAGGTCGCGAAATATGAAAGCTAAAGTAAGACGTGATTTTTGCATTTGCGAGTCGAGCAAATGTCGTGAGGGCACGAGAATATGAAAATGGCCAATTTGACCATCGTCAAGCAAGAAAGACGAATAAACATTAGAGGCACACAGACGCGCGATGAGGTGACTTTTAAAAAGGCTTTTGTCGTGCCTTGCGTCGTGAATTGGAGATTGCCCACAGTTTCACAATAATCTCAACGTCGAAGGCAAGCAAAAAAAAAAACCTGGTAAATTCTTCGAGAGCCGTTTACTTTCAAACTTAACTGGTCGTGACGCGCAAACAGGAGTCGAGTTGTCAAACTCAAATAGAAAAAACCAAAAACATCGAAAAAAAAAAACCTCCCGAAGAAAAAAATCTTTCGAAAATTCCATCACTGACAATAACATTGAGTAAATAAAAAATCAAGTTTCTCATAGTTAACCAAATTAATCATTAATTCTTTTTCCAAGATAATTGCCAGGCTTTTCACACAACGCCCGCAGCAAAACGAGGTAGACGCGACATTTCAGTAGCTACTCTCATTTTAGAACTGACCGCGTAATCGATCCTAAAGGTCGAATTACATTGCGAAGAAAAAAAAAAAAGGAGAGATACCAAAGAGTATGTGTGAGAGGCAGAGATTTTATCTCATTTGTTCTATTAACTCTTACTACAGTACTCTTTCAAGTCACTCTAATTGAGATTGTGATGGAAATGTCTGTAAACACGTCACTGCAAGGATAATGCAACACACAATAATAATTAATTATAATAAGTAGCGTGAGAAAGTTGCATGAGTCAACACCCAACATTCACTCTCGTGTTATAAATAATTTTTTATCGCAGTAAATTTGTACGAAAAAATCGAGTCAACGTGCGAGAGCAGTCAAAGACACATATTACGTTGTATGCGCGATCTCAATGATGAAATTGAGAATCGAGGCAAGATGATTTTTCTCAAGGACCACCTTATACCATCGAAGGAAAAACGAAAGGCTTCGACATATCAATATCTAACTACAAGTGAGATTGTGCACAATCTCGCTGTATGCGCGCACAATTGTGCATTTAGTCTATATACACATATGCCTCGACAATGTGCGCAAGCGTAGGTTTATCGTCATGGGGACAGGTTCCCGTTGTCTTTGTCCTTGTGATGCGCGACACGCTTACTTGCAGTAGTTCATCGCTGGCAACCTCGAAATTGTTACGCTCCATCATTTTGAAGGACACTGTACATGTGTACCTTTTAAACCGCGCGTCAACGTTGAGGAAAATGCAGGAAAATTCGCACTGTCCAGGGCAGGAGGGAGGAAAAAGAAAAAATTATATTAAAAATTGTCGCCAGCCAAAAGGAAAAAAATAGAAAGGAAGGACAATGAACAATTGTACATTGTTACGAGTTATGGCATTGTTACTCCACGATGGCTGGACCCATGTTCACATAATTAGGCTGTAAACGTTTTCGAGACAATCACTATTGTCTTCCTGTGTGTAAGCGAGCGCCCTACCCTGGATTAACTATATATACTTTTATCAGAAATATATATTCGCGATAGATTATCATAAGCCGCGGTGGTGATCGAAAATTCTCATGGCATCTTTGTGCTTTATCGAGAAATATGTTTGTATTCTAGTCATGTAGCTACAATAATCTTGCTTTATCGACGGTCCTAAATATCAGCCCGCGGGGAAAAATTCGTTCTATGAATTCTACGACACTATACAAAGTCTTATCGCAAAGCCTGGGTGCGATAAAACCCAAGCAGAAGGCAAAACACACGAGGAAGAAAGTAGTTTGTCATTTGAGATAAGAGATTGAAAAGTCAGAGTAGCATTTAAAACCTAAAATTATATTTTTTTAAATTATAAATATTATAAATAAGACAAATGTGGCGATAAAAAATATATATATTCTGCAGGTTTTAATTCAAGTTGCAGAGAAACCCGGATAAACGATATAAAAAACAGCTGTCAATAGATAAAAGAAGCGATGATTAATAAATTTATCAGGCTGTATATAGAAGTTTTTGTATAATGGGTAGATATGTATTGAATGACGTGAAACGAGAGACAGAGTGTGGCTAAGATGGCCGACCGACACACAGAGCAACCGTGACCTTGTCTGCTCTTGACCCCACCGTGTACAGCAGAATCATGCGGTATCCTTGTCGACGCGGCTCCAGCGTGAAAGAGAGAGGCCGAAGACGCTGGAAAAGGTATATTTCATCGTGATCTTTTCGTGTATATTGACGAAAAACGAGGTGCAAAATCCTGAAATGCCGCGTGCGCGAAAGTGAGAGGAAAATATCATCAAAAGTTACTTAATTTAAAATGAATAGAGATATAACGAGAGAGGAAAAAAAACGCTTGTTAGCTGGTTCAATAGCGTAAAATGACAATAGAAGCGTGTGTACTAACGAGCGAAAAAGTATATTAAAATAGACGCTGTTATTTCATGTTTTTGGATGGACCTTTTAATTTTTTTTTCGACAGATTAAAATTTTCATTTAGAAAATTATATTGACATTTTGCAAATATTGCATTGTGGGTAATGGAAGATATATTTATCGTGGACAATTTTTCTTTCATAAAAATCACGAGTGGACAGTGCAAATGTTCAGTATACTTCAAAGCGTTTCTCTGTTTGACGAGTATACTCACGACTTTCGCAACGTCACGCGTAATCATCTTGTGGTAGTTGAATTCTTGTAAGAATATATATATACACGTTAGAGATTGCCGCAGCAGAAATAACCGTCGCGGCGGATATAAGCGGCACAACTATACCTTTGTATTTTACATTTTAAAAGCTATATTTCTTCGCGGATTGCACAGCCATCTTGCGGAAGCACCGACTTTTAACTTGACTCACACTGTTGTTGCAATGCGTTTTCGAGAGTGGAGGTGACTTGTGTTGTTGTGAGGCTTTTTATTTCTCCTCCCGCCGCCCCGCAATTTTCTTTATTGTCTGCCATGCAGAGATATTGACACGCGAGGAGCAGAGAACGTGTTGGCAAGTAGTAATAATGTAGACAGAGCAGAGCTGCACTGAGACAACAAACACAGTGCAACAACGTCATTGACCGATACCGGCACTACGCTTCAAGACGACGTTTCCACCGTCAGAGTCGGGGCCCCCCTCAGACTTTCGTTCCCCAGCAGCGCCCTGATGTACTGGGAGACTCGTGAGTGCAGACGAAATCAAAAGGTGCAATACATAATTCTTTATTATTTTTTTTTGTACTTATTTATTCTTATAAAAAATTTTCAGAAATTTGTCTATTTCAATTCTTCTTAATATTTTTTTCTGTTAAAAAATTCACATTATCGAAAATAAATTGAATTTCTACAATTTTTATTATGAAAAGATTATTAAAAAAAATTTTATCCATTTAGTTGCGACAAAAAAAATGCGGTAGACTTTTTTTACTAGGGAGGAATATTGGTTTACGAAGAAATTCTCAATTTTCTACTTTACCCAAACTTTCCCCACATGTGAAACACACGTCGAAATCCGGTCAAAGTGAGACCGAAAAGAAAAAAAATATGATAGAACGTTATAAGTAAAGTTTTATACGTCGTTGATACAGTATATGGACGTTGTGGGTCAGATTTTGGGCCGAGGGACCCACAAAGAGATTTCTCATACAGGTCTTTTGTCCACAACGGCTATATAAGAATCCTCTGGTCTATTGAGCGAGTGCCCAATGTTTCCAGGGTGGGTCGTAAACGTGTTGCCGGGCGTCGTTGTAAAAAAGGGACCGTATTTGTTTGCATGCCCACGCACACCACGAGCGCACCCGCACGTCCGTTGCACGTGTCCCTTTCTACATGTTATCTTGGCCGAGCGCGCCAATCTTGAGATTGAAATTCCAGCCGGGCTTCTGAGAAGTCACCAAAAAATAAAAAATAAAAATTGACCAACTATAAATTTCTTGCAGTCAGCGCCGTGGACGATAGGAAGCAAAGGCTGTGTTCAGCCATCTGGAAGACACGCCTCGCGGTGTCAGGGAGGAATGACCGAGGAAGTCTCAGCTGGTGCCACCAGGGCGTTGATGAGGGCCGCCTGGTCCACACGGCCTCCCTCAAGTCATTTGTTTGCTCATTTTCTTCTCTATGTCCTTCTGCTTGAGCTCCGCGCCACCACCACGTGGATGGATATCTTTAATTTCTCTCTCGAGTGTCCGTCAGACTCTGTGCGATATAATGGATCCCGCAGGAAAACTCATGCGGGTCCCGCACACTTTGAAAATAATATACAACGCAGAGAAAAAAATTTCTATTCCTCTGCCAACAGCAATGACGCGACAGACTCTCTACTATACAATTTTTTACTCAAGATGGGAATAACTTGAAAACTCCGGATCTTGGAGAAAAAATTGTTACGTAAAAAAGTTAAGGAATTTAATTTTGAACAAAAAAGTTCTGAACAATTTTTTATCTCAAATCAACGATTAATGAGATATATTCAATTAAGTAAAAACATTTTCCAATATGTGATGTAAAATTATTTTAGAAAATGTCAAAAATAAAAAGAGGTAAAAAAAATTTGATTTAAACGGTTTTATTTATATTGAGACTGTAAATTCGCTTTTAACTGACCAAAAATATCAGTTTTATGTATATATCGTGTGTTGTAACCCCTGTATGCCCCCCCCCGCAACCCCACAATTTCGTGCGAGTGTGGCAAGCTTGTGGCGTAGTCGCGCGAAACAGAGTCGACGAGAAGTTTCACAAATGGGTCAGCAGCGAGTGGGCAAACGCGACAGGGCCTGCTGGGCAATACATAAAATATATATTGCGCGAGGTACGCATTACCGTTGCGAAAAAAAAACCGAGTTTCATCCTCACAAGCACGTGAGAGTTAAAAAAAAAAAAAAACGTCGGCACACATTCACGTCGCAACTTGACCCAATAAAGCCGTCAATTGATTGAAACCGGGAAATCAAATCAAACGGAATATTTGGAAGTCATTTCGGTAATTAGAAACACTAACGGTCCCTTCTACCCGACGTTAATCAAGTTCTTGAGTCGCTTGTGGGGGTCATTAGTGCGAGGCAAGTCGATGAGCAAAGAGAGGAAATGGCGACGATTAAATGAGGGCCAGGGACCATATGACCACGAGAATCCAATTAGAATTCGTTAGTGTGAGCCTGAATATGTGTGCCCAGTCGTTGAGATCAGTCAGTCGTGTATTTTATTTAAATTCGCCTCAATTTATATACATGAATTAACATGAAGAAATGAACGTTGAATTTTTTTTCTCCTGCGTGTGAAATACATTTGATAAAATAAACCTCGAAGATCGTAAATTCGTTGTTAAAATCAGCGGAAAACAGTGTATAGAGGAGTACATTGCAGTGGGAACAAGGTGAAAATCACGGAGGCGCGACGGTTCTCGATGAAAAGACTTGCATTTCAGTGTGTATATACATTTACCAAGTGTTTCACGGGCTGTCTGGCGCCATAGTAGCATTTACTATTAGCGAAAAATACAGTGAGAAAAAAAAAATGATAAAATAGTGGGCGTTGGACTTGAAGCTCTTGTCCGATCGGCGGCGCACACTTGCCGAGTGAATGATATGAGAGAATAAGTGAGGACAAACAAGAGTGAATTGAGGGCGCGTACGCGCAATTAAACGGGCGCCAAAGGAAGTAGCCAACTAAGATGGAGAGACGTTGAATGAAAACAGCTGCTTCGAATGACGACACACGAGCAGAGAGGCGCAGAGGGAGATGTCGCTGAAAACCAAGAGTATATCTAGCAATACTCGCATGTGCGCATGTGCAAATGAAGCAGCGTCGAGAGTGCTTGGTATTTCCATTTACAAATAAACCGTTGGCCCACCCACGAGACTCGATACACACTCTAACACGTGTATTTCGCAAGAAGAAAATTTTTGTTTAGCTGGGCCAAGCTATTTTGTTCTTTTTTGCCAAATATCCCTTTTTGATCGATGCTTAATTATAAAAGTAGAGATTTTTAAGGATATACCTCGTGTCCTCATTTTTGCTCGATACGAAACGGCCCAGTCTGAAAGAAGAAAAATAGGACAGTCGTGAGTACTCGATATCCAAACGCGATTTTTAAAAAAATATTATTTATCTTTTTTTTTTTTTGTGATTGTAGGTGTTGCAAAAAATGTTTCTTTGTTATTTTATGTATATAGACAAGACAAATTGCGTTCAATTTATATTCATATACTTGAGTGATTTTTTAATCTTTTTAAATTCTCTTTCGGCATTTCGACATTTGCCAAACCAAACTGCTGGTGTGTTCATTAGAAAGTAGACAGACTAGACGGTGTTTAGAGAGATACGTTATGTTACAAGGTGAGTTGGCGTGCCATCTATTAGATAAAATTATTTTGAACTTGTTTCATATATAACTATATAGAGAAGTGAATAATGGAATTTTGATCTAATTTTTCTTTTAGTCTTAAAAAATTTCTTGGGTAATATTTTTACACCTACAATTGAAGTCATAAATTTTTATTCAGTGAAATGGAATTTTTTTTAAATATTAAATGTCTGTAAAATTAAAAATGTCAAGTGTTTCCAGGCGACTTGTCGTCCGGATGGTGCAACATGTGCGTGCCCTGGAAGGGAGCAAAAGGGACAGTTGGTGCGTTTTGTGGGCCGCGCGGGAGGAAGCCAGAAGACGTGCGCAGCAACAGGCGGTGTGAGCCACATCCTGCTTTGATGGTGAGGTCGAGAATTTTTTTCGGCAACAAAGATCGACAAAGCTGTTTTTTTTTTCAGTTTGAAAGAGAGGTGAAAATGAAAAGAGGATATAATAGCGCTGGCAGAATTTTTTTTCGGCTTGTGACACACAGAGTATATACACACAAGGCATGAACATACACACTGCATTCGCTTTCACTTGACATCATTTGCCCAGGCGAATAGTGGATCAAGTCCACGGGAGGCCTTTTCACGCGATAACCCCGTCGTTGCATTGTGCAACGCGGCATATAATTATGGACATTAGCGAAACCAGGGTGTATAATACCGTAGATGTAGCTCGCGCATTGCATTCACCGTGAATGAGACCTTGAGGAGTCGCGCTCGCGCGTTTTCTCTCTCTCTTGTGTGTCCTACTCCTTTTTGTCGTTGTGTCACGCGCGTATCTCTCTGCACATGCATTATCTGAGAAATCAATATAAATATAGGAGCTGGAAATCAATGTCGCGCTCATTGGTCACACACTTGACGTAAGCTGATATGTGAATTGCAATTGTGAATGAAGAAAAAAGCGGAATTATCGCCACCGTCACAGTTTTGAATTTCACCTTCGTGTTTCCGCGATATCCTTTCAACTTCCGGCTAAATGTGCTGCAGCGCACACTGCGCAGGAGGAGAAAGTGCACCTTTTGGTGCTTCACGTTCAATGCCGAGAGTCTGGCAATAAAGTCCCGATACTCTGATGCACACACACACATGCATTAAAAAATCGATGCGATAATCTGACGCACACTGATGTACCCTCCCCCTTGCATTTAACTCTTTGTCTCTTTATTTTTCAGCCCCTTTAAAAAATTTATTTCAGAAGCAACCGAGCATTTTGTTGCGATATCGCTTTTGTCGTTTTATTGATTTTTGTGTGTGGTGTCTGTGCGAGCAATAGACAGTGAATTTTGTAAACATTATGATAATTTTCGGGGTTTTTTTATATTTTAAATATAATCAGTAGAGTCTTTAGAAATTATTTAGGAATGAAAGTAAATCGTAAATTTTTTTTTTTTTTTCGTCAATGTGACGTAGACTATGGTTGACTAATGTTTTTAAACGTTAAAAAAATTGTCATGAGTAATTTGAATGAATCACCGGTTGACTTTTATTTAATTTTAAATATCCTGGATTGCACAAAGTATATTGGATTTCCGGTAAATTACGCTCATAAATTCCCAGAGCTTAATGGTGAACTCAAGTTCACACAATGACACGTGTTATCCTGCCGATCGATAGTGGCACTGCCTTCCCTCATATATGTATAATTTATCGAGAAAAAAAATTTGTTTTTAACAATAAAAAACGACGTAAACATCGCGGAATTATAGATAGATTAGAATTAATTCAAGTTTAAACTTGAAGAAGAAATAATTATTTATATTTAATCGGAATTTCGTAATAAAAAAAAAAGTAGAAAGGTGTAATTGAACCTTTTACACTTACGTTCGTCGTGCTCTAACGGTCCAATCCATATCACACATGAAATTCACGACGTATCCAAACAAAGCAGTGTTAAAAAAAAATCCTCACTTTTTTTTTCAATACCAAAATAAAATTATTTCCTCGTCAACACGACCAATTCAAATACATATACATGTATTGCACTTTGCACACACAGAAAAATATGAAAACCACCACAAAAAAATTATCTCATCGACTTTTGCTCTTTGAGCAGGAGCAGCAGCGCAAGCGTCGCTGCAACGGTCCGTCCGGGAACGTCTCGTCCTCGAGACATAAAAAAAAAGGAAATTTAACAATCTCTCCAAGGTGATGGACACAGTGATGTAAAAAAACTAATATAAAAAACGAATAACAAAAATAGCCCAGCAACAGGATTAACTCGAGACTCTGCACTTAATTTATTGACGGTATAAAATTTCCTAACACTCGTCGGCGGCTTTAACAGGCCCAAATACTGTCTACACATACGTGGTGGACCCGTATATAGATATAGACGACGTGAAAAAAAAAAAATGCGTGGAAACGAGTCGTGAAGCTGCCACGGCGACGGCCCAGCGAAGACTGAGAACAAGCGCGCGCGCCGCTGCCGACGCGCATGCCACAATAAGTGGGGGGGATTGGTCACAGGGGGGTATACAGTCTCGTGGGTAAGAAAGCACGGTGCCCTGCAACTGATTCCTCATTCTGTTTTCAATACCAAGGGGGATATTCCACCCTGCGACCGCGCGTTTTGTGTTAGTAGTGTCCCTGTCCGAAAAATCAGTATAGGGACAGAGTAGGGGACGACACATCGAAGCATTTTCGAAATGTGTGCAGTCTGCCGGGGGCTACTGCCCCTATAAAAGGGCCGGGACATATACCCTCGCGGATTTTGCTCCGAGGGTAAGGATATAGTGTATAGAGACATTGACACAATGTGGCCCGGGAAAAAACGAGTGTGATTGACTTGCATTTGAGATAAGAGCGCATACTTTGTCGAGATTACAAATAAAATTGTGGCTCATGTTTATTTATATTTATGGTTATTATTCTTCTTTTTTATTTAGGGGAATATTTAAGCACAAAGCGAGGTGTGGCAAAATTTTTTGAAGAAAATAAATGAATGTATAGTGTTTTCTTGATGAATAATAAATGATAGATAATTTGGTATATGATTTATAACATTTTAAAATGGGCAAATGAAGATTACACATCACTGTGGGATAATACATATTATAAAACGGGGCGTTAACAATGAAATTTGCTTGATGAAATAATGTTAAAAAAAAAATGATAAAAAATTCCAGCGGAAAAAAAAGTTCTTGATTTTTTGGGCCAGGTACTCGCGACGTAGATGAGAGGGCCCATACCAAGGCCACGGTCCCAGACACGCAAGGCTGTGTATCGTATGTACGAATCTTCACATCAGGTAAAAGGAGGTCGGGCAAAGGTACAACCATGGGTCCAAATGACAAATGTATGGACAGCGAGGTAAAGGGAAAGGTGAAATGATGATCGTCTTTTTTAACGTGTAGTTATATGCATCACACATACACTTGTATAATGATGATGTGCGATATGTGAGTGGAAGAAACGGAATTTCACATTCACCCACAAAAATTACAGACCCATGTGAAGTCACATATGGCACATCAGAGTCACGCATAAGCGCGCTCATGAAAATAAATCTGGGAATTGTTTATTTACTCGCGTTCAAGCTATATACATACTCTGAAATGCCTGCAAGTTGGAGCAAGTTTTTACAGTAAATTCCATAGTCTTGTGTGCCCTCTAAGAACTAAAGTCTTGTTCCTATACACACTACCCCCATCAGCCATAAAAGATCTCGTTGTTGCCGTTGTTGTCCCGCGGGACACTCTCTCAGGATGAGCGACTTCTCTCACTTTCAGCAGGCTGGCCCTTTCAGCAGCAAAATGCGACTCTCTGAGGAGATACCATCCAATTTGTATTCTGAAAGAGTGAGATCGAAAAAATACCCTCAACAGCCGCATCATTTCACCCTGCATACAAATAAAATATTAAATCAATTTCTCATAATTTAACTATTCTAATAATAAATTCTATAAGAAAATACGATTTTATATCCTAACAAAAAAAAACATTCCCTAGAATCAATTTTAAAATTCGTAAAAAAAAGAACAATGAAAATAAACGTCAAATTTATATTGTCAAATAAAAATAACGAGCATTCTTGAATAGATGAGGAGACTGCACGCAATTGAAACGCAGTGCCAGTTGAAATTACAATCAAAAAGTGTTTCAACTGCAACCTGCTTAGGTGTGAATTCGAACAGAGCGAGCCAAGCCAAAAGTTTTTGATGGATAAAAATCTAACCAATCATTGTATTTAAATTTTTATAAATTTTCATTGAAAACTATACTGTATAAATCCTATAAGAAATTAAGTATTTTAATTGAGTATACTGATCATAAAACAACATGAGGTTTATAACAGAGAAATCTAGTGCATAAAGTAATTATTTTTATTGTAGAAATAGATATTTAAAAAATTCGTATGAGTAGAATAGTTGTCCTTGGGCACTTCCACATCAGAGCGCCGACGAGCACAGTGTTCCTTATACAATATTTAGGTGTGTCCCACAGAGAGTACATAAACTATTCCATTCCGTCTTTCTCTGTTGCCTAAAAAACCTGAGAGCGAGGCAAGCCAGCTAAGAGCTGAGCAGCAAAGTCTCAGGTGGAATGACGGGTCTTTGTGTTGTGGTTGATGTCGCGTCCAGTCGCAGCGGATTGGAAGGTTGGCCTCTAGGAACGCGCGAGAGAACCGCTGCTGCGAAGTGAATGTCAGCTCGAAGGCCAGCTTTTGTCAGAGGTCCCGAGAGTGTCTTTTCGGTCGCTCTCTCGTCGTCGCAGCCGCGCGCACTACGAGGTGGTGCACTACATGTCCCACACCTCACTTCCATATATCCATTTATATCGCGCATGCAGCTGGCCACGATAGATAGGAGGGGCAATGACCACGTCGGAGTAGACGGCAGACGAGCAGATATATATACAGGGACATGGCGAGCGTCATTGACCGTGTAGCCAGAGCACAGGCGAGGGAGCGCCTGACCGGTGTGCCTTATCCGCGTATTAGCGGTCACCTAGGCAGCGCGAAACCCTCAAAATTTCTCATACTCATGTCCACAGCTATCCAGTCGATAATTCGCGCTTGATCACGTGACGTTATTCGGCCCACTGCACTAAGAGTTATTTGGGACGTGCATTAATGCCGGTTGGAGCGAGTGGATAGTGGCTGTGGGCTGCTGCAGGGAAAGGCACTCTGCAATTTTTGCCAAATTACATTCCTCATACTGTACACGCGCTATGGGGGAAAGACGCGAGAATTTCGGGGATATACTGCAGCAGTCGGGTATGTGAATGCTCGCTATCCACACACGCTAGCACACTATCAGCCTTGGAACATTCGTCGAATTTTTGTTTTAGTATTTTTGTTGGTAAGCGACGAGCGTACGTGCGGTCAAAGAAAATGTTGATTGGAGGTGTGGGCGATCGATTAGATGAAATTCGTTTTTAGCGAAATAGAGAAAAAAATAAAGAAGTCATTTATCCACACGCGTCTGGAATTTTTTGAGAAAATGTTTCGAGTGCTGCTGGGAATAGTAAAATGCCAGCTGAAATAATATGGTAAATTTTCGATAATAAAATCTGTATTTAAGACAGAAATTTGTGTTTTAACCACGACGACGACGACGACCGAGTGTCTAATTTTAATAATTGGATATCTTTCCTCGCGCAGCGTGGTTTACCTTGGAGTAGGTCCGTATTAGTACAGTCGCACCTGCCCTTTTAGCTTTATATTCCCGCTCATCGCCTTGCGCGCGCCATGGTAGAGGTTTCTTCCTCTATATAGCTTCTCGTGGTTTTTTTCATTCCCCAGTGCCCAGGTATGTTTGCACGTATTATATACCTGGCTCGTCGCGTGTACAGTCCAGGATGAAATTCCCTTGGCTACGCGCATTTCGTGAGTGTGAGTCACGCAGATTTTTTTCCACGGAATGTCAATGAGGTGGATACACTGATGTGTGTGAGTCGATGCAACGTGTGCAATCGCCGCGTAGGCCTGTGTGTCGACAAGGTCGATTGCAGTGGAGTAATCGCTCATTAAAAATTTATCTTCTACGACTGTACAGCCCTGAAGATAGTCTAGCCAGGCGCGCTAGTTCATTGTCCCACTGCTCTGGACAGTTTCGAGTCAAGGCTAGGGCAGTTCCACCAACTATTTTCATATACACATAGCAACCGCGCGTTGCAACGCGCCCTCTGCCACCGCCAGTAATTTATCTTTGCAGTGACGAAACACACGGGGATTTATTAAAATTCCACGGCGAAATATAATTACAGCGCGCGTTTAATTCCACTCAAGTCATAATGAGGTTTATATGAAATTTTTCAGCATCTTAATAAATTTCTTTATCATTATATACTAGCTTAGATGACAATAATCTTCAATCGATATTTTAATGCTTAATGAAAAAAAAGCGAGAAAATTAATTATGCACCTCACATAATTTCTAGGATGTACGACACGGAATGTGTGTTGACTACAGGGGAGAGGCAGAATTTGAATTAATATATTAAAGAGACAGTTGGCAGTATTTCCGTGCGTGGAGTAGACAGGCGTGAATACTGTTCGGACAGCTGATTTTTGCCGAAACGGGTGTGTCGTTGGTTTTTCCCGTCAGCTGGCAGTGGAAGGTGCGGAAACCCGGTGTGTCCGCGACCGTGAGCGTGACACGACAGTCGTGCGCGAGTTTTTTTGCACTTTTTTTTAACCCTTGAAAATAAAATACAAGTTATAAAAAATTTCCTCTAGTTCACGTCGTCGCGTTGTTGTCGATCGATTGCAGGTGAAGGACCAGGGCGTTTTTTCGGCGATAAATTTGAAACGACAGGGAGCCCTGCGAGAGAATTGTACGTGCAGAACACTACCTTGCATCATACACAAATCCATTTCGTCCCCGTGGGACTAGACGGGTGTAATCGATATCGCGCTTTGCGACAGCGTGTGTAGCGATTGCGGTTTGGCGAGGCTCGAAAAAAAATATATACCATTACTTATTTCACCCGGTTCTACCCCATGAAATTTATTTTATCTATATATAGTTATATACTGATAGAGTATATGTTTATTATTTTTCAGTCGGACGAAATTCGTCGAAAAATACTGGATAAAAAATTTTTATATGAATAGGACTGCACTCGACAAAAGTCAGCTTAAAACTGATGTCAATGTTTGATAAAATTCATCAGTCAGCTGAACGACAACATTTTATAAAATCCATTGAGATTTATTCCGTATTTAAATAATATTTGTTATAAATAATATCTGATGCACGAAAAAATGATAAAAGTTGTCATTTTAATATTTTTTTTTCAGTTTGATTTTCAGTTGGATTATTTTAAAAGGTTTTTACTCATGACATTTCCGTAATAACACGGTGGTGTAATATAACCTAAGCGAAGATTAATTAACCAGAATAAAAACAATCAATCAAAAAAACACTCGATCTTCTTGGGTCTTAACCACTGAACACTTATGGATCAGTGGTTTTCCATGACGGAAAACTACTCAACAAAAATACATGGAGTCACTCTCGGACACCTGCAGTCATCGACGAGTGAAAGAAGTTGCGGTGCTAATTTGAAATCGAAAACAAGCATGAAAATATTTTTTTTTCACTATATTAAAAATCTTTTTACACGCAAGATTGCCTAATGGTATACTAAAATATTAAAAATATATTTTAATATTATGCAAAAATTAGCAAAATATCAATATATGCCAAAAATTGTACTCACGACACTCCTGGAGACGTCTGCACTGGCCAAAAACGCGGGAAGAACTGACTGCTATCGTGGAAAAGTGCGTTAACCCGGGCTCTAGCGATAATTTTTAATTGCTTTTCGATATCTCTAACATATACTGATATCAGAAAAAAATCGATATTTTCGACATTTTGGCTACGATAGTCAGTTCTTTCTTGGTTTTCGATGAGTGCAGACACGTCAAGGCGTACGGAGTAAGTTAAAAATTTTTACATATTACTATTTTCATAAATTTTGCACATCCCTTATACAAATAGCTTATTGTATATTGATTTTTTTAACTCTGGAATATTTATTGCTCAAAAAAAAAAAATTCAATTCGTAAAACAGAATGAATACATGCCTATAAAAAATTTCTCGCGATTTAAATAATCAAAAATCAAATGGAATAGAGTATTTTTAATATACGGGAAAATATAAATTTAAAAACGCATTACATATTCCACTTGACTGTATACGCTTATCTGTATTAATTATTTCGAAAGGTTGTTATCGAGTAATGAGCGACAGATATACATCTATAGCGCATAAATATGAAAAAAATTCATTACTACAGTTGGGTAGAGAGTGCAGCTGTCTGTAAAGGGATTTGCCAGCTGTTGATAGAAGGTTTAGGTATGTCGACCGATGATCCTGTGAGCCGTGAGAAAGACATGTGGCTCATATATTTGAGGCTGACTCAAAGAAGAGGTCAATGACGTCGTCCCATATGAGACATTCGCCTGCGTGTATGACGTGGAATCGATGGTTCCAGGAGGTGTGGAAAAAACGCGACGATGGGAACACGAAAATACGTCGTGTATTATAAAATTAACACACTCGTTGATTTATGATAACATGTAAAATTTGCCAGCACAAAAATATGCACTAGACACCTGTTGGCACAGTTTTTTTCTATTGGAAAGTTTACCTATGTTAATAGTTGAATGAATAATGTGACATGACATGAGTAAACATTATAGTGTCTGCGATGTGTGAGTGTATATAATAATACGCGCGAATGAAAGAGTAAATTTATAAAATGATATCGAGGTAATTTACCCATGCCTATATATTTTATTGTACTTTGGTATTTAGAATCACCTTAACACATTTATTGCCGCCGCATGCGTGCAATGAATACTTGATTACAAGTAGCAGTGTTCATAAATCTCTCGCACAATGTGAGAAGGCGTTACGTGCGAGCTTATCTCCAGGCAAATCACCTCTCGACAATTATTTAGCGTATGTGCATGTGTAAATGTAATTTCTTGGTTTCAGTTTCGACCACAAATTACAACGTTATGTCACTGAGGAAGTAAATCTATGGCTGTTCAATTCGAGTGAAATTGACTTGCTAAAGATTTATCGTCTTCTGGAATAGAAAAAAAAGAAAAAAAAAATCCAAGATGCGCACAAGTCCTCTGGCATTAATTCTAAAATGTCATTAAATCAATGTTTGTAATTTTTTATCCTCAATAAAGCTTTAGCCTAAGTAAAAAAAAAATTGTTGACGGGTTTTGTGGATGTAGGTCGCTAGTAACTGTATTTAAGGACGATAATGGGGGACTGATGAATTTTTTTTTTGGGGACAATATAATACGATATTGCAATAAAATGAATTTTCAGATGCCAGGGCTTTATAGATAGTTGGAACATCTGTCAGTTGAGCGCGACGATGAACAGCTCTCGCACTGGCTGATGCAGGTTATACATTTTCTATTGAAGAGGCCAGGAATAAGAGAGGACACCTACGCTTTCAACTTTGAGATGACGTTGTGCACACATAAAGAATAGATAGAAAAATCTCTAGGGGCCCGCGCGTTGTGTTTTCTTATACAGATAGATACCTGATACATACATGGCAGCTGCTACAAAAAAGGCCGTTGTCCTCTACAGGAATTTCCTTCGAATTCTTCACATACTCACATGACTACGTGACCGTTTGCAATGAAACATATATCATTTCCTTTCACTCAAATTTATATATTTTACAGCGATTCAACGAGATAAACTTTGATATTTAATGTAAAAATTCAATTTTCTCAACGAAATTAATTTTTAATTCCGGTAGAAATCAATTTCAATTCAACTCGACAGTAAAATTATTTCATCAGACGTTTGGAATATGAAAAAAAAATTTTTCATCTTTATAAAAATCAATAATTAAAGGGCAAATATATTTATTAGGGAAAAAAAAATTCTTAAAAAATATAGAAGTAGAGTAAATACATAAAAAAAAAGACAATTCATTAGCTAATTTTTTATCGGTGTTTGTCAATCAAAGCAAAGTGACAGAATACTTGATAATAAATCGTTAATGTTATAAAAAAGAAGCGTGAACGAGAGTAAATATTCTATAAAAGAGCACGTCATTTAACAGGAATTACTGACACGCAGGAAAAGCACGTTCCAGAGAGAGGAAAACTTGATAAAAAGAAGTGAGCGCTGCAGGCCGACAGCATTTCATCCAATGCACACATAATTTATTAATTTCTCAGGCAATAAATTCAAAGCAATAATTCAGATGGCGTAGTCTCGCGCGTGGGTGCATGCTGCGCGAGATATAAGACAGCGCAGAGCTGATAGAGAATTCAATCTATGAATGATATAGCTGAACGCGAAAACTCGAAAACTGGAGGAGAGAAAAGCGAGAAGAAGGCGAATGAAAAGCGAGTAGATCTCACAGAGAGTGAAAAACGAAGAAATAAGCCACAAGAGACAGCTCTACGTGACTCGACGTCTTCGTGGGGTCGGTAGTACGTCTTCTCCACTGACAAGTGAACGCTCGGAACGACTATCACTCTCAATATTTCGACAGATCTCCGCAGAGTGAGCGTAAGCCTGACTTTCCCTTCAATCTCTTTCTCTTTCGCCAGCGTGATGAAAGGGACAGTGTGCTGACGCGTGATATAATTAACGTCATGTACACATCTGCCAAACAAGAGAGCCCACCCCAGCGTGTATCAAAAGAGCGCGAGGTGTCCAGGAAAGTGATTAAACTTTTCACAGCACGCGATGACTTTTGCGATACAGCCATCACGCGAGCGGGAGAATGTCGCCCAAGTTCTCATTTCTTCGATATACAGAGCCTAATAATCACGCTTGCAATCGCTTCCGCATTTTCGAGGTATTATTAAAGCGTTGCATCACTAATCGCAGATGAGGTGTTCATCATCAAAAGTGTGACGACACGAAAAAATGTCAACAAGGTGGTGGATGAATAGAGAAAAGCGCGGCCGGCTTGCATGCATTACACACGGGAGATTTTTGAAAAATCCTCGATAAAACTGGAACGAGGGTATATCATTATCGACGAGGAATTGCAATCTCCTTGGAGTCAACCTTGCTTTCATCGAGCGCCATCGCCGCGCATTCCACCCGGATAACAGCAGCCGCAGGTAGAATAGAGGATATTTTTGCGCGTGTGTTCACCTCCGCAAACTGCGTGCTCGTGACACTATCTTGCCTGCCAATGACACACGCCCAAGCCAAACTTGACGTTGCGGTAATCAAGTGTGTGTGTGTGGCTGCAGAGTAGTAGAGTTTATTGATTGCAGAGAGCCTAAAAATATACCGTGAGACATAATTAAGCATGCTTCCCAGACGTGATTACAACTGCAAAATGTAAAATTCCACGTTTATTTACTGATTGCAAATATAGTTCAACTTGTGCATATTTCCTAATCGTGCAATTTATTTCGTTCAACTGCACGTGGGCTTCCGATCGGGTTTCCTATACCATTAACATCCTACTTGGGCACGATGGCATAAATTGCGCGCACACACCCGCAGAAAAACGTCCAGTTGCCATGTAATACAGTCGTCCGTTTCTTGTTTGACATTTACGGTTCAGCATTGCGATGACATTTGGCTTTATTGACCAAGTGCCCCGTTAAAATTGAAAATCATTAAAGATTGTGGTGGTGCATATGCCGTAAATAAGCACATTGTCACTGTAATCTCGCGATGGCAAAAGCCATCGAAAGGAAAAAGTCGGATGCATTATTCCAGCGATTTGCCCATAGTCTGTGCATGCTTCCGTGTCACTGACAACAGTACTCTGCGCACTTAGGCGCCTCTAAAAACGAATTAATAATGCAAACTTTGTAAAGTTCCTTTAGGCTCGTCGAGTAACTTGGATGCTTCCAACGCACACATTTCCTTCAATACCGTGTGCATTCATTCATGAGAAGAACCAACGTCTTTCTCTCTACGTGACGACGACCAGGTCGATGAACCCCAGGACTCGCACTACTGCTGCTGGCAAGCTGTTGAATAAATTCGTGACAAAAGCGACCTTTGGCGTGTTCACCGAGCAAGTGTGCACACACCCACGTGCGCCAGAGCTGCATCAGATTGTGTCAAAGGACCACGCAATGCTGGGTGTTTATTGAGACTCAAAGAGTCCTATCGTGTTTCACCCATGCAGATGAGAGTCAAGTAGATTAGGTTACACTCAACTGGACCAGTCACATCAGCAGACGTTGCATCAGATAGTTTGATTGCACGCGCAGGTATTTTCTTTTTGGTCCGCATCGTGGATGCATGTGCAAGGGGGATAATCGTGTGAATGTATGATGTGTACCTGACACGCTTTTCGTCAGCGCAATCCCTGCGGTTATTACCGTGCTTCCCCATTTTTTTTTTTTTTCTATTTTCATGTAATAACGTGTTCGCTTGCGAAACTCTGGCAAAACTCATTTTCATGGCGCGCATCCACCTTGAATTTCGAGCGAGCGCGCATTTGTTTCTCGGCTCATGACGCGACACGAAGCGTTATCATGCTAGACACGTGCCTTCATCGTCGGCAATATACACTTTCCGGGGACAAAGCGAAAAACCGTAAATTATGAGCCGCAAGTCTCGGGTGCGAGGGCAAAAAAAAAAAACAGATCTTATTAAGCTGAAATGAGCTGAAACTGCGTTGCATATTATTCTGTTGTTTCGGGTAGTAAAATGTGTTTTTTGAATTGAGAAAAACATTAGAGTATAAAAAAACCCTCATTTCCCTCATCTATTTGTATAGTAGTTGCAGCGCAATCATGAGCTCAGCTACTAAAAAACGAAGTTTCCATCACGTATTAGCAGTAGTTAAGGATTCTGGGGGAAAATAGAGTGTTTTTTTTTACTGCTGCAGAACTTTATTGCGCCCACAAATGAACATCTGATTTGCTGAAAAAGATCATCCTCATTTCTGGACACTCTCCAATTGCTGATTTAATTGTCGCTGTTGCTGCAGAGTGGCAAAAATGTCTGTGATGTCTTGTTGATGATTTCCGCATTTGGGTTATCTGTGTATACATAATAATTGTCACCTAATTGACAGATGTATCAATTTTCGATTGGAAGTACGACGAATCAAACGTGGATTAATGGCGTCAAGGATAATGAGGCACTCGCATGAGTTTATATGTAGGTCGTGAGTAAGAGGCGTGCTCCCAAAGATGGTGTCTAACCTCCACAAAGAGAATGCACGTCAGGAAAATGTCCTTGCGACTATAACCGCGCATAGACACGCGTCTCCGTACGACGAGAGTTTTCATCAGAGAGACTCTCATATGACATTTGCGGCGCGCGCGATGAATGAAGGATAAGGCGGTGTGAGCCGCGCCGACTGGAAGGGATGCACGAGCATATTTTTGATTGCATGTCATGCACAGACAGGCGATTAACATATTCTCCCCATCGCTCCTGGCGTCGTATCTCTCTCTCTCTCTCTCTAAGATCCGACGACTCTCAAATCGACGTCGACTCTCGTGGAAAAAGTTCGTCGCCCTCCATCGGATTCATCCCTGATTTATAATGACGTTATAGCAGCCCAAATCTCGCACATATGGCCAAACTCCCAGCTACGATGACGTGGCCAGCGCATTGACCCCGGGAAATTATTCCTCTGCTGACCCGAGCTTTTGATGGCGCGCGCGCTCGCACCACGACCAATCTTAGAAATTATTGCAAAGCGTGTGTGTGTGTGAAATGCTTACAGCCTGACGAAATGCAATTCAATTTTCCACTCTGACGAGTTAACCGTTACCAATCAACGTCACTTGCGCCTATCGTCAAGGATCTGGAGGCGAGGGTATTTCTCAAGATCCTTTGAGCGCGCGCCCACGGGCAACGCGCACAGTCTCTCGCACATTATTATCTCTGGTGCGCGGTGATAGTCACACGCGTATCTGTAACTCCATTGAGCACGCGACTTGACATGCTTGTTGGCTATTTGGTATTTAGGAAAGGCCGACTTGTACCAATGTCATAACCAGTTCTAAAGGCGCGTCTGTTGATCTCCATAAGTATTTTATAGTCCAAAATCGCAAAAAAATGCCGATTTTTTTTCTTTCAAAGTGTGTGAAAAATATTTTTTAAGATTTTATTATTGTTTAAAAATATGACTAGATCAGTTTAAAAATTTTTTATCGAGAAAATAAATCGTAAATTTTCAGGCATTTAAAGTAAAATGATTTGAAATATACTTCTCAACGAGTTTTTCGATTTTTCTGATGCGAAGCCTTTTAAACGCGATCAAATGGTCTATATATAGAGGCGGTTAAAGTTTCCATTGCGAACAAAACTTTTGCTAGCATAGGAAGAATCGTTATCTCTCTGGGGACTCTCGGGGGACTTTGTCTCTGGGTATAGGAAGAGAGCGACCCGACACGCCGGAAGAGACAGTTAACCGTGTTTCCCATGATCGTGGCCTGCATGTGTACAGTGGGCACACACAACCCCTTCAAGTATCTTCTCTCCCAGCGCACAGTGTGTTCGATTAACGAAAACGGATGGATTTCGGGGTAAACCGGTTGAACCGGTCGCTCGGTTTTGTCTTATAGTACAAAACCACACTATTTTTTGTTGCACACACAAGCTGTTACACATTTCCCATGACGTTTGCCTTCGCCGCGGGTCAGGTCAAATCGCGATGTAGAGCGGTATCTCGTGAGAAGGCGTGTGCAAATTGCTACTAGACTTTCTAAATGTCCTATAGGATTTGTATTTGATCGATTGAAGGAACTCAATTATTCAAACTCAATGCAAAGAACCTCAAAATGCTTCTCTACAATCATCAAATAGTCGAGCTAATTTCTGTTATTCCACTTAGGTGCGCTGAACATTGTAATTCGGGTCGGAAGGACGCACCCTCAAAGGATACTCTAATAGACGTCTCTTTGCTCAAGTAGATGGCCAATGCTGTGCGACCTCACTCAAAGGCTAAAAGGATCCAGTAACTATTCTGCAGTTTGACCATCATGCTGGACAACAGGAAGGTCTGTCAAGGCGCACGATAAAGGACTGCTGATGCTTATTGTCCTAACAAAAGGTCTCTATATGTATATACTATACACCCTTAAACCGTTTTCCCTTGTCTCTTTCTCGAAAAAGTTGCAGACGAGTCCTTGCTCGGCCTTGAGAATTTTTACGCGTCGCACGTTATAACCACGAAAATGCAAATTCAAATGGGTTTGCATGAATTACGAAGACACTCGGTGTCTTCAGGATTCATAAAGTCTTTCGAGAGAATCCTGAAATATAGTTCCTAGCGTTGATGCAACTTCAGGGTGCTTCCAACGGTGAAATTAATTCGGGAGTTTTACGAGACACTTGAGCAAAGTCTGAAATAATCTGGATGCATTAACTAAAGCTAAGTAGATATGCGTTAAGTGATAAGTCTTGTCACAAATTTTGACGGGTTTTTTTTCGTTTTGTCGAGCAGTTTTTTTATTACATCCATTGGCCAATCACTCACAATTTGTTTCCACTGGTTATTGACACATGGATTAGTTGGATATCCAAAATATAACGGCTAAATATGTTACCAACCTTCGGTCAATCGTATAATTCCATTGCGAAAGATAAACTTGACAAGTATAATAGGCTTTTTTTGTCAGCTGTTCGGATCTTTTGGTTGTTGGTGTGATACGAAATGTGTATTATAGTGTGTAGCCGTTAAGAGAAACTCATCGTCACTGCGCGCGTTGAATCAGAGGCCCCGCGGGCTAGCGGAAACCTTGTGAAAGTTACATCACCAAGGCTATCCGTAATCATTATACGCATTAGGCGTCCCGGCTGGTATATTCTTAGGAACTACGCTCGTTGGCTTGCCGGTCATGTGCTACTCGTGTATATGTTCCTCGTTCGTTTGCGAGCACATGCTTCAACAGTATCATTCACCATGAAGCACTTGCTGTACATTTAATTTTCATTTGCTCAACTATTCCATCGATTCTGCGCTGTATTAAATGACTTAAAATTATCGCAGAGTCTAGAATTATTGATTGGAAATGGTTTTTTTGCGCAGATTATATAATCATCGATTGATAAAAAAAAATTTCTATCCCGTTCAAATTTTGAATTCCATGTCGTAGCAAAATATTATTGAAAAAATTTTTTTGTTTTTTTTTTTTTTTATGTTTTATATTTGGAAAAATTCGTGGGTAGTGCATTTGACAGGTTATTTGGAACGACACTTAATTGTCGACAAAAAATTGTGAAATTAAATTTTTTTTTCAGGATATTGACAGTTTATTTCAATTTTTATTTTTCGTCATATGGTCGGTGAACGAAAAAAAAAATGAGGCAGAAATTTTTTTTTTTAGAGATATCAACCTGATTTAATGTTTTTAGTTAAACTTTTATCAGTGAAAATTATTTTTTTAGGTATATAAATTTAAAGATTTCAATTCATTTCTATTGTTGAAACATATATTGATTCGCGAAAATGAATATGTAACCAAGTAAAAACAAGTTTAAATTCACAGAACATGGTAATTTTGAATTCGAAACAACCGTCCAACTTGAAACAAACTCGCGTATATAGTAACTGATGTTTGAAATATGAAAAAAGGGAAATAAAAAAATTGATATACAAACCACAGCGACGAATGTTTGCCAATGTTACGCATGGGCAGATGCGAATTAAAACGAGAAAACCACGGTAAACGAGTGCACAGATATGCAGAAAAATATTAGCATTTTATTTCAGGCGCAAAGACGAGCAAACATATAACATAAAATGTTTTATATCAGTGCGCGAGAGAAAATGGCAGTGGTGCACAATGCAGCGCGAATATATCTACAAAAGCCCTTTTTCCCAGTAATGTTTTGCCAATTACACCTGGGGGCCATTGTGGGGGACGAGCACACTGTTTATTTTTCTCCGACAACTTGAGGAAGATAAGGGGCCTGGCACAAGTACACTGGCTGGCAGTAACAGGCGATAAAAACGCGCTCACTGCTGTTTAACAGTGTGCACAATTTTAATTGTGCGCGCGCGCGATATCAGCAACAAGAATAAAAATAAATAAGACATTGTTAACAATGAAAAATATTTTCCAGTGTGTTGTCAAGCTCAAACCCGCAAGGAATTGGGCCATACGCGCGGAGACCGTGACTAACGAGAATTGATTGAGATTGTATAAAGACAATGCTTGAAAAAAAAAAAATGGTATACGAGTGTAGGAAGGTATATCCAAAGTACAAAGAAAAGACATGCTACATAGAATAAGTATGAGTGAGGGAAAGTGTAGAGGAGAAAAGGGGTATAGAGACGCAATATTTTATGCATAATTCATCGGGGCGCGTCTTCTCCGTATTTTCGTGTTTAAATATTTGAATACTCTCTGTTGGCTGGTGCAGCAGCGGCTAAAGTACGCTACACGTTAGGAAAATATTTCCAAGTTTCGTTGGTCGCTTGAGTGGGCATAGTCCGCGTGATGGCGAGGAGGCACTTGGTGAGCGCGAGCGCGCCAGACAAAGCAACGTAGAAAGATTCGCCTTGAGTGCATTCGCAAGAAGGAAGGTAGATTTGAAAGGACGTGGCAGAAGGAGAGATAAGTTGAAAGCATTGTTGGAGAATTTAGAGACGACAACGACAAGTTATATTGCTGACAAACAAAGGCCAAGCAATTTTTCCTTAATCTCCCCAATTGTGTTGATGTCTTCGAGCCGCGCGCGCCACTGTTGACGGTGTATTTTCCCTGCCGAACAATTGTCTTAGCGTGATGAAAATCACGATAAGACATTTTGTCTAAATTATTTTACTTAAATCAGCACATTTCCCTATATACATATGAAAAATCTTTAGAAAATGAGACTTCTCGAGTTTAAGATTGTCCAATTTCACAAAAGTATCGCTGCGCCCATCAACCAAACTATAGGTATACGAAAGGAGGTAAAAAGAAAATGTGTTCACTTGGCTTATCACCTAACTCGAAGAAAAGAAATAATAATAGCAATAATAATAATAAAACTGCAAACAGAGAAATTGCAGCAGAGATCTTGGAAAATTTGCAGCTCAGGAGAAAAGTGCTTTGGGGAGGCTAGTGTGGTAAAAGAGCACATAGCCTCAAAGTACCGTGAACATTAAGGCGCAAGGGAAACTTCTGTGTGTGCATTGATGCTGTGTGTATCGCATCACACGCGGTGAAAAATCCTACTGCACTCAACAAACACTTTGGCCCCTGACGCGCCGTTCTACCAATGACGACGGCTTCGTTTAAAAATACAGACGTGCATATCGTGGCAACGAGACAATCACGCCAAGAAAAAGTGCACGAAAGAACATAATGTATAGCTTTATATATATGTACGTATGTGAGAATTACCTGTTGAAAAAAGAAGCAGGGAAAAATGTGAGAGGGGAACGACGTGCTTTCAATGACTCTGCGAATAAGTGAATGCTGGCCGTTGAATAGGAGGTTTCAGTCAAATGAGCTTTGAGGAAAAAAAGTTAAAAAAAAAAGAATCTGTAGCAAGGTGCATAAGAAAATAGTTAAAAAGGGATAAAATAAAAGATGAAGGCTGTGCTGGTGAATTGTTGCATCAATGCCAATAGCCAGAGTGTTAACGATGTGTGAACAAAATGCGCGAGGATATCGGATATGTATTTATAAATTAGTGGGCGATAGATATTATTAATTTATCGGATAAATATTCACACGTAATACTGCCCCGGTGGTTGCGTGAATAACAAATATAATAATTCGTCCTAATGAGACCCGGGGATTTTGTGAAAATTTGTGTATATGCACTCATGGACTATACTCTACGTGATTTTACCTGATGATTGCGTTGTTGCAGAATTATTGGCTTTGCATATACACATACGCATTTAGCTTGCTATTCTCGTGATTTCTACTCGCGGGAAATCAATGAATAACCCGATTCTATGAGCTTTTCATTGGGTATACGCGTTTCGAGGGCGCGCGCGTGATGAGGAAGCACCCAGAGAGCGAGATTTTAACCCCATGTGCACTATCTATATAGTGTATATCGTTTTCCCGCTATCGATGACCGTTTTCATGACGACGCTCATACAAAAATATGGATCAAATGTGCACAAACATGTTTCTCTTTGGAAAGACCGGAGATTGTGAAAACCCTGATTCGTACGGGAAATTGGAAATACTCCAATTTTTTCCACTCGCGTTAATACCAATAAATCCACGTTTCATTGAATTTGCTCTTTATAAAAAAAAAAAAAACAGACCCTAAAAATAGTCAACAAAATTTTTAAAAATTCTGACAATTTTCACAAACAAAACTTTAACTTATTACCAAATATTTGTTTTTTTACTAGAAATAAATTTCTCATCAAAATTCGAATTGTAGATAAACAGTGCAACAAAATTTCATCAAATTTTCTTTATATTTTTCCAAGAATTTTTCTATGCTCACCAAATCATCCTGTATACTCAGTTGTGTTCTCTTGATATGTCGAAAAAACACCTGAGGACATGAAAAGTAAAATGATTGAACGACCTATTTTCTTTGTTTATTTTTTATAGTAAATTTGAAGGAAAAATTTCCGCCTAACTCATGAAATTGGTAGAAGACAAGGTTACAGTTGATGATGATGCAGTGTTTCACGTTGATTGTATCTAACAAGTTATTAGCCAGAGTTCCGTGATAATTCTGCAAGCAAGTGGAAGGTTGTAGCAAGACAGAGAGAGGATGCCCTTTGGCGAGGCTGGAGAAGACGTGCAAGTTGCCATGGAGAGCAAGTTCTACAGACAGTTCATAATGTCATTTGGCTCCTGGACTGTGTTGTGAAGCAGTTGCTGATGACTCGACGCAGACGCTAATAAACTTGGAGCTAGCCTCAAGGACTTGATTATTAATGCGCGCTCCGTTTTCAAATACTCGATCAATTTAAAACGATCAGTCGCGTTGGATAGCTTATCACCATTGCCGCAGTAACGGACGATAATCCTCATCGCGAGCAAGCGAGAGAGAGACATTCAAGTGCTTTCCGATCAATGACGCGCGAGTGCTCGCCGGGAAATTTGCTTCGAGTGGAATATAACCATGCCCTCGTTGACTACATGGACGTTGGAGAGGCGAGCACCTCGGGGAGTCATGCTCTGTTACGATTCAACTTCTTCCAGGGCAACGGTTCGTGCATGGTTATGTGTCGCGAACAGTAGATTGGCTGGCGGTATAGAAGTAGTATGTGCACATTGGTGTGTGCCAAGGGGTGGAGATGTACCTCGTGTCTCGTCCCAACAACTGTCGTTCTCTCTGCATCGACCCTCGTTCAGCAAAGCTCTCTATCATGCACCTCCGCGCAAAGATCAATACCAACCGGTGGTTATCATGCCGATGTACGTGCAGTCGCTGATGTCGCTGCCGAATCAACACGAGGGCAGATACACTTCCTCCACTTGCTCCCTTTTCCAATGCGTATAAATAGAAGCCAGCTCAACAGACTGGTGATGCCGACCAACAAGCTAACTATCGCCTATCTGATTGCCAATTAGCTTTGCGAGCAGAGAGTTTTACTTTTTTCTTACTTTTGCATTTTTTTTTCTCCAACGTCACGCTATAGTTTTTTAATATCCAGTGCTGATATGCGCCGTGGCATAGATATTTTTCACAGCAATAAAATCGGCAACACACGCAAGATATTGTGACTTTGCGACTTTTTCACATGAGTATTGAGCTTTACCTACTTATTTTTTAGTTTTTTTGCAACTGATAGTTCAAAACGACGACAGGGTTTTGCGGATTTTTTTCTGAGTGTTTTTGTAACACTATATTTCATGATTATTTCTGCGATGGTCTTTAAAATGACATCAGAGGGTTGAAAATTTTTTAGGGTATTTTCGGGACATTAAGCTAACTGACTACTGACTATTTCGCCAAAATAATGCTCTAAGCTCACCTAAATTTTAACCTTGTTTTACCCTTAGAAATTTTTCAACCTTAAAGTGAATTTAGAATTTTTCGAAATTTTATTATAGTATAGAGAATAGTTGAGAAATAGTTGAGTTGATTGAGAAATTGCTTGAGTAGTTATACTAATAAAATTGAGTATAGGCAATGAAATTTTCAACTAGTGTGTGTGTTTAACACCTTTGATGGATTCTTGTACGGGTTCGATCCGGAAGTTTAATGGTATATTGACGATTAAATAGACATAGAAGTAACAAAACACGAGAGAAAGCGATGCACTTAATTTGCAGAAGCTTCAAGCTGGATGAGGAAACTGCTTCTATTCTATTCTCTCCTCTAAGTTTGTTGAAAATTTGTAATACCACGAGTCAAGAGCCAAAACTTTGACCATCACGTATATCAAACTAAGGAGTGTGCACTCAAGGTAAAGTATAATTTAATGTCGAGTTTTACCAGTCCAAGTTTCTTAAGCCAACTGTAAATTCACTCATGATAATTGTCTTTAATTAGACAAGATAACTTCTTCATTATCGATATTATGATGAAGCCCGCCGCGCACATCAAGTTTAATCTGCTTGTGAAAATGAGCCCGATTCGTCGTCGACAACGCGGTTGATGCAGATTATCATAAAATTATTCGTCGCGGTGGATAGTATAACGAGCACTCTTACGAACTAACGAATCTCTTCCCTGAAAAGTCGATCGAACCATCGAGTGGCTATTCTGCGAGTGTCAGAGACGAGTCCGTCGCTGTAGACGTGGTAATGCCAGCTGGCGCACGTCAAAGTTTGGTGAATCGATATGCTTGGATAGATGAGAGGAGAAGAAGGAATGGGTGAGTGCAGAAAAGTGGGAGCTTAGACTTTTCTACACTCGTCGAGAATTTCAAGTGAGATGAAAACGTGGTTGGGAATTTCATCTCGAGTGCTACACTTGTTTGCCCAATGGTTTTAATGATGCCAAAACTTTTCTACACACAGTTCAATAGAAAGCCAATGAGTTGTAAGTTTGGTAGTGGAAAAATCGCGCAAATATTAAACCTAAAAAATCAAATAAAAAAATTACTTAAGCGTTCAAGTTGAGGCTGTAAGTACTCTGGGTGTGGTCGTTATGATCCTTGTAAATTTCCAATGCACGACATGCTGGGCCAATAAAATGTGTCTATATAAGTCGTATAACTGGAGACAGCTCTAGTGGTTTGTTCAACGGCCGTATAAACCCAGAAACTTGCTGACAATGTTCACACAATCATGCTCAGCTCGTTGCACACACAATATTCCACAAATTTTAGTCCAAACGATATTCCTGCAATAATTGATATTTAATTAGTAAATTTCCGGAAAATTTATTCACATATAAATATGTGTGTGTTTCTATTAACTGACGATGTAAATAAAGGCGCGAGGTGAGTCACACTGACAGCCACACCTTTGGCCCCGAGGGTTGACGCCCTTGCGCGACTTCAAATGCTGTCCCACGGCGAAGCAGGATAATCAAGTTGATGTTTTCAGCTGATCATCCGCATTATGCAACAGAGTTTTGTCATGCAAAACACGTGCTGTTTAAAACCCGTCATTGGGCATTTATGAACTTGGGCATTATTACCAGATTTTCCAGGACCTTTTTTCTAAAACGACGTCGCCTTGATGTTCTTCTTTGCGCGTTGGGCGACACTCCAAAATCCCATGCTCAGCCTGATTTCAAATCGCCATGTCACCTTGGCCATTTCCTAGGACGACCTCATTTCGTCCACGTTCGTGACTGCTTTTACAATGAATGTCGGAAGTGCATGATAGATGTATATAGATTATTTCTATATTATTCCACCGCACAGGATACTCTTGAGCGTCTTGTCATGATCGTTGTATACGAGAGGTCGTAAAGGTTAGCCGATGGCTCTTCCAAACCATAAATCCTTTGTTCTGCTGGAACAAAGGCAAATCATGCAGTTCAGATTCTCCTGAGGAAAATGAACGCGCTCGCGGTAGCAAGCAGTGAAATAACCTGATGGTGCTTTTCTGCGTGCACTTGGCTGCAATGGTCGTACTACTCTTCAAGTACGAAATCTCTCTCTTTCTGGCAACCACTGTGGCTGCCATCCAATTTACGAATTTAAATTAAAGCATCATATCAAGTTTTGATGCTTTCTATAATATATTTTCAGACGTTAGGAAAATTATTTCAAGTTACAGAATAGTATTTTTTAGTTATGATAAATATTTTATCAAGTTTTAGATTTTTAAATGTCGACCCTTTTAATACAAGTTTTGTATCAATGCATTTATCATATACATGGCTTCATAATTTATTCCTAATGCGTGCAGATGCTTCCAACAGCTGTTCGATATACCTTGTTCTGGGGTACAACCCTCGTGACGTCATATCAAGGTAGCAACAGCTAGATAGGAAAATTAATCACAAGTAATGGACTGTCAATAAACGTTATTTGGGATTTATTTTTTTTTTCAGTCTAGGTCAATAGACTTTTTAATCTGATGGGTAACTGATAATTTCTAGTTGGAAACATCTATAGACAACGTATGATAACGTAAAACATTGTGATAAGGTTTGTATATTGGTTTTTTGAAAAGTTTCTGATTCAGTGATAGTAGATAAAATTATTTCATCGAAATTCTGAATGTCTAATGACGTTTTATTAGTCAGAGTTAAAATATGCATTCATAGACCGTCGATTGGGATGTTATAAATTTTACTTTAAATCTCTTAAATCTAGTTATGAAGATGAAAGAATTTTTATTATAATCAATACGTAATTTTAGCCAGAGAATAAGCGTTTTTTTTTTTTTACCTCATATATTAATAGTAGAATCTATAATCCTGCATCGATATTAATTATATAATATTAAAAAAAAGTACTTGAGAAAATATTGATGAATAAAATTTACTTTTTTAAAGTCAATTTTAGAAATTAAATTAAATAAATTAACTTACTCGTTGCGAACAAGGTAAAATTAATTTCTTTTTTAAATTTACCAAAACTTTCAATTACTCGCTGCAGATTATTTTATCCGATGAAAGTAGAAAAAAAAACGACGGTAAAAATAAATAAATTCTCAAGAGTAAAATAAATTGTTTCTACCGAGTTTTTCTTGTCACCAAGACAAAATATTGTCTTCCACTTGTCTGAAAACTCGGTTGTGTACTCTGAGCAAGTTGGTCCCGCCTGTTCAACATCCATAAGTCCAGGATCAAGCTTATATCCACTCTGCTCTGTGTGTATACAAGTGGTAAAAAATCTAACTACTATCTGCAGTGACGTATGTTGGAAAATACTGCTCGGTAATGACTAATAACTGCGAAAGAATACTACCAAGAATTTTTCAACGTAATTATATAACCTGCGGCTAGTGTATGTCTGGGCAAGAGCATATACCAATCCAACTAATCACAGTGATATGCTATTGGCCCCTGAACAAACTGTCAGTTGACTGATGGCATTTGTCTGAGGCAAGGTGGGTATAAATGCTGGGATAACTGCAGCGAAAATAGCGAATAGTTAATCTTGCACGTTCCATATTAACTTCTATCGTCCTTAGAGACGTCACAACTGAACTAATGTTTCAACACGGTGATTTTAGCGTGATGAACGGTCGTAATGAAAGTTCTTAATGCCAGTTCCCCTTCTAATTTACGAAAACATTATTTATTATTTAAATCAAGTTGAATAGGCAATAGTCCTTTTTATGGCTGTGTGTGGATCGAATTAAAGGGATCAGTTGGGGAATTTAAAACATGAAAAAAATTAATTTTCTCGGACATTTCAGAGGGATGAAAATAATTTTAAAAAATCCCTACGAGTTGTTTAGTAAAAAACTTGTGACTCCCTGGCGTCGTTTTAAAAATTATCGCACAGCCTCAAACCTCAAATTTATCGGAAATAATTATGAAATATACTGTTAAACGTTTTTGCTCGTGATAATATTTTTTATGCAGTTAGTTTAGAGTTCTAAAAACACTAAAAAAAAATTTAGCGACCCTTCAGCATCGTTCTGAGGCCATCGGCCACACTCTAAACCCCAAATTTGAGGAAAATAACTGTATGTAATATAAAAAAAAGAGAAAGAAATTATAGAAAAAAAAAAAAATTGTTTTTCAAGATTTAAAAATGAAATAAAATTTGTTATAATTGAAATTGAAAGATTAAACAAAATATTAACAATGCAAAATTATTCATAATTTAGGTTGATGAATTTTCATGTTGATTTTTTTACCATAAAAATTGATATATATATATATTGGTTGAAATATTTAATTTATGACAATCCCAGAGGATGCATTGATGCAAATATTCCTGAATGATGACAAACACTGCGCTCATTTATCTCATTCTCTATCTCTTTTTCTCTGAACCGTAAAATATTCCAATTTATACAATAACCTCAACATTTTCATTTTGATTATTAATTGCAATTAGCTCATCCATCTGCACACTAGCTAAAATTATTGTAACGTGACGTAGGCAACATATTTCCAACATCAACATCCATAAAAAAATTAAATGCTAACTACTTATAATAGAAAAAGGAAACTTTTTCAATATCTATTTTTTTTGGTCGATATCAAATTGAATGAGTATTTATAGAGGGTTGTACAAAAAACTTTTACGATTGAAAACGATATATCCAAGGGGTAAGCTTTTTCCTAATGAACTATTGTGTCCACATGGTGATATTGCGTGAATCGAGCAAAATTATGAGCGTCTATATCACGAGGACTTCCTCAAAAGATTTTTTTTTTTCCTCCTCATACTGTTTCTCTCGACTTATACTCGAGGTATTATCCGAGGGAGCAAAGTTTTACTACACACTGTGATTGCCATCGCGATTACGAGGTTTTTTTCTGTATATACCAAGAGATCTTGCTCTCCCGCCGAGGATGATAAAAACCATATACGTGCGTGGTTGTCGCTGCAATTCGTCGGCCACTTGTCGAAGTTTTTATATTTCTGTTAACCACATTAGCCACCATGACGCGACTTTTTTCTGTACGGAAACGGAAGCCATTCGACTATCCTACCTGCACCAATAATTATTCTAAAGCCGCGTAAACTGACAGATTTCGATCTGTGTGGCTAGATCATAACTCGAGATTCACCGCACAGCTATGCTGTATTGTATGTGAGTGTGCACGGTGAAATTCAGTGAAACGCAACGTCGATTTAGTTGGCTTTGGGGCAATGATGCGCGTCGGTGAGTATTCGAGTGCACGAGACAGATACACAACGCTGCGAGACTGCTACAGTAACCAATTTGAATGATAATCGAACGGATGCGATTGATTTATGACACTGTCGCGCTATGGCCCAGCCAATGCCTCTGGATTAATCTTCATTACGCAGACAGAGTAGCGGCAGCAAGATTTTATCGCCGGTATAATTACAAAACACAATTATCTAAAGTGCCGATGACACACTGGCACTCTTGCAATATTTATTACCCGAAAATACCGTGAATTTTCTACTGCTCCAGCACCTAGTTTAATTAAGTGAAAATTAAAAGAAAACAAAAAATAGACACACAACAAGCGTCGACTTGTGCACACTGGAAATTTGCGCACATTGCGTCTTGATCTCGGGTAAAGCAATTAGTTGCTTTCAAACACAAGCGTACAAAACGTGCAGCGGCTGCTCTTGCTTCGCGACACAACAGGTTTAACAATATAAACAAGAAATTTTTCTCTATAAATCATAGCACACAATTTACTCCATCGATCGCGTCTGCATTTATTGTTTACTTCCCCCAATAAACCCCTAAATAATTTATATCTCAAAAATGAAAAATACATTCTAAAGCATCAAAAAAATTTTTTTTCAGGTGTTAAAAAATTCTAAAAGGACTATAAAAGAGTAAAAAAAAAAAAGAAATTCTACACAATAAAAAGTTAATTAAGCCCAAAACGACGAAAATTTCTCCTTAAACACGGCGGAAATGGAGCGCCAGAGGACGATCGAGTGTGTGACCCCGTGAGTTCAAGTGTTTTATCAGGCAATTACGAGCACTGCGGGAACAGAGCAAAAAAGAGATACAGCAGCTGAGGGGGTAGGAGCAATGCAGGAAAAAAGGGAAGATACTGAGACGAAAAAACAAAAAACACGAAGAAATCAAGGGTGAGAGGAAAAAAAGGTATCTACAGTTACGCGGATTCTCACATCAGAAGCAGTATCGTGCAAAGTGCAACATGAGTGTGTGCCCTAGGTGGACGAAACAGCTGTCGAGAGCGGGTGTTGGTGCGCGACACGGAGACGAAAAAGAGGCGAGTAGTGGAGCTGGTGTTAGTGCAGGCAGTAGAGTATAGCCGAGGTAAGACTACTGAAGGGAGTGCAGCAGTGAGAGAGCCAATACAAACATTCGGCTACGGGGAGAGTGAGTGAGAGCGGGGCTGTATGGAAAGGGGCGACGATAAAGGCATGGAAAAGGAGCTGGCAACACTGGCGGGTCGATAGAAGAGTGGGACCTGCCGCGTGTGGCAACGTCGGGTGGCGTCTGCTTTAAACCAGTGATACTCATTCGTACATGTACACACTGTGAGCAATAATATGCAATCATGTGTGGCTAGAATTTTTTTTTAACCCTCCCAAGGGACGCAGAACAAAGGCGGGTTTCATTGAGAAAGCGTGGGTCAGCGTAAACGCGCTAATTAATAATTTATGAACGAGGAGACGTGCGCGCGGGTGGAGTGACCTGATGTGTGTGCTGCATACACAGCCGTAAAGCCTTCGCTCATGTGTACCTTGTGGTTCATTATGACTCCATGCAGTAATTAATATTATCTAATATATGTATATAGCAGCTGGGTCAGTTGATATGCCTGATTTATTCGCCCGCTCGCGTTTCGCATCTTGTAAATTATTTGACCTGGCATCAGTTCACGACGAGGCTCTGACAGAGAGTGATGTATAATATTGCAAAAAGATGCTTTCAGACATGTAATGCCCTTGTGTGTGTGGGATAGAACGCTTGAAATATACTTTGATAGATTTTTTTTTATTCTTCCAAGTTTCTTTCATTTTAGAGACTTGCGGCGAAGGGTCCGCTGGGTTGGGATGTATACGAGGGGTACGCGCGCGCGCCGACGCGAAAACCTGAGTATGTATACCCAGGCTTTTCATCAGTGTCTATAACCCAAGAATATCGGCTGAACGTTTTTTTGTCTGGCGTGCTTGGTAAAGTTTTGAGCGTCAGCCAGACTTGGCCTGTCGTTTTTGTTGGAAAAAATCAGAATTATTTGAGCATGCTTGGTCTGATACTCTCACTTTTTTAGTGGTTATATAAAAAAATACTAAATTTTCTTACATCAAAACCAACAATATTTTTTATAACCATTCGTAATAAATTTTCATTTTTTTAAACGTCTGAAAACCTTCATATCTAGCAAAAAAAATTATTAAAAGACATGTTTTAAAGTTGGAGCAGTTTAAATAAGTTTAAAAAAATTTAATCATTGTTAAAAAAATGAAAAAATATGAAATTTCATTTGATCTGTTGCTAAAGAGCTCAAATAGATATCTGTAAGTGGGTTGAGCAGGTTGTAGTTATTTTTTTTTCGAAGCTTTAGTGATGATGGAAAAAATTCCTTGACGTTCAAGTTGGAGTTTTCTGAATTGGCTTCTCAAGATGGTATTGACGATGGTAATTAGCGTGTGTAGGATGATACAGGCGCGCTCAGATGGAATCTATTTTCCGTCATGCTAAATATGAATGATCATCGAGAGTGTAGATATGACGAGAGAGGCTGTTTGAAATGAGTTTGAGAAACGTAGGTAAAGTTATTCATGGAAGGCTGTGGTTGAAGATCGGAATTATATTGGGATTCGAGCAACGCGCTTCAGGAGCGAACCACTCCCGAAGGCTCGCCTCACTCTCTCTCTCTGAGATCCTCGAGGAACAGCCCGAGGTTCCTTCGAGATTCCTTCATTAAATCTAAGCCAATGGCAGTGGGATTCACGAGCCGACTGAGAGCCTAGCCATGTCGAGATGCTCAATTCCCTTAATTTTTTTCCTCTTTCTTTACTCCCTCTTATTCCATCCTCTGTATATTTACTTGCGCCACCCCTCTTACTTATTCCAGCCCCACTGAATCTCGCAATCCCTTTGATTTTATTAATACTGATGGATTAGACGGCGAATTTTTGTCGCTCTCGCTTTCTCCGCAACCTAAAATACTAAACTTTTACATTTTTTAAAATATTTCCTTCCAGTTTTTTTTCTCTATTTTGCAACTGCATTAAAGTTGTAGTGGCGTGAGGGTCAACTAATCAAAAAATTGATAAAAATTTGTACAGTTCCAAATCATGTCTTTGATCGATCAGTAAAATTTTTAAAGGGTTTTGTCGTCTGTAAGTGGAAAAATTTATTCGTAAAGGTTGACTAAAATATACAGAGGCCCTTATGACACTATCCCAATTGACGCACTTTTAATGAAAAATAAAAATTCATCTACTAACCACAACTTAATAAAAAAAAAACCAAGTATGATAATCTTCGATAAACATGCAATTTATAATAATAATTGTGAAAAAGTTCGTCGTTTCTAAGTGTTTTTTTTTTCCTTGATTAATAATAAAGAAAGCGCATTATATAACCAGTCATGTTCAAGAAAAAATTATTCAAACTCACATAATTGTTCAAATCTATGGTGAAATATATTTTAATCATAAAATTTAATGCATTTTGTCGTTTTATAAAAATATCTGTATAAATTTTTAGTTATTGCTACAACCAATTGCTAAAAGATACAGCGCCACGCCATAAAAAAAAAACTTCATACGCCAGTAGGTACAACCTTAAACTTTCAACTTGAGGATATCTCTTGAAAATTAAATTGAAATTTTCCATCAAATATTTATTTCACTATTGGAATAAATATTCGAAGCATATTCTAAAATCAAAGTTATGAATATAAAATCCATCATCCAGGTATTTTTGAATGGAACGCGCGGATTTAATCAACACAAAGGCCCCCCGAGTTTTTCCCTTATATTAATTATAACTGCGGGCATGCAAGATCTATTGATCGAGCGAAGGTCATCAGGATCGAGAAAGGGAGACCCTGAGAGAGCATCGAGGGCTGGTGATATATGTGTGCGAGAGGTGAGCACACCGAGTGAGCAAGCTGACCGCGCGCGACCACCAGGCAAAAAGTCAAAAGAGAAAACGACGACGGAAGAAACGACTTCAGGGACGGAAAAAAACGTTGAAGAACATTGGCCCACGGGCAAAACAGCGTGATCGCCAAGTGAGAGGCTCTTGCCTTCACCCAACTGCCCAACCGATCAGAAACGTCCTTCGCAGCGTCTTTCTTCCTTCGAGTGTATTCTTGCACACGCACACACACACACACACAAATCCACAAAGGCACGAGAGAGAAGAGCGTGGCCGTGAGTGCGCTCGATTTCGATCATCACGCCGGAGCCGTGTGTGTCTTCACGACGCGCCATCAGGCTGCAACAGGGCTCAAGGCTGTCCCAGGAAAGTTTTCAAAATATTTCTCACCTCGTTTCCATCCCACGGAGAGGTTGCGAGCGTGCCTCGTGGCCGCGGGCGAACGGTCTCGGGCGCAGTGCGTCGTCAAGGCCACGCCGACGATGACGAAAACGCTGGTGAAACTGGTGCTGAAGGATTTGCTGGTGCTGAATAAGCTGCTGATGAACAGACTGCACTTGGACCTGATGCAGCGTCCCGGGGGCACTCCACCAGAGCACATAGGGCAGCGGAGAGGCTCCGGGTTTCACATGGACAGCTGGTACCAGGCAAATGGGCGCTTGGGCATGGTTGACAGACAGGCCGAGTTGACGGTAGTCATGAACTATTGGAGCCTCCTCGGTAAAGAGGGTGCAATCACGCCAAAAGTGGCTACGAACTGGTAACATGTCACGGTGACATTGCCAGTGATGCCTTTTGCACACGCGTTCTCACACGTGGCCGCCGCGCCACAGACACCTCAGTCTACTTGCATTCTCGTCATTCGTCGCGTGTCGATCTTGACTGTCAAAACGCACACCGCGAACTATCCTCTAAGAGTACCACTGCAAGGGATGCAACACGCAGAGTGTACTATTAAGCCGAAACGCGCTGACAAGGCGCGGTCTTGCCGACGTTTTCGCGTTCCTTTACGGACGGGGATGCCGGCGCCACCCTCCGACTACACCGGCTTACGTCGACTTCCACCCCCGAGCCAGCGGACGCCAAGCACACCCCGACAATTCGACGCGCCACAAATTTCAAACGGCGCGACGGCGCACAAATACCCTACCAGGGCTGCCATTCGCCATTTCTGCACCCTCTCCATACGTTTCGCAACGTGCTCGCTCGCGAATTCATCTATGCTTCCAAAACTCGCAGGATAGGATATTTCATCAGTTGTAACTATTTCTGTAAATACATTCCTATTTGTGAAGAAGACGCTTTTTGGAATAAATTATTCGAGCGATAATTTATAAATAGATGCACATTGGGTGCAGGTTAGAAGAAAGAGCTGGAGAGACCATGGCAGAGAGTGAGTTAATGGGCAAAGTTTTTGGGGGTATAGGCCGGTGTAAACAAAAGTTTACAAGACGTCGGCGTGGCGCGCGCGATCGGCGCGCAATGTCAGCACGAAGGTCGACGCGATTGCACCTGTTTGCCGACCCTGCATCAGGTGGAGGGACGAGGGGCGAGGGCGGCACACTGTGCAGACCAACGGCCATCCTTGACCTCGAGGGGCATCGACTGTCACAGGTTGATGAACGACGAGCCGCAATGAGAGTAGAGTTAAGAGTGTTGTCGTCGTGACATCTCTCATGGCAAATTACCTGATGTGACTTGTCAGAGCATCCGAAAGCGCTGTCATGGTATACCCAGCCTCATCAACTGTTTTTCAGGTGAAAATAAAAATCATCTACTGTAAAATACTGCAGTTAATCAATTGATATATATATATAACAAGCGGAATTTAATTTACAAGCTTGTCTTACACAAGACACAAATTTGAACGAGTATATGTGTCTATCCCTCGTTAACTCGTCGTTGGGTCTTTCTCACTCCTAACCACGACTAGAGAGCCACTTGGAGCCGAGTGGGCATTTGTCAGGGACGTTGACACGGATGTAAATGACAGTTGTGAATTGAACAAACGAGCCACAGTGAACAGCAGAGAGTGTGACATAAGTTTGAACAAAAGAAACTTTGGTTGAAAGTTTGGTAAACAGAAATATGTGGTATGAAATAAGTTAATAGATTGATGGGAGCGGTATGAAATTTAATTTGCAGCAAATGGGACGTCGTGGCGGTCAAATGAGGAATAAAAGTGAGTGATAACTGGAGCTTTAGTGACTGGATATTGCAAATAGAATGTAGAGCAGGGTCATAGATGTCGCCTACTCGGCCCTGCATCATCGTACATCCCCTGGCGAGGGCGTTGGGGCGTCGGGATATTTTACCGTGAAGACATTGGTTGAGTACGGCCGCATGCGCGAGTCGCGACCTACCCCTATTGATCCGCGGCACACGCTCTCACCCCCTGAGGACACTTGCACGCAAGATCCCCAAAGATACGAGACCTTTACGCCGGCTCTTCATTGCTGCCACTGCTCCCGCCACCGGCGCCATTACTGCCAGCCACTGAGCGAAGCCTTGCTCGTGCTCTCGCTCTACAAGATGTATTTTATAGTATGGTTTTACGCTGCTCTGCACTATCGCGCCCCTAAGAGCTGGAAAAACCGAGCTCGTGAACATCTCGCGTGTTTCGTCCGCCAAATTTCATAAACTACACCTTATATCCATCCACCCCTTCATTCACAAAGCTTCATTTCCGCTTTTTACAAAATTTTTACCATTTTTTTTCAAGACGATCACCGCATCTTATTTAGTAAAAAAAAATTTTTCGACAGGTTTTTGGAGTTTTTCAACTTTGATTGTGCAAGGATTTAAATTGTATATTTTGGAAGGAGGAAGTGTAGAAAATTGAGACTTTGTGGGACTCTAAAAGTGTTGAATAAATAGTCTGCTGGAGCTTGGGAATATTTTTAAGTGCTCGATAAAAATCGGGGATAGGATATAAAAGTTAAAGACTGTTGTATATAGGGAGAAAGAACTTGCGACGACACTACGAGCCACGCACGCAGATGCAAGTGATGTATAGTATATAGAAAGCGTATATATTTTGCCTTTTTTCCTTGCGTCACCAAGTTGAAAATTGCAAAATACAAAGAAGACCTTTTAGATGCATGGGTCAGCACGACAATTTATGTGATAGAATGTATGGGAATTTAATTTCTACGTTTGATTGTACGGACAGCAATAAAACTTTTTTTTTTTCTTCCTTTTTTTTCTATAGTATAGTTAAAGGTAAAATTTACAATTGCATATAAATTTTATATTATATCATTGACTTTGAAGATTTTTACAATAGTTTATTGCTATATATTTTAGATGCGTATATCTCAATAAACTTTGAACAAAATTAATCTTGTAGCAGAAGCTCTGGCACGTTTGAGCGATGCAAGAAAAAAAGAGAAAAGGTTCGCGAAGCATTATTAAAAAAGAGATCAATTGAAAATGCAGGAAAAAGTGATATTAAAATATCTACCTGACATTCTTCTACTTCAAGTTTTATCAATAATCAACTATTCATAGCCCGACAAAAAATTTACTTAATTTTTTTCTCCTACTCTATCATAAAGTAAAATAGAAAAAAAAAAAAAATTTCTTTCAAAAAGAAATCTTTGATGCTGCCAAAAAAAAAATATATTTCCAGATAAATTGTATTGACTGACGGCTTTCTGCAAGAATTGTATTATTCTATGCGAGTTGCACTCAATTATATGGACAAGGCGCGACGAGAGGGAGAAAAAGAGAGAGGAGAGTTCAAAAACCAACGATATATTTGCATTCAAATTGGATAAAGAAAAGTTGCGATGAAACAAAAAATAAAATAAAAGATTCACTGAGTGTGACGGGAAAAATTCTGAATTTTCCAATAGTTTATAGACAATTACGGTTTATCTAGAGTCTTACGTTGTCTCTCACCCCTCTAAATATATATCTTATACATATATAGATATATAACTGGGCAAGGTAATTTTTAAGTTGTGAGAAAGACGAAAAGTTTTTCGTATGCAAATTTGCAATCGCGCAAACGAGCTAAGCGCCCGTCAAGAGCGATTCACTCGGCGCCCTGTGTTCTGAGGTGGTTTGATGAAAGATTTATGAAGACTGAGCGAGAAGATGCGCTTAAATAGTTAAAAAAAAAAAAAAAAGAAAACTATATACATGAGGCCAGGTTGAAGGATCCTCTATAATAATCCAAGTATTCCAATATTTCCGACAGCAATATTTCTTAATTTTGCATTAAATCATCGTAAAAGTGTATCCACTTAGTGCGAAAAAAAAAAAAATTAAAAAACGTTTTTCTCTATTTAAAAAACAGAGAATCGATCTGGCCGCCAGAAAAGTTTTTCTTTACTCATTTTTCCCCGCGGGATAAAAATCTGTCGAGGCATGGCAAAAGCTTTTTCGCGCGCGTTCTAAACGTCGACCAAGTGTACATCCTGGATTTTAACCGTCTCGTCGAGTGCGCACAGGGTGTTGAATCAAAGGAAGCCTTTTGCCATCGACCCTTTTTCTCTCGTATATTGCCTTTCGCCCCTACACAGCTGGGGCGACGCGAAGAGAGACGATGGCCGTCGCGGATTGAATATTTACGAGTTGGTAGTCGTAGCATTGACGCTAGATCTCTCGCAAGTCCAGCCAGACGACCCATAAAGAAATAGACAAGGGCGCGGCGTATATACGCCGTTGGAATAAAGATCTTAATGCTCACAATCAAGCCAAATACGACGGCGCGAGGGTGAAGGACACTGGCAAACAAAAAAAAAAAAACCCCACACACACACATTGGAAATTTAGTCTGATCGTGTGTCTATTTCGTGATTTGTTTGTGTAGGATTCAGCAAATGTTCTCGATTTGTGTGTCCCTCCATTTCTCCCTGAGCGTCGATTTTATCGATAAAAAAAAACGAAAGAATCGCGACACACTCTTTTGTCGCTGTGCAGTAAAAAAAAAAGCGAGAAAAATCAAGACTTTGCCATCAATTCCTAATGGATGAATGAAATGAAGAAATTCCTCTTTAACGACAGTTGGCTTTTTCTCTGTTTTATGATATTTTTTTAACTTCCCACTCACGAGAGAGATCGAACAAGCGGAAAATAATACACGACTATACATACGTATATACACCCAGCAAACAAACTTTAGCTAAGGCGGCGTACACAAAGGGGGGGTTGCAACTTAAAAGGACCCTTGGGCTATTTGTCCAACGTTGGTAATATTTCATAACATAGTTTTTCCGGACCATCGGCGCACTTTCCACAGTACAGAACACACGCTATTTTCTGCGGCGCTCCGAGAGGAATAAAGTCCTGTTTTTTTCGTCTTGTCGTTTCTCTATTTTTTATTGACCGTGTGTTTAAGCAAACGGATGGACAGATAGTAGAGTCGTTGTGTTTGTTGCTAGGCAAGACAAATCACTGTCTGCTGGTGCATTTCAAGACAAATATGCAGCTTGGCTGGCGATATATAACAAGAGCGCCCAGAATAATTGGAATTTATCGACGTGGAAATATATTGTGCAGGTGGAGGATACTGTGTGATGCACATTGGAGAGTCCAGATCGTTTCGCCAATGCGTTTGTGAGTGCTATAAATCCGTTAGTAACAGTTGCCAAGAATACTTTGACGTTTCTGCCTCGAAATGCTTCGTAGACACACACACGGGTGCGCAAACAGCATCGTCAAATGCGCGGCGGCGACTACGTGTGTTATTGTAAACGCGCCAAGGGTCAGTCGCCCTTATCCTCATAAAACTTTAATGTTGCCTTTTGTGAGAGGCTGAAAAATTGACGTTATTTGGCAAATACAGAAGGAAAAAAAATGAAATACGTGGATAAAACGTGTTAAAGCCATGAACAACACACGATGACCAATAAACTTGTAACCAACGACCTCTCTAGATCGCGCGAGTTGTGCAAGAGAGGCGAATACTCTCCAGAGTTGAGGAGGAAAAAAAAATACAAATTAAACGCGAAAGAAGTTGGCAAAGCACTTGCAATGAATCAAGACCTCTCTCTCGTCCTCCGCCGAGAAATTTTCTTCATTAATGTCAACTATAGATTACAAGATAGCGCCGACGAGGGGCTGGGGTAGCAAAACTGTTATAGGGGCGCATAGAGCGGATCTCCCGCGGCGTTAACGGGATGACGTCTGCCCGTGTTTCACCATTGATTGCGTATCGTGTAACCGACGCGTGCGTAGATAATGCACACGATGTATGGAACATATATATTGCGTGTGTGTTGCATGCATTGGGGTGTGCATCTGCGAGAGATGTCTCATCACGAACTATCAGAGTCAGTTTTAGCGGGTAAAAATCTAGACATGTTGCACTGGCTCCCCATACTTTTTTCACGACTTTTACTTGAAAAATAAAAAATTCTTGGTCATTTTTTTGAGGTAGTTTTTTGAAAACTTGATCTTAGTTAAAATTTTTCCATACTGTGGACGATATTTTCGGCTAGATTCTAGCGAAAAAATAATAGGAATTTTTCTAAAAACTGCACACTTGTATAGAAAAACAAATTTAAAGTTCAACGGTATTTTTTAAAAAATTTTTGAGCCTGTTTTGTAAGTATAATAAAAAACTACAAAATTATTTACCATTTATGCGTAAAGCACCGATCCCAAATGATTGTAAAAGCGATATTTTCGATAATATCGCATTTAAAATGATTGAAAATTCATTCAAAAATTGTCCATTTGCAAAAAAAGTGGTTAAAAAAGCAAAAAATTTTTTTTTCCAATTTTTTAACCATTTTGTATATAGTGATTATAATTGATCAAAGTGCAGAAACACACGAAACTCGATATATCGATAGATACATTTTACATGTAGAAGGGAGGGGATAAGCATTTAGCGGCAGTAGAAATAAACAAAAATCTCCAATTTTTTTATGGTCAGACAGGCTTTCGGCATGTACATTTTAAAAGCAGATTGTCCGCTATTAAATCATAAAAAATTATTTCTGACATTACTTTCTAATTTTTAGAAATACTACCAAGCAGAAATATGTTTTAAATCATTTTAAAAACGATAATTAAATATCTAACGAACCGAAACCGAGAAATAAGCACGTATTTGCTTCGTTAAAACATGAAAAAATAAAAAATAAATTCTTTATAACAAGATGAAATAATATTTTTTTAAAGGTATAAAATAATTTAATTTTGTTGTAGGCTTGCTATATTACATAAAAATATAAATATTCATAAAAATAAATAAGTGAAATATATAATAAATCGTGGATTTTAATCAACACACGATAATAATGGCATTTGACCTTTTATAAACATAAGCCATTGTTGATATTTCCGTCATGTTAAATTCTACATTATAAAAGGTAAATAATTTTGCATAGAGATAAAAGGTCAAAAAGTGTAGCAGCAGTGTGATGAGATCAAAAAAGTTTAATATCACGAAAGAGTAATGAATGGTCGATATGGGGGTTGAAACTTTCTCCAAATGATCTCGCGTTTGAAGTATAGCAAGCCTGCGGTTGATAAAACTGACGAGCCTGATGGTGAAAAATATAGCATCTGTGTGAGAGTTTTCCCAGGACCCTCTCGATCAACCATTATGATCTTTCCGGAAGTTGATTTACAAATTACCTTTTTTTTCCTCATTCCAGCTCTTTTTTTGGTACTCTCAGGAAAATTTAACCGCCGTACTGCTCACTCATATTCTCCTCAAGTTCTTAATTACTGACTTTGCTCATCGAGAGCGGCGGCGGACTAAAGGGAAATAATAATAAAAAAAACTTGGCCATTGAAGGTAGAGACGTGCGCGCGGGCCGTCGCAAAAGCGCGAGCTGTAATGAAGTAAGAATAAAATAGGTCTAGCAGGAGGAAGAAAGCAGCCACGTCGAGTCGCGGAAAGATTTTCTATCTTCTCAATGGTGGGGATAAAACTTTTCACGAGATTTCTTATCAAAATGCAAATCCAACGAGCGCGCAGCATTGCTACCCATGCTATACTTTTTCGTCTTTGCCCGATTCTCCCTTCGAGTTTTATCTCTATCACCTTCTTTTTACCTCAATCTTCCTTTCTTCACATCGTTGTTTGTTGCAGAAAAAAAAAACAAACGAAAATTCCAAATGATTATTTAACTCGTCATTATTTCCTATTCAAACCCCACCTAAACCCTTTTCCAATCTTTCTTTTTTTACACTAAAAAACGATAAACCAAACTCTCAGAATTATTTGACAAACCATCCAATTCTCTAAACAAAAAAACTCTAAAGATTTATTCTCTAAAAAAATGAAACGTTCTTTCATATATCACATAAACTCTGATTCAAAGTCAAATTAAAATTACTCAAGTGAATTTTTCCCTTTCATCTCTGACAACCGCGTGAATTGTGTGAATGTACAAAAAAAAGAATCACTTCATAAGTCACATAAAACACTTCATAATAATTGATAACCACTAGTGAACGATAAAAAAATTTTTTTCCCTCTATTTTCACAGGCATATCCAACGTTTCATAATACAAAAATAAATTTATATGAAGCCGGATCGATGGGCGAACGCGAGGTTGGCAAAGAAAAACATAAAATATCGAGCATGTGCACACCGAAAATAATCGGCAGTAGGCGGCGAGAAGCGATAATGGACCCCCTTGATGGTTGCGTATGCAATTTGCAATTAACAAGGAATGTTTTACAATTTAGATACGCAGGCATATAAAACTGGCGACCCACGTGCGCGCTCCTCGTCAGCTGGGCCATATATATTTTCATTCTGCATATTCAGCCCCCTTGTCTGCACGAGAGTTTGTGCACAGCACCGAGAGTGTATACAGTGTGGGGCCTAGTTTTCGATGGTACTCGTGGCACGTTTCAAGTTCCACACGTTCCAGCAGGGCTGATGCGAGGGGTAGAATCATCTCTTCATGTCGATCGCGGTCCTGTATATCCGTCGCGTACACCCTCGTCATCCACTCGAGTCGTTCGAGCGCCCCTTGGTGCACATATATACGCTACAGACATTCTTCGAGGGCACTAACACTCGCATCACCCTGCTCGCCGATCGTAAAGCTCGGTACGCACGTGAGCGGCATTTGTGAAATTGAACTGTGGCTGCGAAGCCGCGCGCGACCATCTACTGGACGAAAGATCTTCACCAGAGCTGTGCGCGCGGCTTCGTGCACATAAAATCTCCCTTAACACAGATAAAACTTTGAAAGTGCAGTTGTAAATACGTGATAGATCCGCAAGTTCTCTACGTTCGGCAAGGACAACAAGTTTTACCGCAGATGTCATTACAGCAAACTCAACATCCATCAGGACCATCCGGCGCTGCGTTACGTCAGCCAACTGTCAAACGTGAGATGTATTACCTGCAACAATAAGATAAAATAGATTTTTATTTTTTATCCCCTGGAAAATATTTCAAGTCACTTATGTCATTGGAAAAACGAAGAATTTTTTTTTTTTTTTTTTAATATCCATTATTACATTTACTGAATATTTAATAATAATGGTGGTGTTGGGAAATATCTAAAAAGTATCTAAAATAAGTTTGAAAATGTTTAGTTGAAGTAAATAGTTTTTTTTGTTTATTTGGAAATTTTTAAAGAAGAACTGTTCATGGAAATTTCGATAGTTTCATGATTTTTTTTTTTTTTTGCTTTTCCGCTGATAACTCTGTAAATAAGGCAAATAGTGAAAAATGTTATGAGACTTAAATGATTTAGGATTTAATTATCTGAAAAAAATGTCAAGTAAAATTTTTTGTATCTCTTTTAATTTTGGAGATATTACTGTTTTTTTGAAATTGCCGTTGTATTGATGAAATTTCGCATAAGGGGTGTGTAAAATTTATAAAAATAATAATATCTGAAATTTTTAACTCATCCCGTACGCCTTGACACGTCTGCACTCATCGAAAGCCCGGAACGAACTGACTGTCGTAGCCAAATAGTAGAAAGTATTGATTTTTTCCTGATATCAGTATACACGTCAGAGATATCAAAAAGCAATTAAAAATTATCGCTAGAGCCCGGCTCAACAGACTTTCCCACGATAGCAGTCAGTTCTTCCCGGGTTTTTGGCCAGTTCGGACGTCTTTAGGAGTGTGGTAAGTGAAAATTTTGGCATGTTGCCATTTTATTAATCTTTGCGCAACATTAAAATATAATTTAATTTTTGCAAAATAGTTGAAATATTTTTTTTTTTAATTTTCTATAAACAAAAGTCGTCATTTCAAATCAATTTTCTAAATATGAAACAAAATTATAAGCCCTACTGGTATTAGTCACACGATATGGAATTATTTCTTCAGTTGACGGTGGGCGTCGTGTATATACCACTATCAGCAATATTACATAGAAATTAGTTGGATAATAATAATAATTTTTAGTATACAAATTGCAGGTTGTTTATGCTAATAACGAAGAAAAGTAAGTTATTTTTTTTCTGCTAAATCTGTTATCGATTCAACAAATACTCTGTATATATGTTTTCGTGTGTAAAAATAATTACCAATTTTCTTTTTTCTTCTTTTTTTCCCTGTCGACAAACATGTTATTTTACATATGTATCATTTATATGATTAACATTAATTCTCGTAATATACAAATATATATACGTATAAGATATAAAATATTAAAATTTACTATATCCCAACGTTATTCAACTATTTTTAACAAATCTAATAACTATAATCATAATTTTTATCAAATTTTACTAATTTTTTTATTTTTTCAACTATAGAAATATTTTTTCAATCTTCATTTTATATTTTAAGTAAATTTTATGCAAGTCAAAAAATATCTTTAAAATATAATTCTCTCCGTGATATGAAATTTACTCCAATTATTTTCAATTGCCATAAGCATACATATAAGAATCAAGTTAAAAATAATTTCTCGCATATATTTCCAGTTTGGTTACACGTGATGAAATTTTTTTTTTTTTTTTTTTCATAACATCAATTTACTGAATATATATATCTACGGAAATTAAATACGTTCAATAAAAATAATATACTCTCTGATTAACATGCGAGATATTTTCAGTACTAATAATTTCCTGGCTTATCCATCGGATCAGTATCCACGTAGCCAGAGATATTCCATCGAATAAATTGCGTCGCCGTGCGATACAGAGTTTGAGTTATATAGATATAGGTCAAACAATTCTGATATTGTTGATTGGCTAAAGATTTAAAATATATATCTCAAACTATCGCAGTTAAACGCGAGATTTTGCAGAAGGATTGTGCACGAAAAGAAAATAAAATTAGCCAAGATATAGCGAGGCCCTATAATGGTCGTGCATGTGCTAGAAACATTTATATACCAACAAGAATCTCCCTTAATTAACAATTCAAAAGTATTATGCCTGTAAGATATATACACTAGACTAAATCGACGCTAATATCTCGTTTGCAAATATAATTATGTACATCTTCTATACACGATTTGGATTAGCCGAGGGCTTGCATGCAGGTGATTTCAACTGCACAAGAGCGCTACGAAAAGTTTATTTAGAAATTTAATCGTAAAAAAACAATTTAATATGACGAAAAAGACGTTAATAATTAATTTGCTATTTTTTATAGCCTTTCATACCTTAAACAATTTATTTCTAATGTTTGCTCTCTTCCTAATTGCCAGATTTACCGTCCAGAGTATACTTTGCTTTATCAACAGCACACACGCGAGGAAAAATAATCGCGTGTCGCGGAAAACTTTATCGAATTCTTCAGCGCTCTGGCAACATGGCGCTTGTTCGCGTGCACGAATTGCTCGCAAGTTCGGAAGCGTCTTGCGTGAGCTTGACAGGATTCGTCTGGGGCAGACGTTGGTGTAGAGCCTACAGCGGTGTACTCGACGGCGATAGGGTCTCAGATAAGGCGACCTATGCACGAAGAGTGCTTTTACACATTGGCCAAAGGGATCCACTGTGGGTAGGGTTGCACGAGGCCGTTAAGTCTCTCTACAGGACCAAGTAAACGATGATGCATCACGTGATAAAGGTGCAGATCGATATGCCACACGTGGTCGCAGATCTCACCCACTCGTTATTTTTTTTTTATCTTCTACTCATAAATTTCTTTACACCATAAATTATCAATTTAGAAATTTTTTACAATCATTTAAAAGTATTTTTTAACAACTAATCGAAATTTTTCTGAAAGATTTTCTCTTCTAGTCCGAATAAAACAAGATAAACATTTTTTCAACACAGAAATGAATGATTTTTTGATGTTAAATAATTTTTTTTAGGATAAATTAATAATATATTCGGGTTAGAGTATGATTTTTTTATGATTTTCTTTTCTAGTATAAATAAAACAATGGTTTTTTCATGTTAAATAATTTTATCGAGACAAAATCAATGACATATATTCAAGTTGAAGTATGATTTTTTCAATGTTCGCAATGTTTCAGATAATGGGAATAAATCGATCGAGTGGACGTATAAATTGTAGGCATTATTGCCAATACGTCAATGGGGAATAAGAGAGCGAGTACATCAGAGAGGAGAGCGACGAGCTGAAGCAGCCCACTAATCCAACTAATATATACATTTAGGTGTTAAGCTAGCGCGGTTGGATTATCTGAGGCAGTGAGAATGACAGAGTTGGATATATACTCGACATAGCAGAGGATCTGGAATATAAGCTCTCTACAGGAGAAATTACGATTGGGCGGTTCATCGGCAATCGATCGACTGGAATAATTTATTCGACTCGTCGTCGCCGCGCCCTCTGTATACACACATAGCATCACAGAAGCTGACATATACATGGATATGAGACGACGACGCTGCTTCAATTTCCCGCAAGCGTTATTTTTTAATAACCCGATGAATAATAGAATCGATATCTCGTTAACAGCTTTTCCTATCCGCATGTTGCCATGCTCTACAAGATGGTCAATCAATTTGCCGATAGACCTCGTCAATTTATACCTACACGAGCAAAAAGAGTGTGCTCATGCACGGTCTAATCCGAATTTCCGAGCTTAATAGACCTGAATTTCAGTCGGGATGGTGCGAGCGCGGCGTCGCAAATGAAACCATAGCCACAGCCTTGGAACGAAAAAACGTAACGGTCATTCGCCCGCAAGGTAAGGCAATGTTGGCCGCACAAGAGCCAGGCACTGACCGGAGCCAAGGAGACTCTCCAGGCGATTCCGTTCAGTCTCTCGAACCGGTCGTGCCCCTCCTTTGCGCCGTCTGATACCTCTGCTGCCCTTCATTTCTCTCTATCGCGCTCTATACATCGCTCTTCCCCGCTGACTTCTCCTCTGATATATCCTTCGTGTTGGCGCACAGTTCGCGGCCAGACCGGTCCCGGAAAATTACCCGTCCGCGATAATCCTGGCGCACGGACATCACACAACACCAGAGTGGATAGAAAGAAACTCGCGCGCGCGTTACACAAATTAAAAAAAAAAAACATGAAAATTTTCCCCAGATAAATCCTCTCCACTTTTTTATTATGTATATATTTTGAATTGTGTAATGAGAGATTTGATGCACTAGGAACTCCCTCTGATGACGTCGAGTTTTTAAAACAAAACAAAAATAATGGTAATAATTTCGCTTCAGGTGTAGATAAATCTCGTTAGCATTTTTCCAATGAGATTATCATAAAGCCTTCTATTTCGCTGATGCAATTGTATCCATTTCATCGAGTTTACTCCTTTTTTCTCTCTTTCCGTGTGCCAACTCTACTAAAATCTCGTCACGTAGCACACCCGGCTCGGCTGTCGCGCTCGCGTTCGGTGCAGTGCTTCGCCGCCAGCCCGAGATTTAGAAAACTCGCGAAAGCTTCAATTAAGTTGCGCCGGCATGACGCGAGAATGCACTTACGACAGTCGGCAATTCCATGAACAAACGCACTACACCCTATACATTCCTGGAGCTCTCTCTATATATTTCTCGTATTTTCATCCTTGTTTGTCTTGTCGCTATTCTTAATTTCGTGTTTTTCTTGTTGAAAAAAATTTTTTTCTTTGCTCTTAAAATTCCACAAAGTGTGATGACATTAAAAGCAAGTTTGTGCAGCGCGTTTTAACATTGAGACAACGACGACGACGCGTTATGTAGGTCCTTTTAACCGCCGCGTGTCGCATGTGCCACACGTGAAGGCTATTTTTATTATCAAACACACTGCGTCAGCATCGCGCGTCTCTTCTCTCGCTGATGGCTCACGTTGTGACTTTTCGCACGCGTTCTCAATGGCTCATAAAGTCGAGAAACTTTCGCAAAAAAATATATAGACGCGTGAAATGTTTTTTTTTTAAACAAATTTATGATATTTGCACGTGGTTTAAAAAAACGTGTGCTTCGGCCGAGATTTTTTTCTATTTTTTTTGTGACCTAGAATGCAGAGGAGGAATTTAAATTATTTCCGATTGATATTAAAAATTCCTTTTTATTTTTTTTTACGTATAAGACAAAGTGCACTTTATCGAGCGTGTCGTGGCATATCATACAATCGAATATATACGCCAGACGTATACAATAATTTCGAGGATACCGCACAACTGAGCCACACATGGTTCCATGTCAGACACACACGCGTGCAAAATGTACAGGCATATTAAGAGGGGGACGAAAACCCCCCGGGGCGATGCCCCCAGCTTGGTTTCAACCCACACAGCCCTGTGCTTCTTTGCCCTATGCTATATATACACCATCACCCTTCCCTCTCAGCAGTCTCTGTAATACAGCATTAATAATTTAATATTTTTAATTCTGTACCAGCTGGCAACACCAAGTGCTTCGACCAACGTCAACTCTCACGTTTGCCCTGGGCAAAACGTCAAGGATTGCATATCAGAATATATGGATATATTAGCCTTGTACCTTTGTCCTTGCGAACTTTCAACCCAATTGCACGAGAAATAAAAAAAGATTTTGACTGCCCTGATGACTTCCATTTTTCCCTCAGCCCGAAAATAAATACGGAAAATGTGAGTAAAAACAAACAAGTTTATGCAAATAACTCGAGAATTGTTAGAAATAGAGCAAAAATACATGGTAAAACCAAAGGGCACAAACCCCTTTTAATTATCGTTATAAAAAGTGTATAATTTATTTTTGAAATATAAAAAAGTCAAATTGAATATAGAAAAAATGTCATCATATACAGTGGCGTAAAAAAAAAAACCGAAAATGCTGGTTTTTCTAGTCTCGTATCAACAAATTATAGTTTATTATGTTTTAAGAGCCCTCTTAAAAATTCAACTTGATATTAATAATTTTTTAAGTCGCTTCCAAATTTTAAAATCGACTAAAATGGTCAAAATATGATGGTAGAAAAATGTTTTTTTCCTGTCTTTGCCACAGCAATATTTTGTTTTTTTTTTTTCATATAATAAATCGATTTCGACGTTCTCGAACGATCTCTCAATAATAATATTAAGATTTTATTTTTCTGTAATGTAAATATACCTGACCAAATAAAGAAAATGAACAAATGCAACGTTTTAATGTTATAATAGTCACAAAAAGTGGTGAAAAAAAAAAAAATTGTTTACAAATTCGACCATTTTTGTCGATTTCAAAATTTATGATCAACTTCTAAAAATGCTTGTATCGGGCTGATTTTTTTACAGGGCTCTTAAAACATTATAAATTATGTTTTTTTTTTTTTGATACAAGACCCGAAAGACAAAAAAAATTTCAGACGGCCATAAACAATGAAAATAAATCATCGATTATAACAAAATAAAAAAAAAGCAAGGCATATAAAATTTTTTTAAAATGAATATTTAAATGTCATTAATAAAAAAAAAAGATTCACAGTAATTGAATCAAAATCCGTCGAGTATGCCATTTTAATTAGACATATCAGCAAAAATGGACTAGGTAAGTGTAAAGCACACCCTATTGCTTCGCATAAGGGGTGTGCAATAAGGGCATTTTTGACGGGGCACCTCTTCTAGCTAATTCTCTGTGAATAAACAATTTATTACAGAACTCCGTATAAGGTGTCGGTAATTTTGTCGGCTAAAACCGAGAAATTTTTCGATGGGAATGTTTTTCGTTTACAGAAATTCGAAAAAAAAAAATCAATCGAGATCCTGTGAGAAATTTTAAACGTTTGATCATAAAAAAAATTGAACATCCCAATTGTTTAAAGCTTTTTAAAGCAAGTATTTAGGATGTCCAATACAATAAACAAAAAATATAAATTGTTCACTACAAAACATATCTTAAACCGGTTTTTTCATATAAATATAGATTATAGTAACTATGCATTGTGGCGCGAAAACTGAAATGTTAATATGAGAATGTGGACAAAGTTTTAACGGATAGTACGAGAGAGAATGTTGCAAAAGTTTTGCAATTATACGAGTGACACCAAGTTCGCATCAACGACAGTCGACAATGCAGTTTGTATGTGCCGGAGAGACACTGCAGCAGCAACACAGGGGTCGATAACTCACGTGCAATTGGATCTACGTGCACACACACACACGCAAAAACATCCATGGGGGAATTCTAGAGGTCGCCTGGCGCCATCGCGAGGGTCGTAACTCCAAGTTATACGAAGCACTGCTTCGCTACTCGGTCGGTAACTCGATCCAGCAGTGATAAAGACACCACTTGGATCGACCAAGTTTCTCTCCAACAACAATTTATAAGTACCGCACTCCACAGAAAGGAAAATATAAATATTTCAAATTGCTAATTAAATTTAAATCCTCCTATCGTCTTATCTAACTTGCTACGGTGATATTGGTTACCTTAATCGCAATAACGACGCCACTGTGCTGATGCTGATTACATTCTGCACTTGATGGCGATAAGTTTATTACCTGGAACAAAAAAGAAAACATTTTTTTTTATTATTTCAAATAAAACTTTTTCTTTAATTGATGGAAAATGATATGGAATTTTTTTTTTTAATTTTTGTTGATGGTATTGTAGAGAAAAATGATGGAAAATGAAGGGGAAAAAAAAGTATGGAAGTTGAGAAAAATAAAATTTTTCACCCCCCGGGAGAGAGTAGAATGTCGATGGTAAAGAAGATTTCTCACTGTTCGTGTGCGCGTTTCATAGAAAGTATGGAAAGTCGTTTTTACCGGCTCGCTATTGATTGGAATTTGGCGCAGTTAAATTGGGGTAGGATTGGGGGAGGTAAATTTAACGAGACATCTCTAAATAGTAGCATTGACGCAGAGTTGTAGCATTGAGAAGCGGCTTTCAGACAAACATTAATCATGAGAATCAAGTTGGATTGATTTTGTTGTTGGTCCAATTATCGAAAGCAGAACTTGGAGGTATCCCGCGATGCGCAACGTACGCCTGGAGCTTTGCGATTCGTTAGGCAATTTCGTGAGCATGGTAGCAAGGTAACGAGGCGACCTCAACGTTCCTAGCGCCAGTGCGCGAGTAGAGGCTAGAGAGCGAAAGGTTTGAGCACGGGGTTGGGACTTGGGGCGAGAACGTGACGCAGAACCTCAAACTTTCGCCAACTGCTCCGGGAATTAGTCTATTACATGGATGTACGACTGTTTAATTGGTAATTGATATAAATACTTGCAAACTCAAGGCACACCGGCAACTTACTTACAGTTTAACTGATTTCAATTTAATAATGTGAATTAATTTCATCGGAAAAATAAATTTTATCGATAAAAATTGTGTTGTATAAATGCTAAAAAGACGTAAATTATCTTTAACAGTGAGGATTTAATTGAGAATAAAAATTTTTTTTTTCTCCAAAATTTTCAAAGGCATCCCCCTTAAAAATCTCGGAATTTTCGTGATTTTTTCATCTTTTTGCTGATAACTCGGTATACATAATAAAGATAATAAAAAATGTCATATAAATTGATTTTTTAAGGGTTAAATTTCCTACAAAAAATGTTGAGGAATTTTTTTTTTAATCTTAGTTCTTGAGATATTATCGTTTTTTGAATATTAACATTTTTCAAAATATCTCGAAAACGTAACAAAATATTAAAAAAAACTTATTCTACGTTTTTTGTAAGAAATTAAATTTCCGATCGATTAACTTGAATGACATTTTTTGTTAGCTCGCTTCGTTATCGAATTATCGACAAAAAACTAAAAAAAATCACAAAAATTATGAAATTTCCAAAGTACACAACCATTAAAATTTTTTTTTGAGAAAAAAAAAACTCTTTTTTTCTTAAAAAAACATTATAAAATCAATGTCATCATTATTAAAATAGTTTTCACTGAAAAAAATGAAAAATAGCTTTTTTGGCTGACGTAAAACCGCTTATACTACTTAAAAAAATTTTAAAATAGCCAAAAAGTTAATATAATTAAAAAATTTTATTTATAAAGCATTCATTTTACGTCGAAAAACAGTATATCCAACTAATCCAACTAAAAAAAAAAAAAATAAATAAACACAACCCTTGTTAAAACAAAAATTATCGCGATGGATGGATTAAAACTGATCCCTGATGTTGAGTATTTACCCTTGAATCACTTCAATAATCTCAAATATATTTTATCCCAATAAATATAACAATAAATGACATATTTAAACCGATACAAATCCTGCCTCATATTTTAATAAATAAATAAATCCTTCAAAAAAAGAAAATACAACAGATTCATTGATAAATCGTTTATCATTATTGTGTCATGACACGGATAAAATCGGTTGAATTCTTTATCATTTCAGGGAGTTTAAAACTCTTCAATGGAAAATCCAGTTGAATGCTTAAACGGATGGACAAGAGTATGGATCGACGCAACTCAGTTACTAAGTGATTTTCCTGACGGTATTATAGCACGGAGTATCCAGGCTATTGTGAGTATTCAAATATTCAACGAAACAAAAAAGATATCCAAAGAGTAAAATGATACTCCTCATTGTGGTTTTCCACGTCTTATCATTCGTGCTTGCCTACTTCAGCGAAAATATGTGGTGAGAATAAAATATATACAAAGAATCGTTTTTTTTCTCATTTTAAAATTCTCCTCATGCATTGTCGCATCTATCTCCAAATGTGCGAATAAATTAATCTTAATCCTGGGGCAGCTTTTGCGCGATAATAAACACGGTTTCAACTTGCATAATGAGAACAATGAAAGTGAACGGAATCGCGGCGTTAATGATCCTATAAACTATGCATGCTACGACTATTTCCTCGCTCAAGGCATTCAGTATTTATATTGAAACACGAGTGTGCTGTTGGTGCACTATCCGAACAAGAAAGCAAATGACATTTAGATTATCGTCGCCAATGAGTCACTCTGGCATCTACATCGCGCGAAATAACACACACAAAGCCGTCCTAACCATTGCAATCTCTGTTAATTGCACATTTTCATAATTGCCCAGTGTAAAGAGACACAGTTAGACCGAGCCGAAATGCTTGCCAAGTTACTTAAAGTAACTTTGTTATTAAAACACTGTTTTTTTTTTCTCTCGCTTTTTCCACAGCTACATATAGCCGGAGCCAAAAAAGAATGCGAGAGGCCGGAAGAGCCGTGAAAAGACAGGAATATAAAGGACACACTGGCAAGGATACAATGACAACGTGCTTCAACTGCATTATGATACGTCGAACAATGACTGCGCCGGCTGGACTTCCGCTCGTCCCCCAAAAATGCAGTCTTATCACGCTGGGGGGATAAAAATTGCTCGGACGATCGTGACGACGCGACTATTTATCCAATGCAGATGAATAAGAGATCAGAGAAAAAAGAGGGACAAGTCGTGGAAAGAACAATCAAGTTTCTTTCTTTGTCCGTTTTTTTTTCTTCTTCTTCTAGCCGGCGAGGTACACGTTTAAACAGAAACATTATTGGCTGAGAGGATGGCGGGTGGGCTGAGTCGCCCGGTTGAATACGTAACGAGAAGCGACGGACACAGACAGAGTCGGCGGAGAAATGTTGGAGAGCGAATATCAGTGGAAAAGCGAGTGGGCGAAAAAATCGTGTTCATGATGAGGTAAAACGACAGAAGAAAAATATCATTCATTGAATATAGTAGACAGTATTCTGGGTAAAATTTGCGCAGGACTTTTATACTTATATTCGTCGAAAGAATGTCTCTGACTGTTTATATAGAAATGAAGAAAATTATTGGAAGACAAAACGAGAGAGTCTTGTTTCCGGCGGAGCCAGGGGGGTCAGAGTCAAATAAAAACTATATTGGCTCAACGAAGAATTCCCGGTTGGTTTGAGCAAGCAATGTGAATGAAGTGAAAAAAAAAAAAAAACGACATCCTACTGAGAGTAGAAAAATCCCGGCGGTGGCAGTAATCCTTAAGAAGGGATAAGGCACAAGAAGAAGACAGTAATGGGAGCACGTGGAAGTCAAACGGCTACGTGTTCGCGGAATTTCCGGCCTTGATATCATCAGATATCGTCCTCCTGATAACTGCCTGGCACTTTTCCAGTTTCCACGAGTGCCACCACCACGCTGTCGGGATTTCTTTTAGCTCCGTCCACGGATTTCACACTGGTCGCACGTTGCTTGGGCACCACCCAAAGACTTTTTCCCCCCTGTCCGCCCAGAGCGCTATATCCCCAGTGAATGAGACAGTCAACATATCCGCTCAACATCTAATCCTTGGGGTGTAAACGAAAAGTCGGGGAAAAAAAATTTAATAAATAAGATAATTAGAACAAATAAATTGACGATTAGTTGATGGACAATGTAAGATGTGAAAAAAGGTTAAATTGAGCAAGGTGTAAAATTCTTGTGGTCGGTTAGACAGGTAAGTACTCGGGTGCGACGCATGGGAGGTCAGAGCACAGCAGAGCGTCGTTTGTCAGCGACAGTTTCGCAGTTGGCGACGTTTTTCACGTCGACAGCGCGCGGCCAACGTCGGCATTATCGACTTCTGTGGAATTCAGCACTGAAGGCTACCCCCGGTGGACAGGGTGTGTAATGGACAGCGGGTCGCTGTCCACCACGTACACACGTGCGACAGGCAAGAGCTTGAATTGTCGTTGCCTCTCTCACTGATACTGTGAGTACGAATTTGTTTGAGTATTTTCCACAACATTCACGTCGATTAACGGGAGCTTTTAAAATGATCCACGACGACATGAAAATCCGGTGCAAATTGATTAATCACTTGGATTAATTGTTGCTGCTGCTGCTGCTGCAGCACTGTCATTAGTATTTTTTTTTTGTTTTATTTGTCAATTATATACATGAGTGAAATTTTCAGTTAATTGGATCAAGTACAATTTCCCCTGGGTATTTAACGTACAAAAGTTCTACCAGGCCCGCGGGTGTTGAGATGAAAAATATACAAGCGAGGAACAGCAGTCACTTCTAGGGGCGTTATATCAAAATTTCATTGTCATAAAAGAGAAAGAGGGAGAGAGGGAGAGAGTTATTGAAGGTAGAAGCAAGTTTTCAACGATTTTCGTTGAAAAACACTCTCTCTCTCTCTCAAAGTCACTTTAGTATATAATAATAATAAGTCTTGGTGAACAATGAAAATTTAATATACAGCATTTAGGATAATTTAAGACGTTTACAAGTTTTACCCCGCTGTTTTGGCCCTTCAGACCAGATTCTATTATTCGTTTAGTAAGTATATATTTGGGTTGAAAAAAAAATTGCAAGTTGAATTATTAAAAAATGATAAAAATTGCAAATATTGAACTTATTGTATTTAGATCATTTGATTAGATTTATCATAATTCACAATTTTTATTTGATTTTTTGCTGATAACTCGGTAAATCATGAAAATAATAAAAAATGTTATATAAAGTAATTTGTTAAAAGTTAAATTTCCTACAAAAAATGTTTATGAACTTTTTTTTTTATTTCCTCTAGTTTTTGAGATATCACCGTTTTTTTTTTAATTTTCATTTTTCAAAATACTTCAAAAATAGAGCAAAATATGAGAAAAATTTATTTTACATTTTTTATAGGAAATTAAATTTCCTATCATTTAACTTAAGTCATATTTTTTGATATCTCGCCTAGTTACCGAGTTATCAGTAAAAAACTAAAAAACATCACAATTAATTTCAGATGTTTATAAGTTTGATTCCTCTGTTTTGGTCCTTCAGAGCAATTTTTAAAATAACTTTAGTATATATTTAGTTGAGAGTTGAATTATTAAAGATAAAAATACTCAACTAATTGTATTTAGATGATTTTGTTATAATTTATCGAGTATTATCAATCATTTAGTGGGATATGATGTAATAACACTTTACGGACTTTCTATCACACAAAATACGTTTAATTATTGCAGATATAATGGATATTCATTGAGTTAATGAATTTGTATATTGAGACAGAAATTCTGCATGCAGCTAGACGTGCCTGTCGAACCTAATTCAATACCTAGCCCGCGATGACGAGTCGTCAGCAATGAATAACGCCAGCCTCAGTTAATTGAAATGAATATTTCAACTGTGGACATGATTATACAATTGAAATTCAAACCTTGCTCGTGTGTGCACATATCCGATAGCTGCTCGTCGTTTGACGTCATCTAAAAACACGCTCTGCAGACGTCTCCTTCTATCAAGCTGCGGATTGCAGTGAGAAATCAGCTATAGATTGTATTAACTAATTGCAATATATTCTAAACATAATCAAAATCCCTCTGAAATTCAATTCTACCCGCCAACTCATCATTATCCTCGGTCAAAAACACACATATCTCATATACACTGCATCAGAGGTCACTATTATGTAAAATAGATCATTAACATATCTATAAATAAAATCACTTTAATCGTTGATAAATGTGTGCAGCAGGAAGTTGACGAAATTCTGACTCACAGGTAAACTCAATCCCATGAATGAATAATCAATAAACTGCTTCAATTTTCAATTTTTTTTTTTTTCATCTTTAAAACTAATTGACCATAAACTCAAATTATATTTCACTTTGATTATTTCTACAAGCAGTTTATAAGCTTCATTTAATTATCAACTTGAACTTTTCACATTTTATTATGAATAAGTAAGAATTTCAAGCAATAAAAAGTATTTTAAAGACTTGAAAAACATCCAATTATGAAATAAAGCATTTTTGATGCAATTAAAAAGAGAAAAAAAAAAATATACATTCAATGGAAAAAAATCAATTTTATTTAGTGGAAAAATAAATAGAATTTCAAACATTTTTTTTTTTTTTTTTCAATCAGAAAAAACTAATATTTTTTTCTAGAGTGTCTGATAAATAAAATTTTCTACGTGTGTATTGTCGAGATTTTGAGTGTTTCCCGCTGAAAAACACTGAGTGCAGCATCCAGTGGGAGTTAATCACTGTATTGTAGTTGCCGAGGGTAAGCCTTTATTTCCTCGAGATCTTATTTATTGCCTGAGCTGCACGTAGCGCCATGAAAGTGGTCCCTGAACGGCGAGGCGATACACGTAAACGGTATAGTTGGAAAACGAAATTGCCGATATATTCGTGCAATACTGAGGGACTATATAGAGGACGACGACGAAGCGAGAGACACAGAGGGTGGCGCGGTGAACGACATGAGTGTAACAAGAACGTAGAGCGATGGTGTTGGTTGCGCAAAAGCCAATGGGCGCGATTAATTGAGGATTGCGAGGATAATTAATGTGTCGGCGCAGCGATCGTTAGGATCACGGTTGGAGCGTAATCGCGGTGACATAATCGTTCCGATTGCGGTGGCCCGTGCGCTAATTATTCGAGAACGAGAATTACATTGCCCAGGGGACAGAGAGAGGACTGATGCCAGGCTGCCTCGCACCAGAGCCATCCCTGTATTTCACGACACACACAGCAGCAGCTGAGGAGAGTATAGAAGGACGAAAGGGCGACGTAGCGGACGGGCGAGTTTGATTCTGAGCGTCGATGCTTTCAATCGATCTTGATGAGCGATCCGCAGGGACAGATTGCCAGTTCCAACTCTGCCCTTTCCATTTGCTCACGCCGTGCGCGCCGGGTGACAACGCGGCGCCAATGTTTTTTCATCGCCGTCGATGGGCCGCATCGACTTAACTTCCACGAGAGTGTCCGAGGGGAGAAAAAGGCGTGCGAGTATTCTATTCGGCGCACTACCACTTGCGGTGGGTCAAAGGGGCGAGAGGGCTTGATCGATCCGGCTCGCTCTCTTCCAACGTCGGAAACTGCGAGACGAATGGCGCTGGATTATACGGAGTTCGCCTCGAGTGCTTAAAAAACCCCCTACCGAAAAATAAGGATGAATGTCTGATCGCTGTCTGCCTGACAGAGATTCATACCACTAAAATACTCATCGCTATAATGCCCAAAGAGGACGTATGTTTTTTTAAAAAAAGTCTTGAATCACCAACAACTCGGAACGAAAACATTTTTTTTTTATCAAATTTTTCAAGCAACTCACCTTGGAAATCTAGCGATTTTCATGATTTTTGCGGTTTTTTCGCGATAACTCGGTAAATAAACAAAATAGCGAAAAATGCTATGAATAGTAAATTATTGAGGGTATAATTATCTACAAAAAATGTTGTATAAATTTTTTAGTGACTCTCGTAGTTTCTAAGATATTAGCGCTTTTTGAAAATTCTTATTTTTCAAAATATCTCGAAAACAAAGTGGGATATTGAAAAATTTTATTCTAAACTTTTTGTGGCAAATTTGATTTTAAATCATTTGACACTAGTTATATTTTACGCTATCTCGCTTGGTTACCGAGTTATCGGTTGAAAACTGAAAAAAAAAAATGCGAAAACCGTGAATTTTCCAAGAGGTACCCTTTTAGAAATTTTTCAAAAAAAAAAATTTCTCTTTATTTCATCAAACGTTGCATAAATTATTGTTAAAGCACTTGTTAATAATTTCTATCAAAATTTCTCATTTTAAATAAATATAAGTACATTTTATACCTTTTTAAAAATTCTAACTGACAATTGGATGCCATAAAAATCATTCTAGATGCGAATTTTTTAGAATTAATGACACAATCTATGTCTCCACGCGTCAAATTTTCCAATTTTTTTTTTTTTTTTCAGTTTGACGCAGGGAATTTCTACAGTGTCATCATCCCTCCATCGTTTTACCGGCCTTCTGTTCCATCAACCCTGTGTATTCTCTGGTTCTGGGTCAAAAGGTGAGCCCAGAGCTATACCGGATACATATCGATCAAGCGACGGAAACGACTATTGGACACGCGACACGTCTTGGACGATTTTTTTACTATTATTTTTTTTTTTTCTCCAGGCGCCGCCGAATCGGGATTGTCTGGGAAAACACGCTTGTGGACCTGGTCGCTCCCTCGGGGATTTGTGCCGCCGCCTCAGGGGGAATAAGCTCCGTCGTGTATAGTGTACTTTCAGTCGTCATTCACAAGAGTGACATCGATCAATCTGAGAGTGTGTGCATGTGGGTGAAGAAGAAAAAAAATGGCAACGAGATATGCCAGTTGCATTGATGCAAGAGGAATAAAGTAAGTTTTTGCTGGGTGCGCGGGGCGCACACGGTCAGATGGCGGCAATTTCGATCACGAGCGAACAAACTTTGCTGACAGTTGGGGAAAAGAGGCAAAGCGAGAGGCACTCGATCTTTATATCCACAGCGACATGCAAAACACAGAGCCAGAGCTGCGAATGAAATATCCGATTACGTTTTATGGCTAGTGGAGCGTGAATTCCTTTGTAATTTCAAACTCATCAATATTCTGAATCGCGCGCGCGAGCCACGAGTGACAGAGACCTCGAGAGAGAGCTGGCTGTAGCGTGTGGGTGAAAAGAGCAACGAGAAATAACCCACGTGACTTTGGCTTTAATCGCGGCTATACATATTATAAACACACCTGCACGCGAAATGAACGAGTCGCTAGCTGCGCTGGCACTCGCTGCACAACAATACTCTACTACACCACACTGTTTCCCCATTCCGGTCAGTGCGAAATCACGTGCCGGCCCATTCTCGGCCAGTTGAGCTTCGAAATAGCCCGGGCCGTATACGCCAATTCGACGGTGATAAACGGTGTCATTTATGGGAGTTTAAGCAGCATAAATGGAAAAACGGCCTGGATTATCAGTTGAGCAAACTGCGAGCCAAGTGAAAATTCAAATATTTCAAAAACTATACGGGAATTATTCCCAGTTTTATGCTCAAGTATTTTTTTTTTTTTGTCAAACAAAAATTTCCATAAAAATATCACTTTTTCCGTTATAAATGGAAATATTATTTCAATTTTAAATTATTCAATTAAATAATATATTCAAAAATAATGTTTAACTGTACTTGAATTATTTTTAGACAATGAAAAATTGTTATTAAAAAAATTTAATTTTTTTCAAGTGGGGAAAGTTTTTTTTTTAAGAAATTTTTTGTCAGAAGTAAAAATACACTTTCAAAGATGATTTACCCATTAATTGCCATTTTTATTTATACAGACACGCAACCCTTGTCTCAAGTGCGGATCTTTTGAGACCATTTAGAGCACCAAAATGGCCGTTAAAAATGTCTCAGCGCCTGTACCGACTCTCGTGTGTCGTTTTCCTCAGTCACGTCTAGCTCCAGTAAAAGTCAGCACTCAACTGCCTCTGTTATCGCCCACAAGTAAAGATAAATTTTCGTATGCAGGATCATCCTGAGCCATCATGACTCATCGTCTTTTCACTGCGGTAAGTTGCAAAAATTTATTTTCCTCCTGAATGACCTCGTGTGCGGCGATAAATTTTGCTGAAAAGAACAGTCAATCGCCGGTCACTTTTGCTGAGTGCGAACGTGACTAGAAACACACTGTGAAAAATTTTAACAGCTATGTATCGTTGCGCACTCACGCAAAATTGTTGCGTCAAAGTATTTCAATCACGTATATTCATCAGAGATTGAGCCTTTTTTTCCATAACGCATGCCAATTTTTTAAATAAAAAATTGTCTTTGAATGAATTGAATGAAAAACTTGTCCGGTATGACTTTAAAGGCTTCAGTTCAATGTCAAAGTAATTGAATAAAAAATGAGAAAACCACCAAGAGTTTGTCATCTCAAGATGAAATTGAAGAGATGTCTGACAGCATATATACGGATAGTGCAGACATATCTATCCCCCTCTATGCATGGGAAAAATATTTCTCTTCGACACAAGTTTTAAAGCACCATCAATTTTTTGACGTCAACGGCACTAAAAAAAAAAATAATTAATTGCTTGGTAAAAAAATTTTCGCAAAGACTAAATTCTGTCCCCAATTTCTTGTGCACTAACTGATGAAACTTTAGGAATTTGCCCCGCCGAGAACTCGTAAATATTTCCTCTTCATCGCACACACACACACACAAACACAGGTCCCACAACATAAACTTTTAGTCCTATTGTGTTAAATTAATTTTGGAGAGTGAAAAAAATTTTTTTTATAACAAATTCTCATCTAGAATATTTAATAAACACATGCAAGTGTTTGATATTGACTTTTTTCGACTTTTACGAGCTTTCGAGTGATTTTTTTTAGTCCATTATTGGAAATCACAGCGCATAACCATACAAATAACCGTTTATCTACAAAATGGTCAGTAGCCACATGTTGTAGTATATCAGTTATTACTCCACACACCCCTAAAATTATCCCAAAAATATCTAAAAAATATTTATTGACATATTCTCAACTCTAATAATTTTTTTCAGTTGAAAAAAGCAGTAAATTTCCGGAATACGGGTAAAAAATGTGAATTTTCGAGAAGACCATCTCAAGTTAATGACTGGACCGAGTATAGAATAAACTTCCGAATGTCCAGAGTCCATAATAAGCCAGTGGGTGAGCGCGCAACTCGACGAGTTAATGTCTAGCGCACGAGTTGTGGAGATGAAGGGATTATAAATCCACGGTGAAGCGGACGACGCGGCTATCTGGTTAGGAAATGTAATTCAGCTTCTGGTTCCGAAGGTTATACACGCTCGTGCCGAGCGAAACAAATATGGGCTTGTCACCGAGAAGAGAGTGCGACGAGAAAGGCCAGACACGTAAAATAACAGGATAGAGTCCGAAGGGGCGAATATAACTCCAGGCGATGCAAATATATGTATAGGGCGTGATTCAAAAGTGTTAAACGTGACGAGCATCATAACACGTGTGTGTCTTAGGCGAAAAAAATTCACGACTTTTTCCCTATGACTCACTTTTGTTTATATCTGTCCATATAAACTCCCTATACTGGCTAAAGTATATCGAGGTCGTATGTGCGTATAGCCTGCAAACTTTGTGCTACTTGGTATGCCAATTCTACGCTTCACAATTGTCCCCAAAGTGCCTTGAAAATTGAAATTGCAAGTGTGTGACACATACACGCTTCCTTTTGACAATTCTATGCTTCAACGACCACGCGCGCGCCTTGCAAAAAGACGTTGAAAACGAAATAGCGCTCAAGTATATTGATTCGCTTGTGTTTCTCTCTCTCCTGGACAACTTATAGCTCTCTCTGATCCTCTAGCCCCGCTCTGCAGTTCCCGTTGTGCACTATCGCATAAAAAACAACTGCAGCAGCATCTCACACAACACACAAAAGCGAATAAAAGCAGTCGTGACGCATCTTTATTTTTTTTTTTTTACGATACCGAAAAAAAACCACGCGTCATTTGTGTGTTTTAAAATTCAATAAAAATACGATAAATCGGAAAATATGTGAATCTGCATGGGTTAAATTGTACAAAAGTCGATTCATATCGAGTCTCGTAAGAGCGACGATAAAACGCATAAATTAACCTTACTGTCCGATACTTTTAAAATAAATTCTTAAAAAACAATTACATCATTTCTTCCTTTTTTTTAAGATAAAAACAATTTTCCTTCCTTAATAAAAAATCTTCCCAAATTTAATTCCTTCCAAAAAATTTTGGAAAGGGGATAAATATAAATTAAAGGTTTTTTTTTTCGATATAAAACATTTAATGTCTCATAGAAATAGATTAGTATAATGAAATATCACACGACTAAAGTCATCTTTCTGTTTTAAATGAAAATATTTTTAAAACTACTGAAGATGGAAATTTTTCTCAAGAGATCTTTTTTGTAGAGAATTTTATTAGCGATAAAAAAGGTTCTTAACGAAATTTACCCAACTTGCATCCTTATCAAGATATAAGCGAGTATAAAAGTGTTAATTTTTTCGCGTTACGCCTTTTTTAGTTTTAGACACGATATAATAATAAGTGAAATAATTCGTTTTATAGGTGCAGTTGTAAGTGAATGAAATAACTATACTGAAATTTATGATGACACAATCTCAAATCAATACTAAGTATATGGTGATAACGATTACATCAGAGAGAAACCGTATAGTAATTCTGTTGGCATTGTATAATCTGTATCCTCATCAAGTCATCACACACATTGAGCTTGTTTTGGATATGCTAGAGCTTCATGAAATATACATGGAGAATAAGCATGTACACTTGTGTACGTAAACAGGGAGGACGCATGCCAAGAATTCGTACTCAACTCGGGATTTTGTATAGTGACTGCATATATTCTTGACGACAATTGTGTGCAGCGCGCGTCTCGCGCCATGTAATTTTGTCGAGAGTGCGCAAACGAGTCCTTGAACATCGCGCGAGCCTTGAACAAGAATTTAGACTACACAGAGCAGTGAGTATTAGTATTATATGTCTGGTCCCCTTCTATACGATTGAGCCACTTTCGTGCATGATCAAGCACAACCATCGGCGAAATATACTGCTTCCATATACTTCGTGCCACATAAACCCTGTCCTTGCCAAGGTGTCTCCTCGCCAGTTAATTTCGAGGTTTCGCCCGCTACTAACTATATACCCCCTTCTACTTTAGATTAATTAACAGTAGATGCGCCCTTTTAGACTTGTAATGAAATTGGCTTCACTATAAATTGACAAAAAAAAACACAAGGGGGATTCTTTCTTTTACTTCTCCACAAAATGTCCCAAACAATCATGGAGTTTGTAAAACTTTTTAGAGTAGAATATTTTCCTAGACAGCTTAAAAATAAAACTACCACTCTTTTTTTTTTTTTTTACGACAAAAAAAAGCATTTTGTAAAAGTTTATTTGCAAAAATAAAAACTATTTTATAAAATTTGTCCATGAGATATTTTTACATCTAGCAAATGGATTGACGAACAAAAAAAAAACTTTGACAACTTTGACACTCTTCAGGATATTTTGAACAAAAAAAAAAAAAGAAAGAAATAATTTTTTCATTCTTCTCCAGTAGAAAAAAAAAAAAGAAAAAACCCTCTTTTGTGTCGCAGATATAATCAAAGTTTTATTGTAAAATAAAACGTGAAACACTTCTCTACCACAATGATACTATTATCTTCACTGCAAAGAGTGAGAAAAAAAGAATGCCCGAGCCGTAGAAAATTAATTTAGAGATAGGGGAAAATGGGTGCCTGATAAGGGCGACATGAGACAAAAGTGGAGGAATATTCTCTGCACATCAGCGCATTAAACTCGAAGCGAGGAGTTCCCACGAGGGCCTTTCAACAGGTTCCCACGAAGAAATAATTTCCAAAGGAGCATATAAAATTACATTACCTCTCGGGTAAATGGAGGAGGCGACCGGGGAATATATCTTTCAATTGACAATGCCAAAAATTGGCGAATTAAATGTGGCCATGGAGGAAAAGGCTTATATATATGTATAGTATTTGCTGGAAAGTGACAGAGTCAAAGAACATTGAGCGAACGGTCGATGAATATGCAGAGAGGAGGAGAATTGTCGTGCACTTGTAAGACGAACAGCGAGTAAAGGAGAATAACACGTGCAAGAGATGAAAGGAAGAGGGTCAAAGTGAAACGAGATGAAAAGGGAGGCGCAAGTAGAGCAAACAGAGTAAAGCACTGCAGCCGCTAGAGAGAGCTTGGCCGCAGTAATACAATTCTGTCTGTTGCTTTTCCTGCGCTCGGAGAAGCTTTTCCCCCAAGGGAACCTTGTCGAAAGGAATTACCAGAGAACGCCTTATTTCAACGCTACCAATGGCAAGTGCGCGAGCAAAATCCATGGCCAAACTGCGCCCAAGCCATTTAGAATTATAATCCATGGTACATAAGCCGCTTGTAAGCGTCTGGATTGTGGCACGTCTGCAAACGTGACATACGAGTTGAGGGAAAAATTCGATACACACTCACATATATGTATGACCTGAATGGCCTGATGGTAGAACTGGTGGTCGCGCACTTGTATTTTTCGCGGAAAAGTATTCGCGAGCAAATGCGGAAGGGAAACGTATTCTTTGCTACTTTAAAACATATTTTACATGGTGCTATATTTGACAAAAGTTTCATAGAGGTATGTGTCATCCTTAGACTCAGAATACATGGATGCTTTTCTTGCTCTCAAGAGCGCAGAACAAACAACAGGGTGACTCTACGTCTCTCTTAGATAAACTTGGACGTAAATCGGGAAACACGAGAGAAAAATGAGCTGGAAGCTCGAATGAACGCGAAAAGCTCCACGGGGGATCTTTGAGGGAGAAAATACGAGGTTTTTTTTTTCGTTCTTTCGCGCTATTCGCCCTGTGTGTCGTCTTATTTCGCAGAAAATCATTGCCGTACCGCAGGATATAGTAGTGCACAGGCGGGAGACAAAAGACTCTAAATCAACGATATCAGAATGTAAAGATGAAATTTGATATTTTCACTCGCCGCAATCTGAGAAAATGTCTCGTCAAAAATTTTCTGTGACTTTGCTGCAGTAAAGCCAAAGAGAATTGGTGCGCTGTGTGGCAAAAAAACGCTGTGCGATACGTCAAGAGCATCTGCTCGTGAATTTCCTTTTCGCGTCCGTTTGACGAGAGAGAAAAGAAAAGATCGCGAGAAAACGAGCTAGTATAGAAGGTGCAGAAGAGGTTCTTCAAAAATGTTCTTTTCACGATTCGCTCATCCAACGGCTTCTTCTTCTAGAGAAAACCTTATCCCTTCGTCGTCGAATGTGATCTCTCCTCTCACTTAGCAACGAGTGAGACGAGGGAAAAGAAATTTTACAGTAAAAGACGCTCAAAAAAAATCTCGAAGAATCGTTTTGAGCATATGAAATTTTTCTCAGTGTGTAAAAAAAGTCATTTCCATATCCGAGCGATCCGCAAACTTGAGTCGTTTAAAGCAACACACACCCAACAAAAAAAAAACCATCAACTCATTTTTACTCATATTGTTTCTCCAAAGCTAAAAGAGTGTATAGAAAAAATTCTCTTGCTTTTTTAAATCATTATCTTTTCTAAACTATTGAAGATAGCGATTTTTCTTAAAAAACCTTTTTCTAGAGAATTTTATTAGCTACAAAATAGGTCTTCAACAAAATTCATCTAACTTGTATCCTTATTAAGATATCAGCAAGTAATAAGGTTTGAATTTTAAAATAATGATTTTATTAAAATTGTATTCTCAAACAAATTGTAAAATAAGTTAAAATATCAATCAATCATTATAAGAAATGAAATTAAATAAAAAAACGAATGAGAAAAACGTTTGTATCAGGTTTTCAGCAGTCTGTATTTACTAGTAAATTGAATGACGTTAATTACTAGTTTGAAAGCTTGAGTATATAATGCTTTCGACAGTTTGCCGAGTATTTTCACTGACGTCTCAATTAAATAATAAAAAATAAAGGAACCGAGCGAGTATAAATTTAGAGTGAAGAAAAGAAATGGGTTAATTAATTGTGACATTGTGATTGAAATTTAATCAAATATATATACTTGAAATGGGGCTAGGTAGGTTGAATGAAGTTACAAGTGTTCGAAAGAGAGAGAAAAGTAAGTTAATACGATTGGCTGCAGGTTTATCAGAGTTTGCAGAAAACTTTTGGAAAGCTCGAGTAGGTAAAATGCTGACAAAGGCGGCCAAACCTACTATGCTACTATACACACACACATTCGTACGGCGAGTGTAGGGCCGAGGCTGCCGCTAATATCCTGGATGTTGCCGAATACGGTTAACTTTGCCTACTCACGAGAACACGGACGTGTGGTTTCCCTATATAACGTATACACCGAAGCTACTAGGACACAAGTTCTCGAATGGCGAGTTACGAATGCACGCGGTCGAAGCTAACGGACATGAACTACACTGCATGCACAGGCAGACAGAGGTGAGTATGCAGGAAAAGAGCTGGATCGGGCATAAATTTGCTGTGCGAGCCATCGCTGAGAGCTTCAAGTATTTTACAGGCTCGGCTTACCGTGAAACTGCTTTGCCAAGGGACTTCCAGAGCTTCTATCGTGCATGCTTTGTCCACGTCCCAACACCGATACCAACTCTATATCTGAAAGAGACTTCGTAAATTCCCTCAATCACAATTCACTATATCTCACGCACAAACTTCACCAAATTCAATCAACATCTACCATCAAGATTAACACAATAACGAAATGCCACAGTTTAATATCATTTCGTACATTGCATAAAATTTTATATTCCCAATTTGAAAACCATATTGTTTTGCAATTTATCTCTTTATCAATTCAGATTTTCTAAAAAGAGCTTTATAAAAACATCTGATCTTCTTATAAAAGATTTATAAAACAAAAAATTATACCAGAGAAAAAATCCAGCATCAAATAGCCAATTGAGCAAATTTAAATGGCACTTGCGAAGGAGTATTCATCATGAAATGAAATGTGCAAAGATTGTGTATACGAAAAGCCTTAAGAAATGGCATGAAGCAGTGAAGGAAAAATGGGAAATATTTTTTGAACTTTTTTTCGCATCAGGGACACTTTACAAGATGTGCGCCTGGTTTTCATCTTTTTTACTTTACTTTATTTTTTAACCGAAGCTCTACTTGCGGGTGTACCCTTTGCAGGATGAGCGTCCTTTCAAGGAAACATCACGGGCCGTCGGATACTATTACCCCCGTAATGGACTGAGCACTCGTGAAGAATGACGAGAAGCAGGTGAATCGGGGTCCTAGCTGTGCTCGGAGGGTAATGGCAGATAAAATGTTCAGCATCTTGCAACCCCACTTACTGGCATAGCATTGCTACACATCAGTTTAAATATACGACCTGATGTAATTTCCGGATTTAAATAAACACGGTGTGGTTATTGCAAGCGGCTAATTCACACTTTTAGAGGGCGCATAATTAAGATTACATTTGAGGCCAGTAAAGCGCCCAGATTCCCGTGGGTCTCGTGTATACTATAACTAAACCAGCCAGTTATGTTTTGCAGTGTACGACGCAGAACAAAATAAAAAAACAACAAGCTTGATATAAATGACGACGCGGGCATGCGGTGTGACGGGAATAATGACCGCAAAGAAATACCCAGGGGGTTGGAAAATACCTGACAACTTCTACTCTATTACATACTCGTCTGTGATTTTTGCTCGTGAGCAGAATTTGATTTTTCTAGACAGACTCACGTTAATGAAATTTTTATCGGCTCGTATATGTTGATTAACATTTTAACAATTACGCTGATGGTTGAAAATCAATGAATAATGGAAAATTAAATTGAATGAGGTTCGATGAAAAGTTACAGTGAAATACAAATGAGCTAATAAAATGTTGGGTTGATTGTATTATCTGTTTTACAATGAAATACTAGCTTGAATAGAATGTTAATTTGTAGAATAAATTCTGGGAGAAAAATCCATACAAATTTTCTGCCACACATCAATGCCATGAATTTAATTAAATTTAATTGTTAAAGCATTTCATTAGATGAAATTGAGAATTTGCACGAGAAGGCCAAGCATAACTCGCATGTTTCCGGATATATCACCATTTTGTGAAACTGCAATTAATTCATTTTAATACTTTCTCTAGTAAAATATTATTACACATAAAAAAAAAAAATTTTAACATATACTTTCGTAAAATAAATGGACTAACTCGTGTAATAGTTATAAGAAAGTGGTTTTAACAAAATTTTTAATTAAAAATAAAAATAAATAGTAGCAAATATAATGCGCAGATGCAGTACAGTACTGCGAATGTTTATTTTCATGAACTAATTAAAATGCCATGTAATTAAAATATTGAAGCGACTCTGGAGTATAATTAAACAGGGCCTTGAACGATCAAAGTTATTTCAGACAATAGTTCTACAGGTGTAAATTTACGTATACAGACTTACAAAATTTATGATGTATTCACAGAGAGAAAAGATAGAAGCCAAAGTTCTGAAAACTTTCAGCGCGCGTAAAAGCATTAATGGGGTTCATCCGGTGCACTAAATTAGCACTTTATAACGTCGTCCAGAGGAGCTGTGATATAGCACTTCTCACATAAAAGTACAAGAAGCAATACAGATTTTCTTTGTATCAATAATTTACTTTTTGCTTCATATTCTCCAAACTAACAAAGAATTTTATCTTAAAAATGTCCATAAATATGCGATATTTTATTAAAATTAATTAAAAACCCTTTCTATCATATATCTCTCATATATCTAATATATTGATTCACTCGAAGAAAGGTACTAAATTTTTTTTCCATGAAATTAAATCACCTACAAAGCATATCGTATAATAAAATATTCAGCATAAAAATAAATCCTGACAGCCAAATTTTTTTAAAAATAAAATTGTCAAACAAAGCGAACATTTTTCTGACCAACGTATATATATATATTAAATAATCGAGTTTTCGGGCAGAAAACATTGGCAAAAATGGCTTTGTAATTCGCAGCAAAAAAATGCTGACAAAGTGTTGCTGCACAATATGAGTGAAAAATCCCTCGGGTGGTCAGAACGCATAAAATTCTAAATAAGAGACGTTCGACGAGTTGTATTACCGTTGAGAGAAAAGCTGTCCAGCCGACAGGGATTTTGTTTGAACGAAAATACAACTAGACACGTAGATTCGAGTTTTTCCAACGCACGCGAGATGGGAATCACCGGGTAATAACGTGGCTAAAGTAGTACAGTATATGTACTTGAAATACATACATTTGGCCATATATTCAGCAGGAGATGCTCTGGAGTATATATACGAGAACGCGATGTGTTTCCGCATGAGCATGAGTTTACGCGAGTTATGTGGTGTGACAGAGGAAACGAGTGGGTGTTGAAGTGTACGCCGGTTTTCCGAGTTTCCGTTGACCCCGCAACACACACGAACATGCCACCTGAGTCTTCCACGCGGTGATTTCGCAATCGACGAGTGGTGCAACCCCCGGGGAGCTGGCGAATTTTCATCGTTACATCCGCGCGCGTCCATCCTCTTTTCATCGCCGTGTGCAGAGCAGAATCTCTCTCTGGTTGCGGCTCGTCGCAGCGCCAAAGAAAAGAGCAAAGGGTATATATACATATATATATGGACAGAGAGATGAAGGGACGCGAAAGGCGGGGACAATTCTCTAACAATGAGAACTCGGACAGCCGATAATCGAGACCTACTTGCGATCGCCGAGCGCTGCGATAACGCTGGCCCAGCACAAGCTCTCGCCAATGCATCGCAATCGATAGTTGCAACATTGAGTGCTTTCAATTGCTCGAGGAGACCTCGAATCTTCAACAGAGGGATGATGAATTGCTATAAAAACATTTACTCCAATTGTTTACGAATGACTTTTTTTCCATCGTTTTTTTCCAAAGCCAAATCCGCTTTTGCTTTTTTCATTCTTCAATTGAAAGTATATATATATATAAGAGAAAACGAATGCAAAAAAAATTCCAATTGTAAAATAAATTTAAAACATAGACTGATTTCACAATATTTCTAAAGAATATTCAATATACTTCGATCAATATGATGAAATAAGTTTTTTATGATGGTTTCTGGTCAATATTTATTGAAAGATTGTTCTTTGATAGAAACAAAAAAATTTAGAGCATGATAAATTGACAGAAACAATTTATCATATAAATAACACATAATAAAATATCCAATATAAAATCGAAATAGAAAAAAAAATTAAATTAAAAAAAGCTATATATTAGATACGAGATATTCACAGTTGAAGAATCATCATCAAAGGCACGTGGATATATAATAATCCGTCGAGGAATAATTCCAACAATTCCCATTATAAACTCGTCAAACGCCGCGAGAAAGATTTAGTTATATTCAGCATATTGATGAGAAATATTGTTGATTCAGCCATTCATAATCGAGCATTCTGTTCATATCAATATTCCGCATGGAGTTATAGAGCGCCCCTAGGTGCTGGCTGCAGAGTTTCACGCTGTTCGCAATGTGAAAATCGTTGGCATACAATTCCTATATGTGGCTGCATTATTTGCATAAATATCCTTACATATATCCAGCACCTCTCTCGCTTTACGCGCAGTTAATACAAAAATTCCCCGAGTGCTAATAGGAATTTGCACGTTCATCATGCACATGAGCCTTCTGGTCAAACGTTAAAACTTTGAATATATTTTGTGTTGGTGCAGAGAGAGAAAAAATGACAATTTGTCAATGCCTCGGGAGGAAATGTGTGTGTGTGTGCAGCGACTTATTTGCCAGAAGAGCGTGCGCAGCGCGAGTATCAGTGTGAAAGATGCACAAGTTCTTGGCAACGAAGCAATTTACAGTTAACGCTTCCTATCCAGTGGTAAGTTATAAAGCCACCTGTCGTCTCTTTTCTTTTGGCAAACTTACTTACTCCCTTCTATTCGCATTGCCATTATACCCCGGCTGTTTCGCCTCTTAGTCGGGGACAAGCACCGAGGGGAGGATTCAATTATTTCGGTTAAGATCCGCGTTGACGCGATTCAACTTCGTGTGTGGGTGTGGGTATAGGAGCGCGCAATACAATTCCTTTAAAACTAGCTGGCCTGGCTTTTCCCATTGTGTGGTCTCCTGGTTTGTCGAGCATCAGCAGAATCCCGGCGATTTCATGGACGACATTGGTCCACATAAATATAGGTATATATCTGTGATTTTAGAACGACACATGATTTTATACCTGATGTCTGACGACTGTTGAATCAGTCGACATGAAAATCGTGACAAACTGGCAAACGACAAATTGCCTAATAACTCGTGTCAACGCTCGCGACAAAGTGACTCGTGCGAAACGATTCGCGACGTTTACTGGCGAAAAAAAAAAAATTTCAAAAAGAGTAACGAAGTGTTTAATATTTGTGCATTTTTCTTTTTCATTGACATTTTCTGTCAAAGATTTTAAATTCTCTTGACGCGCGCTTTTTCTTATTTATTCTACCATGTTAAATATATAAAGCATTTTTCATACCTCGATAAACGTTGAATTGAAAAAAGAAATTCATTTTTTTTTTTTGCATAAAATATATACGGGTTGCAAATAATCGTAAATTTTTGCAGAATAAACTTGGGGATATAAAGAATTAAAAGGAAAAACGTCTAGTTATTAGGAGAATGTTTACAATCAGAATTTATAGAGTCAATAAAATTATTTAAAGTTAATAAGCACACATTTAATCATGTTATAGACTTCATATATATAAATGTTGAAATGATGCTTGTTAAATATTCAAGCATAATAACTAAAGAACTATTTATTTTAGAATGTTTATTGCAGACAAATAATTACTAGTCAGACTATACTAGTGCATAGTATAAATGCTCCTAAAACCTCTACATGAATTCTGCTCCCCAACTTATATGTGCAGTTTACCACACAAATTTTACTACTCACCGCTGAGTATTTATTCAATAAACACAAATAAATTCCTCATAACCATCTGTCAAAACTTTGATATAAATTATACCATGAAATATTAAATTTAAATAATAAAATTAATTCACAAAAAATCTACAACTTGAAATATAACAAAAAAATTTCCTACGTTGTACAATTTTTTTTTTTTACCAAGCTATAAAAATATTGTATGATCACCGGATTTATTGCAAGATTATAAAAGGGGGTTTTTACTATACACGGACAAAAACACTGCTGGAAATATGCTGTATATAGATATGCGTATTGTAAACTCGTGCCAAGTCGGGGCTGATGGTAATGTAAGGATCGCAAGAGTTTTGAATGTAAGGCCGCGGGTAATGCACTAAAACAGGCGAATGTGCACATGTGAAGAAATTACCGTTATGCAAAGGAGGATATTGTATTATAGCGAAGGAAGAATCGTTGGCGTTTGCTTCTCGGGTAAAATTCTGAATGTAAAGTGGTCGCGTCGACGTCGTCGTGCACTCGAGAGAATGGTATTCTTTCTTTCTAGCTCCATACACCCAATATATATACACACAGCAGTAATAAAAAAAGAGAGACTATCAAATGCATTGTTCTATATCCCCACGAAAAATTGCACCAAATAATAGCCAAACTAAAATTTTGATCTCTCGTGCGTGTTTTTCCCAGGTTTTTTGGCCAACTTAAAAATTTATATCTGGCGCCCTTTAGTCTTATCGTCCTAATGCAGACACTTTGTCAAGCTACTAGGAGAGAGCGAGCGGGAGAATCTGACTGGAATGCCCTTTGTCAAAAACTCTTGTAGATAAAGAGCAGGCGAGAGAGAGAGCGAGAAAATTTTGAGAAAAACGATCCATGCCATTCACTTGGCACCAACATTGTTCGTGGAGAAATTTTTCATTTGAAAAAACACACTTTTTCATCCAATGAAATATACGACTGGCAAAAATTCATCTTTGTGTGAAAGTATAACGGGCACTTTTATCTTCTTTCTGAGTAGACGACAGAGAAGAACGCGACGACGACGACGACAACGACAAAAGAGAGCGCGCGAGATGTCGTGTGCGAGAAAGACGCTTATGAAGCAAAGTATAACGGTCAGAGGGGCTACAACTGCAAGAAAGTGGAAAATTACAAACGATTTTCCAGGCACGTTCGTCGTCGTGGTAGCGCGGATCTTGAAAACTGATTATATTCATGATGATCGAGCCCAAAACGAAACTCAAGCTTTTACGGCTTTCATAAGAGATTTATATCATCAAGATGACATGCCCTAACTGCCTAAGGCTTGTACTCTCCTTTAATCGATAGCCCTCTTTCCTCCTGTGCCTCTGTAGTGTCGTGCCGCCCTCCAGCGCTAATAGAACTCTCAAATGTTCGCTTGTCGATAACTAAATTATGCGAAAGTGGACGGCGTCTTTTTCACCCTCGTGCGCACACACACGCCCTCATGGTCTATCCAGTACAATCTCATAAATTACACCTACAAGGCGATTATGGTTTGAGCTGAATAACACTCAAAAATTCATAACCCCTATTTTATCTGCCACACTTCTCGCGCCCGACTTTCCCTCATTTTTTCCCCCTCACCAAGTCAGAAACATTACGACTAACGGCAAAAAGTCTGTCGTAATCTCTTCTCATGTGTTCTCAACTTTTTTTTTTTCGCCCTCATTTCATATTATTAATTCTCAATTTATTCTCGTCAGTGTATATATATGTATATATATTTTTTGTATCCACAACTCTGACATGATGCGGATTTTAATCACTACATATGACTATAAATATTTTAATAATACTACATGAGAAAAATTTCATGGAAAAATTCTTGAGGGCATTAAAGAATCTAGCTATAATTTGATCTGTCGGATAAAAAATTTCAATATTGAAAAAGAAACATTATTTTCCAACGAGGACTCAATAAAAAAAAAATAGATAAACCATTAGAGCACGCTCCTGTATTTTGTCCATAAGGGCAAAAAATTGTGTAAAATTTATAAAAATAGTATTATAAAAAAATTTTAACTCACTGTCACACGTCAGAGATATCAAAAAGCAATCAAAAATTATCGCTAGAGCTCGGCTAACCGGACTTTCCCACGATAGCAGTCAGTTCTTACCGAGTTTTTGACCACTGCAGAAGTCTCCAGGAGTTTCAATTGAAAAAAATACTGTTTACATTGAAAAATCATGTGTTTTACACCGAAAAAGTACGAGAGAAAAATAAAAAATTTTAAATTAAAATGTCACATGAACAGAACAAAAAATCCACAATAATTAATTCAGAATTAGTAAAGAGTACCATGCCATATTTCACCTAGATACATTAATGAAAATGGACTAGATGAGTGCAGAGCCCTATTGCTTCGCATAAGCCTTGTGCAAAATTAAAAACTCGCCCTTTCACAATTTCATAAACTAAAAAACAATCTACAAAATATTCACAATGTCAAATAGCCCGTTTTTTTTTTCGTAAATGAAAAAAGCTTTTACGAAAAAATTTAAATAAAAAAAAATATAAACACAACGAAACGAACGAGAACGAGCGCGAAAAAAGTGATCTGAAGCACAATGCGCCATCTTGAGTAACCTCCAAGCACTCTATAATGGATTTCAATAATGGACGTTAATTAAGCGCGAGGTCTTCAGCCCCACGGAGGCTCTGATGTGCAAAAGGAAAAAGCCAGAGAGGGATGATGAGCCTCGAAGACCACACTGCCGGGTAAGTTCGCTGACCTAAGCTCGCCATATCGATCACAGCGTCCATTTTTCTCCGTTTACTCTTGCAGGCTTGCATTTTGGCATCACATATTGAAGCAGGTGCAGAGGGTGAAACCTACATACATACACGCATATTCACCGCGATAGTACAACGCCAAGTGCAGTCAATATTGATGCCGATTGCGCGCAAGATTGTTCAATTGTGTTGAGTGCGGTGTAGCAGCAGGCTGTTTGCTGATTCCTCATGCACACACGCGGGAGTTAGTTTTTCGTTTCTATTTTTTTTTTTTTTCGCCAGTCCAGGCGCGCCTTATTTATCACGGCCTTGGCGGCGCGTAAATCTCGGCGACCTGTCGCACGGGATTGCCGCGGGGATTGTTTGGCAATCCCCGTGACGGCAACACCGTCTCTTTTACCCCTGTGCACGCTAGCGTTTCTACGTTACAGGCATCACAGGTACAGGTCGCGCGCGTATTATTATATAGAACGCGCGCGTGGTGTGCGCAAGAACCCGTGCCGCCGAATAAATTTCAATAATTCTGCCGAAAAGCAACGTCGCGCCAGCGCCAGGCCGACCGCAATGAATTTAAAGTGCCCATTGCACATTTACGTAACCGGTGCCATGGCAACTGCGAGTAATACAATTACGCGCACCGCGAGTAATTCAATTTCTAGACTGCCAGAGTCCCTTCACCTCAGCAACTTATTCTCTAATAATATATACCTGACTTTATCCCGCGCGCACACTTGTATATCTAATACACTTTTAACAATATCCCGGGGGGTCTATATCTATATCTATCTGACATCGAATCTCAAGAAATCACAATTTTTAACCATAAGAAAACACCCTTATCAAATTTCCTAGCTAGCTAAAATTCCCATTCAGTAGCGCGATCAGCCCTCATTTGACCTGAAAAAAAAAAACTTTCAAGTGGAAATAATTAATTGTATACTTTGTAAATGATATTTTCAAGTAAAATTAAATATTTCAGTGAAAGAGGCAGGCAACGTTAATCATTTAGTCGAGTAGAAAAATAGCAATTCATTTTTCTGCACGCGTATGACATAACTGAGCGCACGTAGAGCATCAGTACGACCTGGCGCTGACGAATACAGGTGCGAATAATTAGCCTGAGATGTTCTGGCGAAGAGAGCTCGTCGTCGACACGAGTACAAAGGGAATTCCATAAATGGATGTAAGCGCTTACGAGCGCTTCGGGTAGTTCGAGAAGCAGCTTAATCCTTCAATGCTGTCGCGTGTAATCTCCATATTCAAACTGTAATTGCAAGCAGCCATACAGCATCTAGATATATATGCAAGAGTATATTTGGCCCGCCGATGCTTTTTGTGATTAGTGTTTACAATGAATTACTAACCACAAAGGATCGAATAATCAACTGTTTCTTTGATCACGCCCTTTCCATTAAAACATATCTGTAATAACATGGCTTTCATTGTGTCACGCAAACTACCTCGCAAAATATCAAGAACAAAGTGTGTGTGATGAGTTCATGCAGAAATGACCAATCACTTATCATTAATTATTGCTGGAGGAAAGCACACGTAAATCCCGTCGTGACAACGCAAGTGTCGCGCCCCTAATTATCGGACTTGTCATGAGCCATTATTCATTAAATACAAGTCATAGGATCGATAGAGCTGATTTCAGCTAATTAAACCCGGATAATAATTTTGAAAAACATTTTTTCTGAGTAAACAAGGATGTAAACAGTGATAATAAATCAGTGGGAAAAGGATTTTTTGACGTTTGTGTCAATTGAGTATGTATATGCAAATTTTTTTTTTTTTTCGCTTTTTTGCGAATGAAGAAATGCTAAGATAATTCGCGAGGAGATGAATCTGGCGTCTCATCTCCTTCCTGTCTTGTGTCCGAGCATATAGTCAGGCCGCTCGACAAGCTAAACGGAAATGAGACACCTGACATTTCCTCAAGCGCTCCAACCGCCGGCATGACCGATTATCCTCGCGTGTCACGTCACTCACAAACTAATTCGTCTTCGTCTTATTTGCGATATTGATTTCCACTTCAGGGGATTCAATACCGTGAAAATGGCAATCTCTATGGTTAAATTGAAAATTTTTACCTCCATACTTTGCATCAATAATGCCAAAAAGGGTGTTATGGCCATTTGCAGGTTTTTTAAGTAGTATAACCTATCTTAGGTCAGCCAAAATTTTTTTTTTTTTTGAGAATTTTCCGTTTTTCAACTTGAACTGCTTTTAAAAATACATTTTATGATATTTAATGAAGAAAAGTAAAAAAAAAATTTTTTCCGCCAAATTTTCAAAGGGGTCCCTCTTAAAAATTTGGAAATTTTCGTGATTTTTTTCATTTTTTGCTGATAACTCCCTAACTAAGCATGATAACAAAAAATGTCATTAAAGTCAAATGATTGGTCATTCAATTTCCCATAAAAAATAACGAATAAAATTTTTCGATATTTTTCTTCGTTTTCGAGATATTTTGAAAAATTAAAATTTCGAAAATCGATAATATCTCAAAAACGAAGAAAGATACAAAAAAATTTATACAACATTTTTTGTAGATAATTGACTGCCAAATCTTTGAACTTTAATGATATTTTCTGTTATCTCGCTTATTTACCGAGCTATCGCAAAAAAACTTTTCCAACTATTACCCCTTAAAAATTTTTTTCAAGAATACATTTTTTCATTTAAACCAATCATCTTAAAATTTATTTTACGTACAAATAACGTTCATTTGTTGAGAATTTCAAGACTTTTTGAGAACAAACGCCCCTTTTGTCTTATTAATTATTAGATATGCCTCATAAAAAGCCCTTTTTCTCCCCCAAGAAAATCATTTACTAAAAAAAAAAGTATTGTGTAAAAATTTTACGCTTCAAAAAAAAAAAAAATTTTTATGTGCAATTTTCCAGCTATAAAACATCTTACAAAATAAAATTAAATAATTAACTGCATAAAGTTTTGTAATTTGTAAGTAAATTCCTGTTTTTATGATTTCTCGTTATCTTTTAAACTTTTGAAAACATTCATCAGTATAGAGAGCAAGGGTATTTGTTATATAAAGAGGCAAAAAAAAAAAAAAAATATATCTGAAAGGCAGCTAAAGAGCAAAAAAAAACAATGTGGTAAAAGTAGCTATCGCAAATGGGTGGAATTTAAAAATAAACGATTGCCACAAGCATGGAGGAGGAGTAGAGGACGAGCGTATAAAAGCGCTGTTGGCACTGCTGTTGATTTCGCTTGAGGCCCGATAACCACGAATTTTCATCGGTGCGAAATCCGAGGGGGGGTAGAATACACCAGCGGCGTTTGGGCGACATCCGATTAAACGGGCTGCGCAACGGGCGTTTCCGTTATTACGAGCAAATTGCGGCGGGTCCTCTGACAAAACAGCTGACTCGCGGGTATACAGAGGTTGCAGCAAAGCCTCTCCCTTGGCTCATGTCTCTCCCGCCCTTGCTGTGTATATACAAGAGCAGCAATACAGCGCGCAAATAGGTGGCGACTCAGGCTAACGACGCATCGGTACCCAGAAGAGGGGTGGAGAAACGGTTATGGCAGAACTACGTGTCCCAGGAGCAATGTTGCGCAGTTTCCTTTTCGAATAAACGGTCGCGATAACGGCGCTAAGGACCCCAGGGCTAGGGATAAAAAGCATGAGAATATGGAAACAACCGAGAGTGCAGTATGAAATTTGCATCGAGGGAAATTCGAGCGGCTAAACTCCTACAGACAACCCACCCTTTCGCCCCTCTATAAAGTGCCAAGCTTGGAAAATAGTTGCTCTTTAGGATTTACCCGATGCTATCATCATATCCTTCGACTTTTTCCCCGACGCGACTTTATTTTTACTTATCTTTTTTTTTTCTTGCGATTTATCGCTCACTTTTTACCCCCTAACCTAGACACATCTTATCCCCCCAATTAATTACTTGATCGCAAGCATAAAATCAAAGCTGATATCACTCGCCTGTATATATAAATTTAAGCTCAAGTCTTTATTTAGAAAAAAAAATTTTACTCCCCTGAATAAAATGTTTTTAAAAAAAATTATAAAATAAAATATGAGTTTTGTTATTGTTGAAAAATGATTTTTTTACGAGGAATAAATATATTTATGCCTTCAGGTGATAAAAAAAAATATTGCAATGAACATGTGTAAAGTTGAATGAGAATCGTGAAAATAGTAATGATTTTTTGGATTAAACTGTAACGACTATTGTGAACACGGTGAAGAGATGATAAATATAAAAAGTAATAGGTCTCGTTTATACAGAGTAAATTGAAAACTTTTCCAGATCAATTTCTCGGTATTTTCTTTCTTTTTTGAAGAAGAAAAAAAATTATAAAAATATGCAAGTTCATTCTCTCTAGGTGTTTTTAATCATGTTTGAGTATACAGTTGTCGTGTATGGAGGCTTTTGCCTCCCAATCTCTCGTTATTGCAGGGCAGTAGCGCGTAATTTTCTCACGGCCAAAGGATATTTCTACTGAGAGATGTGCCACACAGCAGAACATTTCCTGCTTTGACCCGACGACGAAAAGTCCGTCTCGCGAGTTTAACAACATTAAAAGCACGGCCTCTTATAAAACTTTCGTCAAACGAGTGTAAATTTTCACGAGGTAACAGCAAAAAAAAAATTCATTAGTAAAATAAAAAAATAAATAAATAAAGCACAAAGAAAACAATTAATAATCTAACATTTTTCCACGCGGAAAGGCGTGAAAGTTTTTCATCTAAATTTTTTACTTTTATCGCACATTGTTAATTGTTTTTTTCTCTCGATGCTTGATAATTTTCTCTTGAATATCGAGCTCGAAAAAAAAAATCCACGAATTTTTATTAATGTAGTTATATATGAACATGTATGTATCATTGCATAACTTGGTCGTATAAATACAAAATATACGATTGAAAACGATATAGGCAATGTGTATGGATGGATGTGTTGTTTTTTCGTGCGTTAATTAAAATTTCACTCCAATCGATTCACATTCTGCACGAATATTTCGTCATATTTGCAACGACTCGACATATATATACAAGCGTTAAAATTCACGTGCATACCTGATGCATATATCTATCAAATAAACAATCGAATAAACTTTAGTAATAATATTCAACATGACTCCAAGCATGACAATATATTCAATATTTGATATTTCTAGATATTAAAAAAGCAATAAAAAAAATTTTTACGCATTCAATAATGTAAAATATATGAATTTATGTTATTTGTTTATAATTACACAATTAGATGAATTTATATTTGTGAAATTCTATCAAAATTGCGTGCGAAATATGTATAATATAATAATAAAAATTTCTCTTGTAAAATTTTTCATTCTTTTTTCCCTTTCAGTTAAAATCCGGTGAACATGGGAAAAATAAAGGAGCAAAAGCGCTTTCAGCATATTCAATAGAACAGGAGAATAATAATGAATTATATGATATATAATGAAAAAAATTAAGTGGTCATACGAGAATATATAAATTTTTCAAGTTATTAAGAAGGAAAAAAGAACAATAGATTTTTTTTTATCTATACAAATTTGAAAGATTTCGCACATGTACTGTATAAATAATCTATAGCAATGTGTGCATCAGTTATATCTACCTCGAAAGCACCGAGTGGATGTTTGTAATGTCAAACTCGTTTACGAACATGCCACAATTTCCTGCTAGATCCGGATGAAAATTCTATGCATTCGCAAGTGCAGTGAGCGAGCAACGAGTGTGGGAAATATACCGGGAAATATCCAGGTGTCACGAAGCTCCCGATAGCTCCATAGATTTTGTAGTAGAAAAATATATAACTACAGTGTTTCTGCTTATAACAAATGGACATACTTTTATCACATTAAAATACCTTAATTTCTTAGAAAATTCATTGGAAAAAAAATATATCCAATTATTCAACTTATTGGAAAAAGCTTTTTTCATTCAAAAAAATATCTAAAACTATGATTAACTATATAATGATGAATTTTTTGTGCATGCTCATAATAATAAATATGGAATTTATTTTTAATTTAACACCTATCAAAAAAATTCCTATTGCATTTTTATAACGAGGCAAAAAAAAAAAATATATATATATATACACGAGCAGAAAATAATCATGACTTTTATGAAATTAAATAAAAAAAAATCCCAGCTCCATTCACTCGTGCATTTTTTCATCTGTATTTAAAAAAGTTCAACGCGTTTGATAATTCATAAATATAGATATAAATTTTTTCCATGCAAGAAAAAAGCGGGAAATCTCGCCAACGGCGCCAGTAGATACAGCTATTTCGACTGTATGTGGTCAGACATCTGTTACCAGATGGGAAAAAAAAATCTAAGAAAAAAATCAACACCTCAAAAAATGTTTCAATAAAACCAAGAAAATCCTCTACCTCCTATTATTTAATAATAACATTCATTCTACGCTGAAAATTTCAGGAATTTTACTAATTCAGCCACTAAACAAAAAAATACATGGAAAATGTTACGGGTGGTAATTTTATAATCGAAAAAAAAAAAAAAAAACTCAAACAACCCATGAATAAATAACTTAAAAAAAATATTTCATTCAACAATTATCAACAATTAAATATAGTATTGTCATCATTAGTTTAGATTTGTATAAATTTGCCGAATTTTTTTTCCTCGGTCTTGAAAAAAGAAAAGACAATTAAAAGTGCAAAACTTTGAGTCAACAGAGGTGTGAAATAGCAGTTGAACTCGTCATCATTAGAACTCCTGCAGCATTTCGTGCGACGGTGCAATTTCTCAGTGTCTGGTCCTTGCGGATTTCGCCGCGCGATTATCCAGAAAGGAGAACGCGAGAGCGAATATATAACCCTTGCCTAACTTTGACGATCATCCGGCTTCCCCCTCAGCAGCTGCATCCTCTGAACTACCCTTGATAACGATAAGACGCCTGAAGACCTTCCATGATAACAACAACGTGCTTCAAGGCGTATTCGCATGAAACAATTACGCTGTGAGACAGCGGCAAAAGCGCAGCTCTGATCGGTTTCTACTTTTCTTTCACCTCTTTATTTTTCATCTCTCCAAAGAAGTAATATCCTCCCTGAGCACACACACACACACACATCTCACAAGGACTTTACTGCTCAATATAGCTGGGGTAAGACAAAATAAAGTGAGGAAAAAAAGGTTATATCGAGTGCTTTGACGCGCGTAAATCGCCTGGCTGATGCTTCAAACGTAAATATTTTGCTTTATATAGACACATCAGATGTGAATAAAATATATACTCTTGTGTAAAATTGAGAACTGGCGAAAAAAATCGCAATTAAATTTCAACCCCGTCAGACTGTGTGTGTGTTTATGCCCGGGCATTAGACGCGAGCCCACGGCAAAATGCGCACATTTTTCATCCAAAATGAGGTCGCGGCTAATTGGCTTACCACAAAGTGTGTTGGGAGAGAAGTTACCATAATTAACTCTATGACTAGTGACCTAATGACTTAAATAACAATTCAATAAGCATCACACATTTTCATCAATGCATCGGAAAAAATATTAACTATATCGTGCATGTCACAAAAGAGCTATAGTATAACATATTTATTCCATTAACGTTTCGATAACTCGGTAAATAAGCGAAATAACATAGATTGTCATTCGACAAAAATTATAGAAAATTTAATGCTCTTAAAAAAATAAAGAATAAAATTTTCTCGTATTTCACTTTGTTTTCGAGATATTTTGAAAAATAAAAATTTTTTTTAATCTAGAAATTTTTCAAAGACTGAGAAAAATAAAAAATTTATTTTATATTTTTTTTAAAGAAATTTAATCGTCAATTTTTTAAACTTTAATAAAATTTTTCGTTTTTTTGTTTATTTATTGAGTTTTTGTCGAAAAATGAAGAAAAAATTACGAAAATAACAAGATTTCCACCCTTTCGCGAATTTTAGCAAAAAAAAAAAAAAAAGAACTTCTTTTATCATCACCAAAAGTCGTAAAAGTTATCGTAGATATGTTAGCATAATTTTCATAAATTTACAATTTTTTTCATTAATAAAAGCAATAAAAAAGTCCATTTTTTCGGTAAATCAAGCACAGTGAATGAGGGCGATTGACGATTGACAAATTTTTCCAATAAACCAAGAGGCCATAAAGAGAGTATATTTCCCAAGTGCCTGAAATTCAACAAGTATCACATATCAATTCTATACAAACTTTAATCTGAGACACAACAAAATTCCTTGCGATCGAATATCAATACTCAATATTTTACAAACTCCTCTGCCTTTTGGCACATGTTCACGACACACAGCATCACGGTCGAGTAACTAAACTATATCGCAACAATATTAAATATATATTTTCCTCATCCCCTCGGGTTTGTGCAAGCGAGAGAGATCGTCACGTTATTTTCCTCAATAGATTTATAGACTGCGCGCGGCTTGTAGTCTGTTGATGGCATAACGACGTCAACGTGTGGCATCGTGTAAAACTCTCAATACATTTACGTCCAACTTACGGGCCATTAAACTTTGGATAGAGTCGATCAGCGCGAGTAGCACGAGCCGCGAGCATGCGGACAGAGCGCGTATACACCGTAAAAACGAAAAAAAAATACACCCCCAGGCATTGTATCTCCATCATTACTTCCTTCGCCGACGTCGGCGTGGCGCGAGAGCGACGACGAGAGACCGTGGCGCCACAAAACAATCAATTTGCGTCGCGCGAATATATCTACTTAGCGAACGGACGCGGTGTAATTTAAAAAAGACGACGGGTAGTCAAGTTGATATCGATAATCGATATCGGATTATGTCTCCCGGAACCACGCCTTTGGCTTTGCCGTTAGATACTCTACCCAAGCACTCTATATATATATTTTACAGTCACTTTCCCTTTCTCGTTTCTTCATGCCTCGACGACGTTTCAAGGGACGTCTTCATTCACCGAAAAAAAAAGAAAAAACCAACGCACCACAAAGTAACTTGGTTTCCGCCTCTGGGGGGGCGCACACGAGCGATTCTATAATCGAACTTGAGACCGATAACAGTGGAAGCAACTCCGGCGACGACATAGAAAATCATTTTTACGATTTCAATTATACTAAATCATTTAAATTTGCGACGAGTCGTCATAATTTTCACCAACTTTTGTCTAGTATGCGACGAGGGAACTATAGTCAAGCGAATTTATGAGTTGGATGAGTGTCAAAAATTTTTTTCTCCCTCTACCCCACCTCGCACACGACAAGAAAATGATCAACTATCATGGTCAAACTAGTTTTTCACATAACACTGCGAAATATTCGATTTTTGCAGAGAAAAAAAAATCCACCATCTCTGTATAGTGGTAAATATTTTATAGAATAAGTTTAGCAACTATGTTAGAGAGTGCAGTTTCACAACTGAGCATGCTAACACAAATTGGTGCACGTAGAACCCACACACATATACAGCATATGGCCGCACATATATGAATAGAGTGACGAAAAAGAGTTTTCTATTGATCGTTTTTTTTTTTCTAACCGTTCTTCGCGTATTGGCCTCTCTGTTATTTCCTTTTTTTCCACTTCTACTGGCCTGCACTTTTGTTTTTTATTCGAAAATATATATACATGCAATTCGTATGTGTCATGAGGAAGTTTTTATCGAAAATCAATCTGCCAATAAGGGTTAAAAATACGCGAGTTTTATCAAAAAAAAAAAAAAAGAAGCAGCAGCGGGAGAGTGTGTGTTCAGGATGGGAAAAAAAATCTGCACGTATTTTTCACGCGTGCCTCCCGCCATACAGCACTATCGAAGCCTCGGCTGGCAAGTGGGATTAAACTCCCGCAGTCGAGAGTGTACGGGAGATGGGGCAACGTCAATACGCAAAGGATTTTCGTTGAGGCATTTTACCAAGGGTCTTACGAACAATCCCGCTGAGCTTCAAGTGTAAACGTTTACGGTGGAAGAGGATTTCGCGCCAGCGGAAAACGAGAGGTACTTTTAAAAAACGAAGAAAAACGAATAAGTATATATATAGGCAAGTAAGACTGCTCGCGACGAAATACTGTCAACTGAAAAAAAAAAGTTATCCAGAAAAAAAAAATCAAAATAGCCTATTATTTAAATCTGATAGCATGAATTATTTAATCAAATTTCTATACATCCCCTACTGCACCACGAACAAAAAACGAAAAGAAAAAATCATGTAAAAAATTAATCATAAACTTAAATGACAAAAGAAAGTTTTAGGCAGTTGAAAAGTTTTTTTTTAACGTGTCGTTTAGCTTAGAAGTATAATGTGATGGATACTTTTTAATTGCCAGCAAAAAACGACCATTTTTTATATTTAAATTCGTCGAGATAATGAGGGGGAAAAAGTCAAAGAACTCGTTTCATATCTCGTTGGCTCGCTAAAACTGAATAATAATATTCCATCCGTAGCGTATAGTACTCGCGTTTGTCATGCAAAAACGCCCGGAAATAGTGTGAAATTTTAAACCATCACTATAGCACAAAGACCCCTGCAAAAAAAAAAGAAGAAAATAGATAAATTGTGCCCCCTAAAAAAAAACAGTGGTAAAAATCTGCAGAGAGTAACATTTCTCATGTCACTCGTTGGCGCGGCGATTGGAAATATCAATTTAGCGCGAGTGACCACACACACACGCACAGCGCAGAGTAGCGCACGTGGCGATTAGTCTGGCAATGGGATAAAAACGAAAATTGAAAGACCCAGGAGGGTTTGGCGGGCGTAGAAAAATAAAAAAGAGAAAAAACTTTAAAACCGTTTGAACCTCACGGTTTTCCAATCCCTTTTCACCAGTGTGTAGTGTGCACCGGCTCGTCGAGGTGCACTTTAACGAGAACTTAACTCCCACAAAATCGGCGACTCGATTCGAAGAGATGAGCGTGGAGAAGCCGGCAAAGCAGAGGATCGTATCAAGCAAGCCTCCCCCGCGTCGAAAGTTTCGATCTCTTTTACCCCGCGAGACTCAAAACTTTCTCGTTGCGAGTATACGAGAGAGTTCTTTGAGAGGGGAGCCTTGGGAAAAAAGAGAGAAGATCCGTATAGAAAAAGGTGGCACGAATGGAATTTTTTCACAGGCAACTCGCCGAACCGGAATATCGTGATGAAAAGCCTTTTTATTTCTCTATTTCGTTTCCCTCTTTTCCAGGTTTCGCGTCTTGTTTTATCGGGAAAATCCATTTTTTTTTCCTCGTTTTGTTTTTACCCGACACAACTACTATAGGACATTCGATATATCACGTGTTATTTTTTTCTAGCCCTCTAACCCCCTTTTTGTGCGCAAAATTCACATTAAAAAAATTAAAAACAGAAACAAATACGACTCACCAGTATGAATTTCATTTTAAACAGACGATGAATCCACGGTTTTTGAAATATTTTTCAAGCTTTTGCACATCCTGTATTATCGTCATGTTTTAAGATTTGTGACAGCCAGAAACTAATTAAAAAACAACATTATACTGAGCGGTAAGTAAAACAAGAGTACACTGATAAATAACGAGAGTAGCACGAGAGCGTGGCCATCGTGTAGTGCGCGGGCCAAGCAACGTGAGGAACTGAGCTCGGAAAAATATAACGAGAGTGTGGCGCGGAGCACGTGGAAGCAGTGAGACTGCGTGCGAGGATGGCAAGACGGTGGTTGGCGATGCTCGAGGCGGCACCGAGCTCGCCGAACTGAATTCAGCAGTGCCCGTGCGCGGCACCAGACCCGATTGACTCTCAGGCGCCGCTGCAGGCGCCTCCGACGTCGACCAGCGCGTACAGCAGACTCTGGACGCGCCCAGAGGACGGATATAAACTCGCTTCGTCGCATCCGGCATTCGCGTCGTCTTCCGGACGATGAGAATCTTACCGGTGCCTGTCAAAAGATCTCGCAGAATTTTTTTTTCTTTCTCAATATTATTACATTTTTATAATTTTAATTTATGCTTGGGAAATTATCGCACACGTGTAGAACACACAGCTGATTAATAGTTAAACGTTGACCCCATTTGACGAGGCAATTACTTTTAATGAGAAATCCCCAATAATAATCGGTATTTTCACATGGTCGATAAAACAGAGGGGAGTGAAAAAAGAAATACCACTTGACGATAAATTGCCCACACAATAAAACCCGTAAATCATCGGCAAGACACTTTCTATCATGCGTATAACCCTCACTTTGTCATCGTATACATTGTTATTAATTATACTGGCAGATCGCTAGAAAATATGAGAAAAACGTTACAAGACATTTTTTTTTCTTTATCCAAGATTTGATTGTCTATAAAAAAAATCAAATCAAAACACGTATAATATATCGCGTCTCTATAATGCTATAAACGAGCTTTGCGATTATTTATATTTAAAAAATTGATTGAAAATTGAAGTTTTTGTGCAAACTATAAATATTTTGAGAATGATTTTTTTTTGTCAAGTTTTCAGAGGGAAATAACTCTTGGAAATTGAGTTTTTCGTGTTTTTTGACGATAACTCGGTAACTAAGCGAGATAGCGAAAAATTCTATTATACTCAAATTTTTGGAAATTTTTTTATCTACAAAAAATTGGGAATAAAATTTTTTCATATATTTCTTCGTTCTCGAGATATTTTAAAAAATTGAAATTTCAAAAAAACAGTAATATCTCAAAAACTAAAAGAGATACAAAAAAATTTATTCAACATCTTTTGTAGGTAATTGAATTACAAATCATTCGAGTTCAATACCATTTTTCGCTATCTGCCTTATTTACTCAGTTATCAACGAAAAAAAAAAAATCACGAAAAATACGACATTCTCAAGGGTGTACTTATTCAAAAATTGTAAAAAAAAAATTTATTTTTTATTTTTCTTCACTTGAGCTCAAAAAAATATACTTTGCTTCTAATTCCACCTAATTGAATGTGAAATTGGAAAATAACCCTCTTTGGCTGACTTAACGTAAATTCTACTACTTACAAAACTTGGCCCTTTTGGCATTATGCACTGACGCTATAGATTTAAATGTTTCTGTATATACAATGTGTTAAAAAAAAAAAACAAACAAACAAAATTCCATCATAATTGACCATATGGGAGCAGATACTTAAACCATAAAATCTTCGATTTAGGAATTAAAATTTTTTGCACTGTCACATGACAGTATATACTGTATCTATAAGGATAAAAACGACTGTCGTAAAGAGTAAAATTATGAGCGTCCACATTTTTATGAGGTTCATGTGGGCTCAACGGATCGTTAATGCGTTAATAAAGTACAAAATTGAGGGAAAAGGTACTAACGTTGCGCTATTTTTATCGTTTTATCTTCTTTATCTTTATTACGAGACGTCAATACGCGTTAGGCAAGCTAATTCGTTCCAATTGCCGTATCAAACAAAAAAACGAAAGAAAGAAAAATGGCTATAAATAAAAAAAAAAAGAGGCAAACTAGAACAAAAATTATTGCACGTATTTTTCCCTAGCAAAATATAGCATATTTTATCCCTTTTTTTTCTTGCTCGCTGTCTACACGGCAAGACATATACGTCATGACGCTATTCGATATTCACCGGGAGAATTGCGACTACAAAATAACAAATAAGCAAACAAACAGAAAAAAAAAAAGTGTATGCCAAAGGAAATCCGGCGAATTTATGCCGGTATTTGTTTTTCGCGAGGATTACCCTCCTTTGGAGGTATAGATCTGTATTCCGGTCGACGTGGATGACGAATCGACATAGCAAGGAGCCAGAGGCTTCTTTCATAAATCTTGTTGGACCTAGCCGAAGAACCAATACCTCGGATATTCAAGATGCAAGCCTCGACTTCGACGGCAAGCACGCTTTTTGCCCTCGCGCGACATTAACTTGATCGTGTAAACGCATGGGTGCAAATTTTAAAAATATTAGGCACGTGATATGAGTTTATAAAACAATACTTAATCACCTGTGACAATTAATCACGCGAGAAAATTTGATTAAATACCCGTGGAATTCATTGAAATTCAAGTTAAATCAGAGCAAATCGCGAGTATCAACGGACTAGTAATAAAGCGCGGACGCGCGCGCATGTAAAATAAAATTGACAATGGTATATACACACATGCCAGGATTTTTCTCGAATGGAACTAAATAACCTGCGCCTTTTGATCTTTCAAACTCTCGACATCCGTCGATCCACGTTGGCGCGCGTCGAGTCTTTCTGTCATGCACGATATGGCGATTTCGTTTGTAAAGTATTCATGTCACTTGACAACTTGTCCGGTAACCGGCGACAAGGGTGATTTCGGAAGGTATCTCTGCGAACAAGCACATATAAACGAAAAGGGAGACGTGGCCATTGTGACTCTCAACGATGAAACAATGCATCCCGGATATTAATGTCATTCGTGTCCGCGCCAGGACCATCGCCAGTGCAGTTGTTCTAGCTCTCCTTCACCACTTGCCCCCCCAATATCCCCCATCATGTTCGCGAAGTCTTCGTAATATTCTACGCTCTCTCGAATCGCCGGCAAAGTGACATAACGAAAGGTATATCCTAGTCTGATATTTATTCGACAATAAAAATACAGTCTAGACAGACTTCTCAGTGATTCCAGCGTTATATATTTGAATATTTATATGTATCTCGGCCACACCTATATCAAATTATTTTTCACTCAATTTCATCAACGTCAAACTGTTATTCCCACTTTCAACTCAATCTTTTATTTTAAAAACTGAAAAAAAAAAAAATTTTTTTCTACCTGTATTTATAACACGAAAAAAGATTATTTAACTACATAATTTTTGATGAAAAATAAAAAAAAGCATAAAATATCAACTGTATCAGGCAGAATTGAGATACTATCACATGTGAAAATTAATGAAAAGGTCAACTGAATAAATTTTTCTGATACTCGGTAGAATTTTTTTGTTTTGTTTCAGTCGACTGGATATGCGGGGAAATTGATTTTTTGCCGGATAAACATTGGACGATGTTAATGATATCCCTCTGAACGTCGATATAGCCCCGAACTCGTAGCGAATTTAGTGCGACAGTTTAATCGGACGCCCGCCTTGGCCATTCGGACTGGGAAAACTATACTGTTGGAAGTCTACAATTTAAATGAGTGTAATCCGAGATTAGTACGAGCATAATAAAAGCGAATTTTCAATGGAAACACTCGTCGGTGCATCTCTATATCCCGGCCTCACTCTATCTCTCACGTCGGTACCTCCTCTCTCTATTACTGCACTCGAGTATATACTCTATACTACTCGTGGTGCGCGCGGTATCTCTCTCAACATATTCTACGTCTTGCTTGCACTCTCGACATCCTAGTTGACTCTATTGCATCCCCACCGAGTTAGATGAGAACGTTTACCGACGTTGGACTACGCATGCATGACACATAAATTACAGGATCCACTAACATAACCCGGGGACTTTTGAACCCAAGCTCGCTATTTTACCTCAGCGTCGTCTATTATCGTTTGTGCACGAAAAGCTTCGGAATTTTCGGCGCGATTTCGTATATACTAGCATTTTATCCAGAGCGCTATTTCTTTCGTCGTCGCATATCGCAAATATGCACTCGCTAATACGCCTATATTTCATAATATATTTATAATCAAATTTAAAAGCAGATAAATATATGTATATCATAAATTCAAAAGCTTTGTGTGTCATGCACTTTTGCAGTCAAGACACTTGGCTTGATTTCATAAATCTGAATTTCATTTCATTTTAATTTTATACCTACTCACATTCATGATGAGAATATTCATTCTCTTAAAATTAAATTTTAATATAGTACATCATTTTAATAAACTTCCTTTACTATGATAAAATTTATATGAAATTATATAATTCACTATAAAGGCAGATACATTTTTATGTGATAAAAATAAATATATATTCAATTTATGTCAACATTTATCAGTTGAATTTTAATTAAAATATATTTCTCGAAATTTTTTTCTGAATAAAAAAAAACCGTTTTATAAATTAAATCGTAATGATAAAAACCTTCAAAGTATTTTTCCATAATATTTATGAAAATTGAGATTTTTTTTTTTTTTAGGCACATATTTCCCTTCATAATTGCATTACTGGACTTTGCTGAACTCTACATACGAGACTATAGAATAATTTATTACATAAAAATTATACATCTATATATAATAATAAAAGGATAAAAAAATTCCATACTTAAACGTATAAAACTTGAATTGTTAGCCTCTATTAAATAAATACAAGATTAAAATTTGTTGTCTCACTGTTTAAAGAAAGCGAAAAAAAAAAAAAAAACATTTTCAATGGTTCGTATGCAAAGCTTATAACCCCAGACAATAAAAAAGTCACCCTTATGTACAATAACAAGAGCGCGCGACCCACGGAGACCAGCAAGAGAGAAGTTGTCTGCAGTAATTAGATCTGAACTTATGAAATTCTTGAGTGAATACACAATATAGCCAAGTTAATAATGATAATATTAATAATTATACTGTATGCGAAATAAAAAAACTTCAACAACAATCTATACTCATCAAATTCAAGTATACTCTCTATCCAAACAAAAAAAAACAGCGAAAAAAATGATAAACAAACGGCTGAAGGGTCTGCAAGATAATTACCATATTCTGCAAGTCAATTACAGCGACAAACAATCGAAAATAAAATTGAAAAAGTGTAATTAAAAGTAGAGAGGTGTGCTGATAACGAATTGACGTACGTTCACAAACTCGATGGTGATGTAACAAAACAGTATACTTGAAATTGTGTGAATCTGCCTGCTACGATCGTGACATTTCGAATACACACAACCATATCTATACTATACATAAACCCACACAACTGTAGACATGGCATATGAGTGTGATACACAGGTCTTGAGCCATCTTCATATTTCTTTTCACCTCGACGAGAGTTAAGTACAGGCGTTTACGTATTCTATTCATTTCGCTCGGCGTATAGAATTCGAAATTTCACGTGCCTAACGTGAAACCTCGAGTGTGTCGCTCTCTTGCACCACTACAGACAAACAAAAACGAGCAGTACCAGCAACTACATACACATACACGCCTGATGTCACCTGTTAAATAATTTCACCCGCGCTTTTTTTTTACCCGTTACACGAGCAAACCACATGACGACAACGACGACGTAACCTTGCTTTTTTATTTTCACTTTTAAACAGCAAACACTCTCCCCCATAAGCTCTTCGCGCCCTCAAAATCTGCGGAGAGAGTGAGTCTGCGGTAGCTAATCTCGGATTTAAGTCTAATCTGAGTAGCCCCATAAGCCGTTGGATTACAAAAAAACCGTGAGAAAAAACCAAATCCCCAGCTAGACAAGAGAATCTATAAATAAATAAATAATTAATCAACTATAAATGAAGCATGAAATACTCGCTGAACAAATCAAAAAACAAATGTTTCATTGCAATTTAAAAATATCCATGAAGCACCCGCGTCACACTCGATCAATAATATTTCCAGTATTAAATCTGACAATTTATTCCGGGCAATATTTAGGTCCTAATTATATTTAGAAGTGGGCTTTTCATAAGCAAACGTAGTTGAGCCGTAAAGCGGGTCAGTTGGTACACAACTATTAATTTGCGCAGTCGTAAAAAAAGTGAGGAAAAAGGTGCCATATAGACACACATTAGATATGAGTGTACAATTGTTTATACGTTAAATAAATGTATATAGTACGGCAAAATGTCGACGCATATCTCCAGCTGTTTGCGTAAGTAAATGTTGGTCAAGGCAATGGGGTTACGAGAAAATATATAAGTTTTGCATTCGCGCGGCTAATGATATGCAAGATTGATGCTTGGAGCGGGCAAATATCGATGAATGAAATAAATGAAACAGGTGATATATACACGAGGAGGAGGTGGAATTATATAAGACCGGTTGAAGCGTCGGCGAGGAGGAGAGAGGGCGATTGAACATCACATAAATACCTGACAATATCCACAGAAAGATCGATGGCTCTCCTCTTGCGCGTCTATACGGACCACACGGCGTAATGACGACGTTATCGAGACGCGAATTTCGCAAAGTGCTTTGCTCCTTTATACTGAAAGCTATTTCCACACTGCAAATGGAACGACAGAGGATCCACGAAAGCAGCATTCTCTCTGCCGGTCACATTACCACGGGCTTTTGTGTCCCATCGCACATCTGTCTTGCTTTACTCTCTGCTTTTTCTTCGCAAGCCCTAACCTATAAGCGCCGGCACAAGTATTTGGCCGAGCCTCACGATACAGTATGGTAGAGGCGCTCAAGGCTATTCACAAAAGTCTATATAGCACAGTTGGGAAATGAGAAATTGGGCAAATACGTCGCGCGCGCGCGATATTCCGCTATACTTTTTGTCGCAATTCTGACTATACAAACCCGCGCCTTCTCTCGCTACTATACCCCCATCATCATATATGACACACATTGCAACGTAAAACATTTCATTTTATTACCAGCTAGAAGCCGTAAAATCGACAGCAATGTGTGACGTCCGCGATGTCTAAAATCGCCAACATTTTTATAGCACACACGCGAAACCGACGAAAAATCGTTCTCTCTCTCTCTGTCTCGATATATGAAACGAAACACACTTGACACTCGGAAAAAATCAATGAAAATTCCAATTTAAAAAATAATAATAACTATATTTTATTGCACTTGTCAAGTGCAAGAAAATTGACATCATCAGAGTTTAATAATTGCATGGAGCTAAGAAATATTATCAATAAAATTTATACCATCGGGTGAAGAGGAGACTGGACACATTTTGCTAGTTGAAACAGTGATAAAATATCCCTTGTATTTAAAATTCACCGAAATTCAATTCTTAATGAATGTTTTTCATTAATAAATAAATGCTTACACATAAACAGAATAATCTATTGAAAATAACAACACTTTAATTACAACCAAAGGGTGTTTTAACAGTATAACCTGCTTAGGTGTCAATTCAAACAGAGAACGTGCCAAAAGCGTTTTATCGATGAAAATATAACGGGATTATTGAATTTAAATTTTTATAAATTTTCGTGCGAGGATGCAGTATTGAAAACTATATTGTACCAAAACTGATGGCTTAAAAAATTTACTTTCAACACAATAAATTGTAAAGATTTTCGTGTATCAATTGAGCCGAGTGTCCCCTATACTAAATATGTACACATCAAGACCAAGTGTGTGTACGCGCTGCTAACGCGACCTTTCATCTTTGCAGCCGCCTGTATGCTCTGGGAATAGACTGTGAATTTACCTAGCTATCAGCCTGTATATGCAGCTACTTGTGACGCGCGTTTGCGGCTAGCATAACACAGACCTCGATAACACTCCCTCCCTGCATCCACGTGGATGTTCGGAAACTGGTGCGGAACCAAATGTCCATAACGGTTCACTAGCTATATCGATCGCAACTATACCATTCACTGATCAGAGAGTGGTGGAAAACAGAAAGGAGAGGCTACAAAAATAGAGCAAAATATGCAGCGCAGGGCGATGAGTAGAAAAGCATCAGCAGCGCGGTGAGTGCACAAAAAAAAACTTGGAAAAAAAAATCAGCGTGCAGATATATATACAGAGAGGCAGGGTGGTTGCCGCAGGCAAGCGAAAATCGCAGTAACCCAAGTAAAATGTCGTGGGTCGAGGTTGATAAAGCCGTTATCGTCTCGCGCGTTATTCAAATTCAAAGCGTCGCGACTCCACTAAATCTCCGGTTTCCCGACGCCACGTCGCGCAACGCGCAAGCGAGAATTATGAACGCACAGGGTGCTTTTCGGTTGCCAGCGACCTCCACGACGACGATCATTATCGCTTGGTGTGGCATAAGTACTTGGAAACACTAGTGTTCTTTGTCATCCAACACACAACCGGACGCTTCCGTTTGCCCACCGCGAGCGACCATTGTATCCCGCCACCATACACAGATATGTATACAGAACAAACACATGAGACTAGTTCCGCTAGATGTATATATAGGAAGCCATGCTTTTGGCCTAGCAACAGTTGTAAAGCAACATTGCAATAAGTGCAAACACGTGTGTAAGTTTCCAGCAATTTATTGTCCCGCACATGACCTCACCCTCGTTCCTCTTTCCCTCCCGTCAATTGATTTCTATCCCAGCGACGGTTCGTTAACTGATATACGGAAATTGTCGAGTATTTGTTAAACAAACGCGCAGGAGATAGGCGTGTGTTTAATTGAAAAGTGTATACAATCTGTGTTTTTATCCGGCAACATCAATAACTGCGTTGTGCAACAGTTTCAGGATGCCTTTGTTCCGATGAAACGGCCCAGCCTCTATAATGGAAAAAAATTTGTGCACGAGCTTTCATAACAAACCATTGGCCCACGTTCGACCCGATAATTCAGATGAAAGGACCGAAATATAATGGAGAATTCTCTATCCAAACTATGTTGGTGGCCTAGCATCATATACTTTTTAACCCATCAGCATTTTAACTAAAAAAATAATTAATTTTTAATCATCCAAACGCTTCATAACTACAACGAATCAATAAAATAATTGAAATACCGTCAGATTTTAATTAAATTAGAAGAAAAAAAAACCTCAATTTTAACTTTTTCTCGACTTATTAAAAATTTTTTTTCCTCTCAAAATGCTTTTTAAACAGCACTCGGAAAAAAATAAACATTAATTAAACAATTCAAAGGCTCCTAAAATTGTAATACGTCAATAAACAGTGTAAAAAAATTTTTTTTCAATGGACATACAGTCAGATTCTAATATAAAATTACAAAAAACCTCAATTTTAACCCAATTTCCCTACTTAAAATCTTATTTTCTTCTCAAAATGCATTTATCCAGCACTTGAAAGGAGGTAAACATTGATTAAGTTTAATTAACAGCAAAATCCTGCATTGATTAGCCATCAGATGCACGCTCAATGTCATGTGTGCTAGAGTATCGAACTTGTTACTATATGTGGAGCTGAATCGGATAAGTGGATACCTATATTAGAAGCGCAAGCAACGCGGAGCGCACTGTGCAAGGTATTTACGGTCACGAATTACACGCACTTACTGTCAAAGGCAAGTCGTAATATGGGGGTTGTGTACATTTCGTGGTCGACAATCATCCAAAGTCTATACATAATTGCGTGATACATATATGCCGGTGTTTACACGGTACTATGTGTGTCTAATAACTTCCTCTCAATCATTAAGCGATGAAATCTGCATTGTCCCAAGAGCCTCGTCGGTTGGGAAATTGCACAGCTGTATGCTACGAGATTTTACCCAAAATATATTAATGCAACTTTCCATATATGTATACCACAGCTATAACACATGAATATCAATTATCTACGCTTCAACTTTGATTCCGCCATCAAAATTAATATCGTAGAGTAGTAGCAGAGAATGATTAATACACCAACTAATCGATAAAGGACTTTAATTCAAATTCACGTAATAATTTTCAAAGAAAATGCAAATAAAAAAATTCATATTCTCCATTACGCAGCCAGAAACAATGAAAGTTAAATTTAAATTGAATAATTAAATTTGGTGAAATGGGAATTAAGGCCAGTATCATTTTTCAACTTAATGCAATAGTCCATTTATATATTCCTCAAAGTGAGAAGAAAGCGGCAGAGAGCGCGAAAAAGTTATAAAATATAGAGCACACAATATAAAACACATACAACATCACAGGTAAAAACCTTATACCAGTGATATACATATAGAAAATGATATCACGAAACGACCCCCAATGTTAAAAGGATACGTGCGCAAAATTATAAAGGTACATATATAAATACAATGGATAAAATGGTACATAGCACGATGGGGACGAGCGCGCGGGGCTCATTACACATTCGAAATGTTTTCCTTCCGACTACGGTTAACGAGAAGTACCGTGGTGCAATTTGTAATTGCAATTTCGACGAGCACGCCAATAATCCACACTATACATACAGTTACCATCGAGTTGGAAGCCAGCGAGAAGCAAAGCGCGCACGAGAGTAGATGTGAGAAAAGATTTGATTTATTCGACTGAATTTCCCCGCGTCATCGACATATTATTCACGAATTTATCAAAATCTAAAATTAAATTATATCGAATAATTTATCCAAGTAATTGCGGCAAATATTATACGCCAATACAATTATTTAGCCGGCTTCTACCTTGATTCATCAGAGCCAACATTACACCTACAGAGCCCAGCATCAGCAGCTTACAGCAGTGTTTCAACTTGGCAATTGCATTTACTCTGATGCACGCACTGAGCAACCGTGACGTGTAATCAGTAGCTGCACAATGAGTAATTCGAAAGGGAATGGCATAATACCAAAGTTTTCCCATTGACATATACTCTAGATTATTCCTCCCACTCAATCCTCGAGAGCTGAGTATACGCTAGCTCTGGCAAGTTGATATGTACTGCAATATCTCGCGGTGGAGCGTGGATTAGAAAAGATTAGCTTGATCGAACGCGACATAAAAGTGTCTCGCAAAAGAAAAAAAGCCGAGATAAAAAACAAAGAATTGCACGACGAAGATTCACACACACGTCGCAAAGAATGATTACTTGTGGTAAATAAATAGTGTCGAAAGAAATTCAAGTCGATAAGAGAGACTACAGTGTACAGTGGACTCACGGAATATAGTGTGAGTTGCAATTGTGAACCAGTTTATATACCGCAACTCACATGCACTAAGTTGCTTGCGTGATTGTCGAACGGACTTTAAATCCTCTCGAGGATTAGCCGAGCGAATATACACCGAGTCCCAAGAGCCGCACGTAACGATAAAACCGAGAACCAACCCCGACTTGTTATTTACGATGCAGTGACTTGGCCAAGAGAGGTGGCGGCCATACACACACACACACACGTGACAGAGAAAGAGAGAATCGTAGGGGAACAATGCGCCTAATTGAGAAACGCTTCCGTCCTCTGGTACAATCGCCTGTGATCGAGTGCCACCAACAACCACAGCGTTTCCCCCCAATGCCATTTATCGATGACGAACGCACACACACACACACACACTCATCTATCTCTGTAACATGTTAGTTTTTTTCTTGCCTTTTATAGATCTCGAATGTGGAGGCAATAAAAAAAGCAAAGAACAAATCGCAACCAAGAACGCAATAGAGACTCAAGTGTGTATTATGTCGCATGAGAGCACTTGTTTTACTAACACACATAGCGCCCAGTTGGAAATTGTCAGCACAGCTGATTCCGTGGCTAGGTGCCACCGGAATTAAATGCCTCGTGTTACTATTTACAGCGGAAAAGGGTAATTTAAGCTGTGAAATGAATGAACCTCGAGGTGAGAGATCAAAAGTAAGCTCTTGCGAGTTTTAGTTAAAAAAAAAACATGGTAATTAATTGACAAGGTTACTCACCTTAGTCGGCGGTCCAGTTTCAAACGCAATTTCCCGCGCGGTTGGCAGATAATACCCGTCCTGTCAGTGTTGAATGGTCGTTGGTGATGTGACAACACTTAGTAATCACCGCACACTGATAATGTTCCGTGTCAGACTTGGCTGATGTTGTGTCGCCACACGTAAAATGGCAGCCGCACTGCACTCCACGAGCGATCAGACGTTTTACCAAGTCGCGTACACTCGCTCGTACCTCATTGCACCCACTGTTTTTGTCAGGTTCATTGGGGCTCAGTCGCACTGTACAACCACTGCTCACGGGTATTCTTGTCACAACGATCACGTGGCCCGCACTGCGATTGTCTTTCACTAGACACGCGCAAAGTCACGGGGACACAACGGAGACGCTTGGTGGGAACGCGTCTGCTGTTTACGGCGCGAATACAATACACACACCCAGCTGACGTATCGTTACCTCATCGTGGACGCTCTGCGCGCGCACACCGGGGTTTTACAGTTTGCCTGGCGACCACGGCGCGCACTAACTCGCTATGTCGGTAAGAGAGTTTATTATTATTACCATAAGTCGTTCAAATAAAATTTACTCCAAACATTTTATTATTACTGCCAACATCCTGAGATTATATTTGTTTAATATTTATACTTGAAATTGTATTTAACTTTATTTTAAATTTTAGTAATCAACTGCTGGAAATTGGGAAACACACAAAAGTGTGTGTTGAATGGTGTGCTGAAAAGATATCCAAAAGATGTCATCACTTGTTCTGCGCACAACTCAGGAGTATTTTTGAAGTAAATGAAATTTAATTAGCAGTACTTATTCGACATTTTTTACGCGAAAATAAATTAAAATCAGAGGAACGTGATAAACGAAAAAAATTGCTGCACATTGAATATAGAGCTTTTCGTCGAAATAGTCGTGTAATGGAGTATTAAGTGTTTTGCTTAGCCACGATATTTTTTTTTTAATTAGTTAAGAGTCCCAAAAATGCCCTACAAAAAAAAGCAACCCCCTAAGATCGTTTTTAGAGCATTGGTCACCCTTTAAACCTCAAATTTTGGAGCAATAATTATGAAATATTGTTTAAATAATTTTTTTCGCCATGAGGGGCTTTTTTTTACAGTTGCATTAGAGTTTAAAAAGCCCTCTGAAAAAATCAGCAACCCCATAACGTCGTTTTAAAGACCCTCGGCCACCCTTAAATGTCAAATATATGAGAAATAATTATAAAATATAGCGTTAAACGTTTTGCCTGCCATGATATTATTTCTACAGTTAGTATAGAGTCCCAAAAATACTCAAAAAACAAATCAGCAACACCCCGACGTCGTTTTAAACTATTAGTTACCAAAAAAACTCTATAAAATAAGTATAACTCGCTCGGCGAAGCGAGCGTGCACATGATAGTAATTTTATAAAATGACGATTGACGAGATATTTATAATTTAATCAATCAATTCTATAGTGCCACTGAGCAAATGTTATAGAGTTACTTTTTAGACATAATACTGCTACAAAAGCTCCCTATATTTATTTTTCCATCTTATTTACCTCGCTTAAAACCGTCTCCCAGTGATTTGACCGCGCTCTCAGAGTTATTTGACCTTACAAAATATCATAGCGTCGTGATTGTATAAATTTGCGATTGTATCGAGTTTCACCAGTCAAGACACAACGTTGTTTTTGGTCAGCACACTGTACACGTCCTGGGGAAGCAGTTCCCAAGCCTGGGATCCTCACCGATGTTTTTTTTTTCTTCTCGTGACGAGAGTTTAATTTTTTCGAGTGCCAAACACGAGTTAATCATTTGGATAAAATTAAAATTTGGCAAACACGAGCTTGAAATCAACTGAGCCAGATACACCTGACTGCTCGCGCCTCAATACAAGCTATAAAAATCCATCAAGCAATAGGTTGACGTTTGTGACGGCTGTCGGAAGGCAATGGGGCGCCTTCCGGCCAATCCTCCCTCCTGCGACCAAGTTGCTTATCAGCAGCTGCCTTTTTCGTTCACTTTGCTTGAATAAATTCGGTTATCTTTTCATCCGAGTTGGCGTGACGCTTCGTAAGAGATATGAGAGGTTCTAAGCTCTATTACAGCCACAATGTGTTGGTAAGCTCTCGCGTGGAAGCGTGGTGGAGAGACGATGGTCATTTGCGGGGGACGAAATGTCTCTTGCGATCCCTGGACGAGATACCGGACACGCTACCCCCTTCGGTGATGTCCACCGATGGCGACACGCCATCGCCACGAATACGCTGAGATTGTCTTGGCCGCTTTGTAATAAACACGAAGACGTATTTTTATTCCAATGTAATTCTACAATACATACTGCCTCTGCATACTAATACAGTCCTTTTTTCTTTATGCTTTGTACTGCTATACTTTCCTGAAAGTGTCCACCTTCCGTGGAAAAATCCAAGAAGTTGATGAAATTTAAACCCCTGCAATGCAAAAGATAAAAAAAAAAATTAGTTGGAAAAAAATTTCAATGGTGCAAAAAGACGATGGAATATATTGTGTTCTATAGATACTGTATATTAAATTTATTTTTTGCAAATGGTATTTATGAGAATAGAAAAATGGAAGATATTTTTATTCACTCTCGACACTAGCCAAAAACTCGGGAAGAACTGACTGCTATCGTGGGCTCTAGCGATAATTTTTAATTGCTTTTTGATATCTCTGACGTGTACTGATATCACGAAAAAATCAATACTTTCGACATTTTGGCTGTACGATAGTCAGTTCTTCCTGGGCTTTCGATGAGTGCAGACGTGTCAAGGCATGTGGTGAGTAAAACATTCTATACACTATACTATTTTTGCAAATTATTCGCTAATTAGTTTACTATTCAAATAAATTCCTCAGGTATATCAATAGAAAAATGTATAAACTTCAGTGCAGACCGTGGAAATTACCTACTTTTTCGATGTAAACGTCCCTTTTTTTTATGCAAACAGCGTAGTTTCACTTGCATATTACTTAAAAATATATTTGAGTATCGTGCAAAAATAGAAAAAAAGGCAATAGGCGAAAAATTGTACTTACTGCACTTCTCAAGATGTCAGCACTCACCAAAAACCCAGGAAGAACTGATAGTTACCGTGGGAAAGTCCGGTAAGCCAAGTTTTATCGATAATTTTTATTTGCTTTTTGATATCTCTGACGTATACTGATAAGATAGCAAATACTGAAAAATCAATACTTTGAAGCGTCGTCAGTTCTATCCTGGCTTTTGGTGAGTGCTGATGTGTCCAGAGGAGTGAGTAAATAAATTTACACTAGTAGCAAAAATTTTTCAATAATTGCAATGTTCCATTAAATATTTCATCCTGTGTATTGCGGTGCAATTTTCCTGCTCTCAAGAATACTTTTACAATTTACAACTCAAAGAAGCTACAAATCACACTCAAAAACATTTTTAAAATTAAACAATCGCATCACTATAGATTGAAAAAAAAATAAAGTGATAGAGTGATTTAAATCATTAAAAGTATAAAAATAACTCGCCCTTCAGCAGCCGCACAGAGTTGATATCTTCTGTACAGAAATCTCGAATAACCTCATTTATTTATCTTTCGTTTAACTAACCGCAAAAACCACCAGTAAAATTTCAGTGACCTAGTGACAGCACTACCCTTGCCTCTGTCACTATCGATTGCCGTGACCAGCCAACTGGAAGAAAAATACCAAGTGAAGGACATAAAAAAAAAATTCCAATTGCATGCAATAAGCCTCTCCAATGATGCCATCTAACAAAGTCATACAGAGTAAGTCTCTCGTTCCTCGAATCACATAAAAAAACGAAGGAGCCAGTAGGTGTATGCCATCGTTATACGGGCAATTAAATGATACGTCGGACGCAGTGAGTGCTTTCAGTAGTTACGCGGTCACTGTATAACGTGAGTACGAACGGTATCACCCAAGACACGGCAACGTAGCAGTGGACATGCCACGAGATTTCTTGCTAGATATCCCTCTACTGTATTTATGACCTCTGAGATTTCGCATTATTAGAGCCTTTTACCATTTTCGACCTATAATACCATTTTAGCAGACTCTTGTTTTTTCAGTCAAGAATAAAAGGCTCCAACTAACCCATAAATTCTCATTTAAGATATCCAAGAAATATCTCAAGCCAGAGTGTCCTCTGTGGTCTAATTCAAAGCATCGCATCCCCCATCACGTGGATATCCACTCGATCAACAAGAAAAATCACTTGAAGCTGCTTTTAATGGACTTTCATTGGTGCTGTGAGGCGTATCGATGGTCTTGTACTTGCATCACAGAAATATAAAACAGTGTGGAGTACTCTTGGAGGCGGTAACATTCATCTTGCTACAATTCTCATTGTCCCAACTTGCTGTATCCAGTGTAGGAGTAGCACGAGTTCTCTTCATCCGTCTCTCATTCAGCCCGCGACATTTCCGAGTCTGAGGCTCTGCATTGTTTGCGCGCTCCCCTGACGATGATAACTCTGCGTACTCAAGTATAGAAGCAGCGACGATGCAGTCGGCCCACATCATTGTACTGATGATGTTTACGGGACAAACTGTCATCCGGCGATGATTAACCGGCTCTCAGCGATGGCTTATCTGTGCGCAATTGTGTGGCATTGCAATTGAACTGGCCACAATAACCGCACACGATAAATCTATCGCGCCAAGTTGATCGTGCTGTGCTCTGTAAACGGGACACGTACAGCGCGTATCCAAGCGTGACCAACAGCCAGGACGACGCCATCTTGGTGCTCGCCAACCAGCAGAGATTCTTTATTGTTTCAATAAGCACAACACAGTCCGGTCTTATTAGCGAAATAAACCTCTTTAACGGCTGCCAAGTGTCAACCTTGCTGTTGAGCGGAATTTTAGGGAAACGCACACAGAGAGGAACGAGGGCACAAATATGCCTCTCTCCCTCTGCACCAGTAGCAGACATCAAGTACATAGGAGTAGAGAGAATATGAGCGAGGGAAAAGGAATATAAGACCGGGGGTATCTTTATAGTTTTTTTTTACTCTTTCTCGCTCTCGAAAAGGGAGAATCGATTGGATTTTTCCGAGTGTTTCCATGGAGACGTCTTTCAGGTCAATTCAAACGACCAACATCACGATCTTCTGATGGAGCGAGTCGCGCTCCAGGGCGCCATTATCAAAATAATTCCTCGAATTGTCGAAAAATCCATTTGGACCATTTTTTTTTATTGATTATCTTGTTTGTTTTTTCCAGATATCCAAGTCGTACACAGTCCTCCGCCATCTTGCCATCAGGTCGAGGTTTTATGCACACATCAGTTTATTCCTGAGTCTTGTGCAATTAAATTGGACGCTAGGTGCGGGGGCAGGTCTTCTGCACGCAGGAAACAATGCATTGGTAATATACACAAGTGCATGGAGGAAAAAAATTTTCTTCTTATCCATATGTGCTCTACAGGTCTCTCGGTGTGTCCCAGCAGCCATCAATGCACAATCGGGCAGTTATAACAATGCATAAATCAAAGCGGCCCTCGGCCCCCTCGTCGCGCTGTGCGCACCAAGACGCGATTGCTCGCTCCCCGGCATTCCTGCTGCAGATCGCGACTGTGTACTCACATCATGTGAGTGAAGCCACGGCGCAACCCAGAAGTCAGTGACACCTCTGGCATTGTCGATGTCGGCGGCTGCGGTTTCTCGTCGTAGTCATGGTAACCAACCTCCCACACTCCTCGTCGTCTTCTCGCGCTGCCATGACTTTCTCTCCATCTCCGTCGCGCTCGCAGCCAGCTCTACACCTGCGGATTCTCCTACTCGCGCCTTCAATTATCATACCATCTCACTCTCCACACGCCTCGCCGCCGTCTCCGTCGTAATCCGCGCACATCAGCCTCCCCCCGCGTCCTTCATCCTTTTAGGTTTCGCCCTCTATCGCTTCGCGACGTCGGCGGCCACTGTTGCCAAGTCTGTCTCAGCGCTCTCCTGATGAAATATCGTCGCTGATACTCCGCATAAATATAAATGTCGCGCGGATACACTTGAAAAAAAATTTTTTTCAATCTTTTCTATCCGTGCTTTCTGTTTTAACACTCTACTTCTGTTCGTTATGAGCTGCACTCACATAACGCGCGGCTATACCTTTGCCCCGATGATGTCTGACTTGATATGGCGACGCCGAATAGCATTATTTCGCTTGCGTACCGCTTATAACCCGAGATGGGCGACCAACAGGATGTATGACTAACGCTCTTCGCGCTATTTTCAGAGACACACAAGAGTTACCCTCCCTTTTAAGAGGAGGAGGAGGAGGAGGAGGATGGCGATGCCAAAGAGAACCTCGTGTCTGCAATTTTCATGCAATATAAATTCTATATTTAGCTCTCAACAACATCCAATCATTCTCGCAATCTCTTCACACTCGTATTATAACCACTGCTCGTGTGTGTGTGTGATGTGTGAGTGAAAAAAATTTTATATTGCAATTGTTTTACTCTGAGCAAAAAGTTCAATAAGAAAATTTGAAGTAATACTTGGAGTTCATGTGGAATAGCAGTGAAATTATGTATAATTTGTAGTGACTGATGATTTTTAGGTAGCGACCACCATTTTGGTGGCTGGCGTGTGGAGAAGTCATGGCGCAAACGCGAGGATGAGTCGCGGATGCTCCGGGTCGACCAACCGAGCTCGACGGATGCTCCCCTCGGCCCAATGGGAATTTTTCGATGGATACGGCAGACACGGGAGGACAGCGAGGGAGGAGGATGATGTGGACCAATCGGACGTGGTGCTGCAGGAGATAACGGCGCTTATTCTCGCGGCCAGGCGGTGCCAAGTTGTCAGGCGCATCGCCCGCGACAGTAAATCTCGGTGTGCAAGAGGAAAAACGACGACTGTGAGCTCGACAGAGCATCACGAGGGCTGCGGGAGGAGATGACGGCGCTGCGCGCGGCTTCTCCTCCGGAGGATCAATAGAGACACCCGTGATAAGACCTAATGCTCTCTCCTGGCAGTGGTCCTCCCCTGCCTGCCCTGCGCGGCCCACTCCTCCAGACTCAATAGAATTCCCGGCAAATGCACGGGGTGAGCTTAATGTTGCGTGGCCGGGATGCAAGACGAGTGTGCATGCGGGATCTCTCTCGTACTCATGCCATTTTGCACCATGGAGAAAACGAGTGGGCAGAGAAGAGGATGTGTTGGGTATACACAAAATGAGTATACCCAGCAAGCAGACGCCGTGCAACTTGCTGCGGGGTAATGTTGCGTAATGAGACGCCTCGCAGATTCATCGAGGAGAGGTGTATAGTGTGTGGGGAAAGCCGGGAAAAATCTCAGTTTTCCCTCTGCTCTAATTCCGCACTCTCTGATGTGACCTTTGTATATGTGGAAAAAAACACGCGCACAGATGGAACGACTGTTTTCCTTAAAAAATTCAGCCTTTAAATCAAGGCTTTTTTTCAGGTTGGCTTTTTTTTTTTAAAGCAGTATTCCGACTGTTACACCAACATACGGTCGAGTTGTCAATATTTTCATGTACCAATCAAAAGATTTAACGATTTCAAATAGATTTCAAAAAATAAGGCACTCTATTTTGACCTCAAATTTGGCATAATTGAAATAAATAAGTTTATTATAATTTATAAATTTACCGAGATAGCCGGGCTACTTTAATGTCAAAATATATTAAATTTATGCATCAGGTTAATTCACGACCTACTTTTTTCGTTAAAAAATTTTTTTTTTCAAGAGTTTTTGAGGGAAAAAAAATCGTAAATAAAAGTTTTCCATGTTAACGTGATAATAGATGATGTTATTATGTATTACCCTCGTATTTATGTGCGTGTTTTCAGATGATGCTCGTCGACAAGCGGCTGTATGGGGCAAATCGGGCTGCGAGGGCGCCTCTCGCTCTCTCTCGGGTTGTGATTAATTTGAATCAGTGAATGGCTCGAAGGGTGTACGCAACGAGAGAAACGCTCTGAGAATGTATAGCGCGGGAGAGGTTTGCGAGCGTCGGATGTACACCAGAGAGGGAAGAAACATCCCCCACGCGCAAAACCGCAGCGAAAGCCAAGGGCAGGCCGCACATGCCCAATCGAAATGCCGCGGGCGATGGAGATGCAGTTGGATGAGGAGGAGTCTATATAGGCTTAAGTATGTACAAGAAAATATAGGGGACGCCATCTTCATACACAAAAATAATATTAAACTTGCGCATTGTTGACAAACTTTGCCTCCTATAAAGAATTATTTTTTAAATATATTTTTCTTTCGAATATACTTGAGATTCTTCAGACATGAGACTGCGTGATTTTATTACATATTCAACTCCAAAATCCTGAGGGAAATTTTACGACTGCTCAACTGGTGTTCCACCGCGCCATCAATCAGTGCATGATGATAATGTCTCGTAAAAAAAAATATTAAATTTGTTTCCAAAACACCACTGAGGGTTTCGAGTGGAAAGAAACAAGAGTCGTCGCGATTCTCTGCTGGCACAACATATTCTTTCATTGGGCAATATTATGGCTTTTTTTTTTTACGAAATTTAATCGAGTGAGAAAGTAATTTGGGAGTCTCAACAGTGTTTTTATGATTAACTTGGCCCAGATTTTTTAGATGGACGGATGATTTTTAGCTGCGTCAAACGCAGGCTTAAGTTGCAGAATTTTTGACAATAAGTCTGCACAGGGAGAAATAAAATGAAAAATCTTGCAGAGTGACAACAAAATGAGCTGTTGGTCAACATCAGAAAAAATGTCGAGTGTAATATAGAGGATTTTTCGTGACCACAAATTTTATAATAAAAATTTTTACTTTCTAAATCACAATTTAAAAATGTGATGGAAAAAAAAAATTTTTTTTTTTCAATTATTTAAACTGTAAAAAAAATTCTGTAACGTGTAAAAAAATTTTTACAAGCATCATCGCTTCACTGTAATTGACGTTACCTTTTATATAGGCACAGCAAATTTTTTTAGTCGATTTTTAATATTTTTTTTCCTCTGCAGTTTTGTTAGCTGTAACGGTTACACATATCGTGGGCATGACGATGGGTACCAAGTGACTGCAGAGGCGCAAAAATAGACGGGGAGAAATCAAGTGGGCAACCGCCAATTATACTCGCACTTAGTTACGTTTTTCCAACTGAGCGAGCACTTTTTCAGCTCGGCTTATAGCTGGATAAATAAGTCCAAGTGCCTAGGTCGCTTACCAGGAAGTTTCCTAGAGTTATAATGGTGAATTTGTGGCCACAGAATCACTACGACAATCGAGAAGTATCCTTAGTTAATCGACAATCACATATCACCAACGGCTGCACGTAAGGAAAATTTAGACGGAAGACACTAAGGAAACTATACAGATGGGTGAAATTGAACTTGCGTGAAATCGATGACTTCCCAACATATGTCGACTTGTCGCGGTTGGCGCGCGTCCATTAACCTATTATACATACAGCTGATGAGGCAGAAAAATATTCGAGATTTTTTTTTTCAAGAAAAAGTAAAAAAATCCAACCGCCCCGACAATTTTTCATCGTTTATGGACTTTGAAACAGCAGATTAATATACTTTCTACCCAAAAACACTTTTTCATTAGAAAACAAAAGGGAAAAAAAATTTTTTCTAATGATATAATCAAAAGATAAAGAGAAAAATTGTACATAAAGTCTGGACAGAGAATAAAACAGTGAAATTTCTTGTCGTTAAAGCGAATAAACGTTGATTTCCAGGGGATTAAGTAATTATATTACTGAACTAAAAATCTTAAACAGTATACCCGACGTAGTAAAAACCGAATGGAAAAGCCAGTTTGCATATTAATGACGTAAGTCTTCGCGCATGCAAGCAAAATCCTCGCGATATTTACACGAAGAAGCTTGAGACTAGTAGTATAGAAGTCAATAAAGAATTCTCTGATGTAAGAGTGCAGTACTCTATATTATGCTAACAGCAGTATCGAGCAACATTATGTAGGCATACCTTTATTCCGGCTGCCGATGATTGCTGATATGACATGCGACCACACTCAGATACAGTGGCACTTTTGCACGACACGAAAAAAATTCCACATAAACGTCATCCTTGAGTGATATCTGAAACCTGCAAAAATAAAAGAAATTTCGCATTATTATTTAAAAGTTAAATGTTTAAAAAGATTCATACAGTATAAAAATATTATTTATAGATCTTTGATCACGTAAATTTATAGTAAAACGAGACGAGACGTTATCGATGATCTTGGCTGTATAGGGAAAAGTGTGCATTCTCCGCGACTTTATGCTTCTGCGAAGTCGTACAAACACGGCCGGAAACCAAAAATTCTAGAAAAAGTAAAAAAAAAATAAAAATAAACCGATTGTTAAGTGTAAGAGCGAGTCAAATGAGTCGTTTGACATATACAAACAAATAAGAAAAAGCATTAATTCATATTTGCCAGACAAAATTTCCATATATTTGTGCTATACTGAAAATTTAAATTATATTTCTATGATTTAATTTTCCAGAAGATTTGCAAATTAGTTAATTAAATACAAAACCACACAGTGTGCACGTCGGGAAATACATCAAAAACCTGCACTACTCTCAAAGTTCTATAATAATTAAATTGTCATATTTTTATTTCTTCACGAAAAATATAAATACGATAAACGAATTCTATATATACAAGAACCTCCAAAAAGCATTTAAACGTCAAATAAAAAATAAAACCGTCTCTCGAACGGACACATAAAAAGACTCTGTTTTAGAAGCAAAAACGAGTGTTTTTTCATTCAACTGCGCGGTGTATTTACCGTGTGTTTTTCAAGTTTTAAGCGATAGCAATATATTTTTCGGTAAATTTACATTCCGTGCCACCTCACTGTCGACTTTAAAAAGACATATCGGTGGCAAGAAAAAGTCGCGATCAAGATCAGTCCATTCCGGCACGATGCAAATTGTGCTCAATTAATATACGTCACTTGAGACCAAAAGCCGCCCAACAACACAACAATACCATAAACAAAGATATCCAACTAATTCATGCTCTCATTAAGCTACAAAATATTTCCAAACGACTTTAAAACCAAAACAAAAATTATCCCAATCGTTAAAAATTATCCTACGCCATTGAAATATAATTACAAGTCACTCGTCTTTGACTATAAGTGAATATAATAACGCAAAAGACAGTGGAAAAGGAAAAAAAAGCCGATGGAGAGTATAACCGCTTCGACCACTTTAGTCCGTGGATCGATAGCACACGGGGTGGGGGATTGGCCTTTTGGCTAAGGGTCGAGGAGGAAAGCGAGTGGTTTTTATTGCCAGTAAAGGACAAGGAGGGTCTGTGATCCTTGGGCACCCCACTCGACCAGAGTATCCCTAATATACGTCATCCGTTAACGGCTCACTCAGTTTCTCTATTTCTGTGAAGAAAAAAAAAATAAAAAATAGAATTTCAGTGTATTGGCCATTCTACTCACACGTGTTTTCTTTCTCGCTTAATTGTCTGCAGGCTTCGAGACAATAACTCGAATTGTTTTAATGTTGACGTCTGCACGTGCACGGGTTAACACAGGAGTCGAGGAACAAGACACGCCCGGGCATACTCTCTCTTTTCTCGTTATATTTCTCCCGACAAACGCGCCATCATGCGCTATAGGCTTCTTCGCTCCTCTTTCGCGTGTTGGCGAGCACATCTCACATCTCTCTCGCTCACCTGCTTCACGCCCGCGTATACGCGTTACACGCCGCGACTCGCACACAATGCCGGCATTTGAATATGGATGCTGTATACACCGTCGTCATTACTCTGCTCTGCCTCTTTCTCCGCGCATATAAAACTGCACCCGTTCTCGCGACCTGCACGTGCGGTTACCACACGCAAAAAAATTATAAACATTTTCAGAAGCCATGTCTGGCAAGAATTACATCGTATACCCATACATAAAAGCTATCCATGAACTTGCAGAGCACATTTAGTCACACACAAGTTATAAATATGGACCTAGAGGCATATAGAGAGTGCGGACAGTAAAAGCTCCACTGAAACGATTTTGCTCGGGGGGGAAAAAACAAAAAAATTCCAATGGGTGGTCGCTCGCGATGCCGTCGCGAATTATATTGATCGTGGATCTGAGACGAATAAACCTTTCTCTGTTGTAAATATAATTGGACGCACTCGCGGGCTGTTGGACTGATGGCGAGAGTTTAGTCACCTTCACCTTGAACCCCACATCAGCCGCATATATATTGAGATTGAATCAAGACTGAATTATAAATTTACCTGGTGAAATAAAATTACAATTGTCAATGTGTCACTGTGACGGTAAAAAATCCTGCGCGATAAACTGCCTACATACATTTTGATAATAATAATTTTCAGATCTGTTCTCGTGTACTTGGCTAAATATTAGCCAGAGGGATAATATTCACCGCAAACATCTTGTCTCTTGCTTCCGCTTGCGCAACAAGGGAAGAGAAAACAAGACGCCAGCATTTCGCGGTATTGTTGCGAGGGTCGCGTGCGAATTAGCTCAAAATAGAATGACGCAAAGTTTGCAGCGCACCTGCGCCCCATCAGAGTCTTTGCGATTCTGCTGAAAGCTGTGAAAATAATTTAGAAGATTACTGACAGTGAGGTGAATAAATAGATGCAGGATGGACGGAAATCGCAAGTGTGTGGTAGACGCGTGGGGTGCTTGGCACGAAGAGAATCGGACGAATAGGCATGAGGCAGAGAGTTAGGGGTGCGAGTTTGAGCCGAGGTAAGACCGAGGTGGAGTCGATATGAGTTTTGGAAAGGGTCGTCAGTGTTGGCGAGGAGCTCGAGGTGGAAAAAGCTCTTGGCGTCGTCGTTGGTCGGGGGATCGCAGGACGTGGAGCGCAGCGAGCACCGCGCGATTGAAAGCAATTAGTCGATGGAGAATCGAGCGGGAACGAGTGCGCGAGGAGCGAGCGATGGTGAGGAGTCGGATCGCGCCCCCGAGGGGAAAAGCAGTTGAGAAGACTCGCGTGACGAGGCGAGGAAGGGAGGTGCAGGTGAGAAAGGGAGTCGAGGAGACTCTGCGGAGACAGCGGCTGATCATTGGTGGACAGGAACGTCACGTCGCGCGTGGTGGGAGACGCGAACCGTCACCCCCGTCGTCAGGTGGGGAAGCGGAGCACGCCCGGAGTAGGAGAAAAGGCACGGAGAAGACGGACGCGAAGGAGAAATTGCCAGGTCGCGCGGCGGGAGACGGGAAAAATTATTCCCGAGGAAGGGGCACATAGACGCTCTCGACGACTGAGGGAGGACCCGAACGGAGGACGTCGCGACGCAGAGGATAGGGACAGCTTCTCTCTGTCGGAGGACTGATCTTGGCGAATAACCAACAGCCAACCTCCGCCGCATGAGGATGAGACACTCCCTCGTCGTTTTTGTGATTCAGTGTTGCACCAGTTCTTTGCTCACTCTTATTCAACTGGATACCTAGAGATAATAATACATATAACGCGTTACATTATCCGGACAGTTGGTGATTTTTGTTTGTTCGCCAAGTTGCGACCATGAGGTCAAAGCCAGTGGCGCGGAAGCGAGGCCATGGTAAGTATATTTTCTATTATTTTTTCTTTTCTACTCTTGCAAAAAAAAACCTGTGATGAGAAATATATAAGTGTTGCGATATCTTAAATTGTGGCAATAAAAGTGGGATGAATTTGTTTCTTTTTTTTTTTTTTTTTGCTGTTTGGTCGGAGGCGGAGCACGCGGAATGGACGCACTTTTCACGCCTGCCCATGTGTCTTGTCTAATCGAGGCATCACGCGCGCGTCAAGTCACGCCCACAAATCATGATGAGAGTGTGAGTTTTGTAGGAGCTTTTATTACAGGGGGACATGTAAGTAGTAAGACACGTCGCGGTGATTATTTATTTATTTTTGTCGACCAGACGTTTTTGTGATTTTTCGGGTGATTGAGCGATGAAAGGACGAATGCTGGATATCATCCCATTGAGTGCGCGCATCTAGCTGCCGCACCGGAAGTCCGATCGGCGCGGAGACAAAGCCAGAAAGACTCGCGGCCACGGAGAGAGGGTCTGTGTTTCATCGCTCGGGCCTTTGTCTCGCATCCTGCACAGGCGAATGAATGTGTAAGCCGGTTGAATAGATCGGATGATCCTCGCGCAGTTCCTCAGATTGTGCTGCTGCGAGGCGAGATGGCCAAGAAGCGCGCGACCCAAAACCACGATTTTAATCAAGCGTGTATGCGCGTCTTCCTGCGTCGTGCAATTCATCCTAAAAATTTCTCAGGGCTTTGCTCCACGTGTTTCCGCCCCAAAAATTCATGCATTGTCTCCCGCTGATGCTACTCCGCGCTATTCACTGACCTAAACTACTGAAATCGCGCGCGCGCAACGTCTGACCGAAATATACACTCATTCAATAATTTCCTCGTGTATAAATTTAATATTTTATATATTTAAAATGATTGAACAATGATTGCAAAGTACAATCGCCGGAATATTAAACACCCTCGGGCAATTTTTTTTTCTCGTGGAGCCTACATTTCTACTACTTATATCGCTGTCGAGCTTTTTAATGATCCTGATTTGCTTGTAGACAATTACCAGTGTTTTCCCGCGCTCGTCATTTGTTTTCTCGAAGCAGAGCGCTGCACACAATCACGTCGGCAATCAATTTGCAATCAGATTCATGGCAGAATAAAGTATTATCCAGACGACTAATTAGTCTGGCCATTCACTGGTATTTTTCACTTGATATATATTTGTTGTTGGTGAAAAAAACGTCATTGTGGCGCAATATTGTGCGGATGAGTTCGTCAAGTAAGGGAAAAATCTACACAGATTTCCGCGAATTTTAAAGAGTTTATATACGACGAGGATATTAAATCTAGGAATTCTCCTTTACGTCCTTTTGCGCAGTAATGCGTCATGGAGAGCCGCAAAGGGACGAGTTGAGGCCCGTGAAAGAACTTGGAGACGATGTGTAAGTACGCGTGGTCATGCCTGATGTGCCTTCTTGTCCCTTTATTATTCTCTTACTGCAGCTCTCTTCTGTTGTCTCGAAAAAAAAAAATCCTCTGTCGCTGCCAAGCCGCAGACTCACATGAGAATAGGTACACGTCGCGTGGGTGAACAAATGAATAAACATGACGCGAAATGATGAGTTCTTTACAAAATAAACGATTTAGAGTATTTTTTAACTTGAAAAAATAATTATCGTTGAATAATTTTCAGTCTAGAATTTTTTTCTTTTAACTAATTCAACTAAACCCAAAGTTAAATGCAGTCACATGATTTTTTGGATTATTTCACCTTCGTGTAAAAAAATTTTTTTATAAGAAAATCAGGCCTTTAAGCCCTTCATGGAGAGTTATTCGATGATCTAAGAGTTGAATTGTAGAAAAAAAGTGTTTTTTCAACTGTTAAAAATTTTAAATGCATAATTAATCCAAATTTGGTGGAAAAGTTGAACAGAAAAATTTTTTACATCTAAATTTTCCTATACAAAAATTTTTCTATTAAAAAAACAGATCCTTAAAATCTTCATTAAGGAGTATTTGATGAGGTTTAAGAGTTAAATTGTCAGAAAAAAATGTTTTCTCAATGAGAAAAAATTTAACCATTGACAAAAACAAACAGGAAAAAATTTTCATCTCCAAATTTTAGAGTATTTTCTCCCTATGAAAAAAATGAATCCTTCTACTAATTACAATTCAAGATCTAAAAGTCTATTGATTCGAAAAAAAAAAAAAATTTTCCACTATTAAAAACTTTTAATGTGAAATATATTATTACAAAGAGTCGATAGAAAAATTAAACCGAGATTTTTTTTCCCGCATTAAAAACATCACTTTCATCGATAAACTTTTTTCCAATATAACATTTCCATCAGGCAGTATATAAAAAGTATAAAAAATGAGATATACTAGTAAAAGAAAGAAAATACGCCACACATTCGACGAGAGTTTCCCCACTAAGTATATACAGCACGCCGATAAAATTCTAGAAAGTGGCCTAACATGTCTTCAATGGTGTCTCCACGATGAAATATGTATAGAGAACAAGCACGAGACATATCCAAGACTTGCGTGCCTCACACATTGCTTTACGATTCTCATTTCCCGCAGCGTCATTGCCACAGCCAAAGTGGACAAGAACTTGAATGGCAACCCCTCCATCATACAAAGCCATCCAGTCATCATCACGGGGCTTTGATTAACGCTCTCTCAGGCTGAATAATTCGGGTGTAGGTCAGAAAGAAAAAAATAAATAAATAAAAAAAGTCTGGAAACAATATCTAATAATAATATCTATCCTCCAGAAATACGACACACGAGGAAAAGGGGTGTCAGGGCACTTGAGGGCGCGCAAACAGAGAGGGAAAATCAAAGTCAATGCAGGAATGACACGAGCGGTTATCTCAGTGGCCACGCGATATTGTCATCAGGGTGGGGCGGTCGGGGGTGTTCGTAAGCACTGATAGCATCTCCTTATGCCTGAGAACATAAGTCGACAGTGGCCTTTCCCTGCCTTCGCCCCATGACTTGCCTCGCAGACCATTTCAACGATAGCGCCGTTAGCCCCTTACGAGCGTTATCTCGCACGCGAATTAGCCCTACAGATTTTTTTCAATAATAATAATAACGTCATACTCTTATCATTAAGCGAATGAATATTTTTCCCCTTGATGTTTCTTGCCACATACATTTACTATCACTTTTCAGTGATAGCGCGTTTGTCCGCCTGATATATACAAGGGAGCAATTGACCAGTAGTCACGAATCAGAGATTACACTTGTGTGCCAGTGGCTCAGCAGAGTAAACGTCTCTCGCATCAGCTTGTTATTGCATTCTAGATTGTGCTTAGACAAGACGACAGATGATTTATTGACTCGAATTTTACGATCACGTGTATTGCGTTTATACTGTGAGCTCCTTTGTCCTTTTGCTCTTGAACGATAATTACAATGCTGCCATCAAAAGATATACCAGTCTTCAAGCGAATATTTCATTGGAAAATTTACATTTTTTTATTTTTCCTCAAAGCACATCATCATGTACTGCATGCTTCAAGGGCTGGAAATTTTTTTTTGTCAATTATAGATCGATATGTGTTTTTTTTAAGGGGATGGAAAAGAAAAATATTTTTCAGGTTTTTTTGTCGTAGCTTTTGACAACGTATAGTCAGTTGCCAAAGATTTATAAGTCTTTAATTATGAGTATTTGAGTGGAAAATTCATTTTTAATTTTTCTTTAAAGCCCATTATTGTGCTTTATGCTTCAAAATCATGATTTTAAGGATTGGAATAATTTTTCTTTCTCAATTAATTGGATGGCTTGATTTTTTTTATTCAAATGTATTTTTTTTTTTTAGTCTTTAAACCGGTATTTCACTAGGAAAATCGATTTTTAAATAATCTTCAAAGTACATCATAATGCTCAATGGTTGAAAATCATGATTTCAAGGGTTGATTTAATTTTTTTTTCGTCAATTAGTTGAATATCTTAATTTTTTTTTAATTTTAATGTATTTCTTTTTGCTCATAAAAATTTTTAAACCGATATTTCACTAAAAAAAAACTATTTTTTATTAATTCTTAAAGTACATCATAAGATTCCGTGCTTTAAAATCATGATTTTAAGGGTTAGAATAATAGTTTTAATCAATTAGTTGGATTTTTTTGTGTGTTTCAGGAAAGGTGAAATATTTTTCAGGTTGATTTTTTGCTTCTATCGTAGTATCCAATTGCAGAGAAGTTGGTACATGCTCGTTGGAGTGTCGCAAACGAAAAGTGTAAATGTATATCACCGCGGGGAATTTTGTTGTCGCCTTGGGCACGTACGCCAGTGTGTTTCGTCTATATTATCCTCTGTAAGCGTCGTATAGCTTGACCAGGGAAGCTCTTGTAGTTTTTTTTTTTTTTTTCTCTTTTTTTTGCAATAAACTGGTAAATGTGTTTGCAGATAAAAGATGGTTGTTATATGTGACACGAAGACGTCTCATTGTGCTGCGAGGCTTTTACGCGCGATGTCTTCTCCGGGTTTAAAATTTTTTCTCTTATTACATCTCTCACTGGTTCCGTGGCCGTACAAAAGCTTATCTAACCGTAGAATTCGTATAGTGTACATTCATTCGCATGGGAACCTCTGTCTTTTGCGCTCACCCCCCGCTTCCTTTTCTTCGTCTCGTTTGTGCTTATGATGAGAATACTCTCAAGACAAAAAGGGAAAAAGGAGTAAAGGAGAAGAGTGTGCGGCGCGAATCGAGTTTAGGACTGTGTCAAATGACACGAGAGACTCGTCGAATCATCGCGTCTTCGCGCGTTTGGTCCTTCACGTTCGTCTCGGTCTTGCGGACTCTTCTTTTCGCTGCATGCCAAAGGTCGCGTGGGAATGCAGACCCCGCTATTATACGCTTCACACTCGGCACAATAAACGCCGCAATTTCTCACTCAATTTTTGCCAAATGCAAAAATTTTTTCGACTAAAAATTCTCCCCATTACTTTCCATTCTATTTTGATTGATAAAATCAAAATTGAATAAAATCAAAAGGTTAAAAAAAAATTTTTTCCTCACCTAAAAATACTTCAACTTTTATTATAAAAGTGAAAAAAAATTTATTTCATTGATTTTTAAATTTATTTGCGAAGAAATAGGAGAAAAAAAAATTTTTAATCAATCAACTGAACTTGAAAATGATTAAAAAATATTTTTCATCACTTTAAATAAATTAAAAGTATTTTTTTATGATTTATTTAAAAAAGAAAAAAGGAAAATAAAAGATTTTATCGATCAATTTATTTTAAATGACTATTTTGGAGGATAGAAAATTTTAAATTATTCTAAAAAGAAGAGCAACCGCTCAGAGATGTGGTCAAGTGAAGAAATTCCCGGAATTTATGGGCGAGAATTCTCTCGTCGAGGTGGGAAACGTCCACATTAGCATGGTTGGCCTTTCCAAACAAGACATATGCCTCGATCCATCCATTTAGCATGAGAGACATATGCTGGAGGATGCGCGTTGCGTAATTGTAAACTCAAAAGGATGTAGGCGGGTACGTAAAAGCACTGGGCCCCCAAGAAAGCAGATGTTTGCTCTTGTTTCTCACAATACTGATCGCGCGAGACGCAATATTGTTCTTGAATCATCATCACTTCCTTGCCGTCAGCACGCTCGCAAAAAACATGAAATAAAAATCGTGGAGCACTCTCTGGTGCAACGATCAGCGCAATCGATAAGGCATCAGACCGCAAGTGATTGAAAAACTAATTGGTGGAACGTGAATGACGTGATAAAAGCATTGGAGAGACACGTCAGCGTCAATTCGCCGTGAACGCGACACCAATTCGTGTGTCACGCGTGCCACAATGCGATGGCCACTGCGGATAGGTATATAGATGAATAGTGTATGTGCAGGGGGTGCGTGAATGCGCCCAAAGCGGGCGGACATGTGTGAAATTAGCTTAATCTTTCAGCTCGGATAACAATGGAGATACAACGGCAGTGCGTGTAGAACATCAGCTCAATATACGGGTGACAAATCTCACCCTGACCCCACTGATATATCTCTCCCCGTGTAAATACATTAGAGGATGATCTCTTCATTGGCGCGCGCGCACAACCCCATGGGAATAATACTCCTCCGAGAATATAAATCTCTGCGCCTCGCAATACGCGAGGCGTCTGTCAAAAAAAATTTTCTCCAACTAAAACCCAAGTTAACACACTAACGCTGGCATTTTTTTAAGATTGCATATATTGCGTATCTGGAGATAAGTGGCTGCATCTAGAATATTTCTCAAAAATCCTACGCCGGTGCATAGAGTATAGTGCGCGCAGATATCGGTTGGACAGTAATTTAACAATGAGCCAGCTGGCGCGTGCTGAGGGAAGGTTGCAACCCCTAATGTAGTTGTTCCCGTGTGTCTAGCTCTCCCTTGCATTGGCGCGCATTGCGCCTGTGTGCGTGAGAATGCGCGCAATCTCGTGTTGTTGAAGCGCACAACACAATGCCAACACGCTGATGCCTCAGCCCTTTTGTCACAGCGGTTCTCGCGTCAATGCCCCTGGAGTCTCTCGTCGATTTTTTCGAGGAAGGATAAAACCTCCCCCATGGCAGTCTCATCAGGTATCGACAATAGGAGATACATCTAATTGATATATCTCGTGAATTTTATAGTTTATTCACGAATTAATCGGGTTTTTTTGGGATAAGTTCGGGTGAAATGATCATTAGCGTTCACGTGCACGTCGCATCATGAATAATCGACTCTGGACAATGATATCGAGCCCACGCCCAAGCATTATGTCACTCCTACCCCCTTGATGTAGACCATCATTGCCCGGGATACGATTAAGTAATAAAACATTTAGACCCCTCTGAAAAACGAATTGAAAAAAAAGCCCATTTAGCTTCTAGTTTAGCGCATGTATGGGTTTGTGACTCTTTGCTTTCTGACATCACACTCGCGCCCCACATCATGTGATGTATACTTGATCCGCACATCCGAGAAAGCAGAGACGAGGGCGGGACGACAGATGCAACGCCGGAACGCTCGGCCTCGGCTCAGGGTGGCTTGTGCTGATTTTTTTTTTTCCCTCCCCGCGAACTTACTTTTCTCTAGTCCTGGCTGCAATGTATATCGGTTGCATCGCGAGATAAAGAGCGATTATATTCATCTTTAGCTCGTAATCGCCACCACTTGTGTGAATATACGACCATGCGCGAGAGGTTATTGTACATTTAGGCCTTTGTTGCATTGTTTATTAAATTGTTATCGCGATTATCCAAATTTTTTTTGACTGTCAAGTGGCTTGGGGTGAAATACTACAGCACCGGGCTCTTTCTTCTCCGCAAATATAGCTTTAAATATGCCGTTTTACAAGGTCTACATGGTCGTTGAGAGTATTTTAGATATCAATCTACACGAAAATTTCGTAATTGATTTTTTTAAACTAGTTGAATTAGTTGGATACAAGGAAACTTGAATAATTATTCGAATAAATCAGAAAAAATACCCCAACTCATCAATTTTTAATCATAAATCTCAAAAAACTCAACCCAAAAAATTAAACGCATTAAATTAATTGATTATAAATAAATTAGAAAAATTAAAAACTATCAAAAAAATTTTTTTCCAATTATTTAAATACATTTTCAACCATAAGTCCTCAAAACAACTTAAAAATGTACTAGCTGAATTAGTTGGATATCTTCTATTGAACTTAAAAATTTTTTTTCATTCAGAAACAATATTTAAAAAAATTTTCAGAAGCAATAAAAATTAGAAAAAAAAAATATTTTAAGAAATTTATAAAATGAAATAAATTCATTGAAATTGGAAGATGCTATTTTTAGACAAGAAAAATCATTCAATTTGACCGAAAGACGGTTTATCTTTTTCAATTAAATCCTTTCTCATTTTACAAATCCCACAGTATCCCCAATAAATCCCATTAACTCACTAGATTGCGTGAGATTCCTCATTTTTTCTTCACCGACCTTCTTCTCCATATATACCATTTAGATTTGCAACAAAACTATGGAGGAAGCCTTAAAAAAAAATATTTGCGTCTGCTGTAAATTTGATTAGAACAGAGGGCATCAAACAAAATTATCCGCACATAAACGATAAAAGGCAAATATGAAAATTGTTAATAGCACCGAGCGTCGTCCAAAGCAATACTACAGCGTGTATGATTGTACCGAGGGTGTTGGCAGAGCCCACGATAGACACGTGCCATGACCCCTCGCTGGGAAAACCTTGTCTTTATATTTATTTCGCCTTTCGACTGTGTTTCGAAACAGAAACTGTGGCCGATACCCATTTAATACACCCATCAACACAAAATACAATATATTTCCCAATAAAACTCACTCAAAAAAATTTTTCAAACCCCAGAAAAAAATATCTTAGCACATGGCACGCGTGTGGATTCTCAACAGTCGTTTTAAACAATAAAAAAGTAGGTGTATCCTACTTGCCCTAGCAGTCGATTTTCTTTTATCCAACCAAGATGATCTTTCGTGGGCGTATCCTCGTCGTGTGTCGTCGTCAAAACGCGCTCATGAGGCTGCGCACAATGGCGTAGAGTTACCGGCATCTGACCTCGTCTAGAATGTCGCATTAAAATATGAATACACACGAACTTGCAATCTGTAACGCGCGCGCCACGTTATACACAGTTAAAAAAAAAAAAAAAACCAACGGCACGCGAGTTGATCCGAGAATCTCCCTCTACATTGCCTTGTGCCGTGCCCTCTTCCTTTGCGCGCCTTGGGGGTATCTTGACGTGTATTATGACGACGTAAAACCCGATTGTCATCCAAGGACGTGGCGACACGAAAGCCATTTAACCCAACGCCTGTACATTTTGCGCTCTAGCATCATCATCAGCCTATGGGGGGTAAAAAAAAATTATCTTCCCCTTTTTTCTCACTCCGATTGATATATACCTTGGCCCTGCAGACGCCGTTTTATCTTCCGATAGGTCGCTTGTTGAGACAATTATGCTCATAAGCCCGGAACACGCGAGCTTCCGCTGTGTTCTCTGGCGTAATTGCGCGCCAGTGAAAAGAAACACCATCGCGGTATATATGTACTAAATCGACAAAGGTTTTACGACTCTTCCAGTATAGGCAGACAGGTAAACCCACTGAGTTTATCCCCGCCCGGCTATTTATGCGGAAAAAAAATCACAACCTCCACCACGTGCCACAGTGTCTGACAAGAGATAGAGGAGCGTGATCAGGATGCCTCACGTCGCTCGACCGGCTGACGCATAATTTCCTGTCTGCCAAGGTCACCCATCGATCAAACAGCACTCCAGTCGATGATCACTATTTTGCACACACTTGATAACGGTATATCCTGATTGGTAATTTCTGCGATGAGTTGGGAGTCAAATAGTTGGGCAACTGCTCGTGCAGTGTACAGAGGAAGGCGGTGTTTACTTGGAACCCTTTGATGATCGTCCTTTTCGTCGTTGAGGTTTACTCAGAGTGTCGTGTTGCATCATAAAATGTGTGCAAGAGTCAAATACGGCAAAGACCTAGGCGCAACTCGACGAACCATTTCACGCCTCCGACGACGATGACGACCACGACGAGCCTCACACACATATTTCCCCCTCCGTCAGCGTCAAATTTCACCTTGGGTACGACTGGACGACCGAGTTTAATGCACTCTAGATTTTATATTTCTTCAAAATTTGGGTAAATATAAACTAGCGCAGCAAAATACGTTTGTTTTACTTTTAAAAAATATCTCAAGAATTAAAGAAGTTTCTTAGAAAATTTTTGTAGGGATTTTTTTTTTTTTTTATATAAACGAAAATGCGTCATCGTGTTGGAAATTTAAATTACTTCCTCAAGAATTAGAGCAAAATTTCAGCATTTATTTCAAAGCTTCCTTACTAAAATTTTCGATCGTCATAATTTTTTTAATCCTACATTTTGCTTTGATAAAAAAAATTTTACTATATATTAAGAAAAAAGAATTAAAATGCTTAGAAGATATTTTTTTATCAAAAAATTTCGTCATCGTGCTGAAAATAATTTAAATTACTCAATTTAGAAATTAGTCGAAAATTTCAACATCTATCTAAAAACTTTCTTGCAACAATTTTTTGCTACAATCTGCCGTGATAAAAAAAAATCTTACTGTTAAGAAAATTATCAAGTTGAATTATAGGCTCTCAGTGATTGTGTCTATAGAGTTGAAAATATTTTTCTGAGGCTTCTTCGTAACGTTATTTATCACTCCACGAGTGAGTCATTCATGTTTCCATATGATGAAGCGGAATGCAATTGGAGTGAGGCATCTCCGAGACGACAGAGGGGCTACAGAACGAAAGTAAACATATATTGGTTATCTCTCGTTGTCTGACGGTTGTTTAGGCTCTGGTACACTCACATCCGCAATAACAAAGCAACTATATTGGCTGTCAATCCCACGCTACGCAGGTGGCCCGCATAGTTTGATTAGATTGACAAGTCATGCGAGAATCTCGTGGATGACTAAAAATACTCGATAAGAGATAATTCATTTACCGACGATCTCTTTCTCTCACTTGTCGCGTGCGATAAGCGTATTTTTAATCTGTCAATTCGATTTATTATAGATTGACGATTTTGGTGGTTCGTGACTCATTCAAGTTTCTCGGTACCAATTGAAAGTATCTCGCCAGACGCGAGAAATATTTTTTTCCGTGTGCTGTGACCACTGATAGACTAGAATATTATCCTGTACGGATTTTTACCGAGAAAATCGTTCGTGCTGTGACTTAAATCCAGGCTGCCAAGGGAGAGAGGTCACACTTGACTTATCAACTTGCATGTGGGGTGCACTGTTGTGCGATGATTTAGTGTTCAGACCCGAGTGCGCATCAATAATACGTCCTTGCTGAGAATAAGAGTAAAAAAATACTGGTGTCGAGGCACGCAAGCACCTCCACGGAAAGTAAAACGTATGTAAGTGCAACTCGCATGTCTTGACTGCATTTTTACCAAGTCGATGGCAATCATGATGACTGGAAATCGCGTTGAAAAATCGTGAATTTTAATTCCCTAGTATTATTATATATAAATCGTCCCTTTTTTTTATTTCCTTATTTTTTCCAAGCGTAATTTTCGCACCGTCTTAGAGTATTTATTTTCTTTTTTCCTTCCTACTTAAATGACACTCAAACGTCACACAAGTGGGTGACAGTAAAAGAAGGGAAGTCCCGGGTAGATAATAAAATATTTATCTGTGCAGCAGTATTATCGTTATAGCTGATCTTTGATACCTGCGATTAAAGTTAAAACCCCGCGCACAGTGTATTTATTTATTAAATTTTTTGTCACCTCATCATTACCCGAGAAAGTTGAATGTATCTTGAGAATAATTCACTTATCTCGCTTCCGGTGTAATCATCAGATCGCAATATAACCCAATCGCAGTCACGTTGACAATGAGGAAAGATTTGCACTCGAGATTGTGGTCAATTTAAAAATATGTTAAAAATCTATTTGCATATATATACATAAATATATATATCTTGATAAAAAAAAAAAATCTCCACTGAAATCTCGACAACTTGTCTGTCAATTTTTCTTTTTTTCCTCTTTTCCCACAAAAATACGTTGGGATGTCATAAAATTTTTATAGCTCAAGTAATTTTTAAGAACTTCATCGGTGACTCAATTTTTTCAAGTAGTCACCATGGTTTTTTTGTAAATATAAATTTAAAAAATATACATATCGATATTTTTGTTTAATAGTGTTTAAATATAGACGGAACGTGTGATATAGAGAGAAAATATATAAGATACAAGACATTAGGGGTGAAGTCACGGGAGAAAAATGAGTGAAATCCATTAGAGGGGTTGCTACAGCTCTCTCCAGACCTGTGTCAAAATCTCTATATACAACGACTAGCATTCATATACCCCTGGCAACGCGCGCGACTCACTCAGACTCGCCTTTGCTTGTCTCTCATCTATATCGATATTAACGCGCGTCACATTCGCATTTTTCCCGGGCCATACATCAACAAAATTCCACCATATATAGTCTCAAGTATAAAGAAACAGAAAAAAAAAAATTAACTCACCGCCAATAGTCGAAAGATTTAAAAATAATCATCCGCTTGTTCAGCCGAACGAAACTGCATCGCACACACACTTGTGCCGGCCATTTCTCACGCACTTTATCGACTGACAGAGGTCTCCTCCTCTCTCACTGTGTCCAAATAAACCTCATTCTGTCCACGAAACTGAAACATAAATAATTTCCCCGGGTGATTACTTCTTCTCCAGGAAAGATCATAAAACCTCTCGGGCGACAAAGAAACAACTGTGTCGCCCGAGGGTTTCAAATGACATATTATGTCCATACATATTGACATGTTTATTCACACTAATTTTTCAACCCAATTCAAACTGCGCACAGCAATTATTATATCAATACTACAAACATTTAATTGATATTATTCATCGTTGAAAACCTGCTAGCTGGGCAATTCGAGTGTTTCCATGGCCATAAACGAGTGGTAGAGCAAGGCAGGCAGGACAAAAGGAAAGACGAGAGGGCACAAGAGGATCAATGATCGTGTTTGGACATGTGGCAGCGCGTGTGCACGCCGTGAATCCTCGAGTAGTAGCCGATTGTCCACGGTTTGTTCGCTAACGCGACCGATTGCGAGCACTAGCTCGAAACAAAAACTACCCACTCGGCTACCGCGCGCGATACCGCAATAATTCGGCCATCTGTCGACAGAGAAGAAAAGAGCATCCGAGTTGCAGGCATCAGAGTGCACATTAAACCGCTTATTTCGCATATGTAACTCGCATTTAAGGCCTTTGTTTCACCCGCCCGAGGGCCCGCGGCTAGGTCTCATTGTTCCGCGCCAATAATTAATTGTATGCCCAAAAAATTGTGCAGACAAGATTGTTGCGCATGCGGGAATAGATTCATCAGAGATTGCAATTTCACCAAGACCACCCTGTATAGATGTGAGTTGGTTTTCACGCGCGCCCTCTGCTCACGCACCCTGCACGCCGCGTAATGCGGTGTAGTAGCAGGGTCGTAGATTCTAGCAATTACACATACCCTCAAGTGCCCTCGGAGACGGGACGCCCATTAGCGATGAGAGGAGATGCTTAAACGCACCGCAATGCGCCTCGATTTTTTGATTTACGGTCTCGTAAATGTTCTGCCATGTAGAGCCACTATTCCAACACACAAATTACTTGTCGGATGATTATTATTCAACAATAATTAAGGATACAATTCAGACGCACGCCTCTCTATGTCATCTGTCTGATGATTAATTTTTTTTTGGTCCCAAAAATCTCGGCAAACGTCACTGGCATCTTTTACTCGCTAGTTGTTTGATGGATGTACGCGAGCGCTCGCGTGCTCGCCCCATATCTGAAAAAGCAATGTTTCCCGTCAGAAGCACATCGCTAAATTGATTCTTCATTTCTATAATTCATCGTTAGTTCGAGTTCTTTTTTTGGTTTTTATATAAACAATTGTTAATTGGGGAGTAACGATTCTTTGACGTTTCATGTCCCGACATGCTAGGCCGATGCGAATCGGTTTAGCACGACCATCAGAGTCATCTGACCGACGCAACTTGATCAAAGGGAACCGACGTGCCGTTTGATGTCTCGTGCACGCCGCGTCCGTTTCACGCCCAGAACTCGCGCCAATTCAAAATCGCTTGCCAAAGTTTCGCCCGAGTCCATTGACAGCTGTAATTCCACATTATTCTCGTGTTTTCTCCAATATTAGTTATTATTGTAATTAATTTTGCTATCAATAATTGATTTATTAAGAGAGGAGTTTGAAATATATAAATGCTGAGGGTGGAATAAAAAAAAACTTGCGAAAGCCAGGAGTTTTCAACAGTTTGTTTCTCATCAGTTATTTATCGTTTTCATTACTCGCACTTCTCGCGAGTGTCACGACCATCAAAATCGAATTGTAATAAAGTCATCTAAAGGAAGGAAGAGGAAAAAAAAAAAGTTTCTCGGCCCCTTCTGATGGCGTGAAGAAAATTTTTCGTCGTATACATATACGAACCCTCGTAAAATTACGCGTGAATTATGGATCCGCAGTTATTGACACTGTTACACTTTTTTTTTTCTTTTTCTTCGTTTTTATTATTTATTTTTTTTTTTTCAATGATTTCTCACGCCCGACGACCAATGCTTGAATCATCAGACAATAGTGTGTATTTATACTTTCCAAATTTTGTAGAGAATAAAAAAACGGGTTAACCGCATGACAATAAAGACGGTTTGATAGAAAAAAATAATAAAGAACCCCTTGAAATTTTTTTTCTAGGCAATTCACTCCTTTCATTCGTAAAGAATGTTTACTTTAACCCATTTCCAACCCTTTTTTTCACGCGCATATCGAGTAACTTTTCAATTTTTTGAGGATATATTCGATATGTCCATCAATTATATTCGTGAAATTTTGACAATTGCGGATATATGGTTGGCTGTTGAGATTTTCAAGATACCGAGAGAGTTCCGTTGGTCGCTGTCTGACTACTTCCATACATGCATCGCTCCCTCGCTATATATATTCTGGACTCTATAGGCAGCGATATAACCTGGCGACGATCCCCCATCTGAATGGAATCACGATTCTATTCTTCCGGCCACTGAATGCCGTCCTCGAATCCCCCGTTTTTTTGTTGTTGTCCTGCTCCTTCTCCAGCATGATCGACTACTATACGACTGCCGCAGATATCTGGACTCTTATCTACGGCTCTCTTGCACAAGATTGCCTGGCGATTGTCGATTGTCCGAATGAGGGATGTTCCGCGTGACAATCTCGTCACCGGGGCGCCAAGGAAGTGTCAATAGATTTCATGTAGATTGTTTTTATTCTTTTGAGTTTTCTGCATGGAAATCGATTTCCCCAGTTGCTTATCTCACATCTAACTTTATATTCACCAGAAAAATAAATATTCTTTTTATTCAATATCCGTGGAGAATAAATTTTTCATTCTCAACACATTGCTAAAAAAATTCTACAAATAAATTTTTTATTTTCTTAAAAAATATATTTTTATTCTAAAAAAAATTTTTTTGTATCGAAGGATTGAATTTTCAAAGTAATGTTCGAAAAAATCGGCTTTAATGAACAGAATTCTACCACATATATTTATATAACAAAGTAAAATATTATTTTAAAGAGTTAAAAAAATTATTTAGAGTTTGTAGGTGGTAGAGAATGCACCTTGAAAAGTAGAAACAGCCAAACTCTACAGTTTTAATGTGGTCAGACAGGTTATACTTTAAGTGAGGATGGTTGTTCAAGGTAAGACATGTCTGACCAAATAAAAAAAGTGAAATATCGGCTGTATCTACTGCCACTGACGCGCTATCCCTACCCTTTCACGCGTTAGCAGCTGAATATCGACAAAATTAATAAAAATTTGAATAAATTACCAACAAAATCATTAAATAAAATTTCATTCTTGCACAGAAAAACGTTTTTTTTTTCGCAGAATAAAATTTTTTTTTACTATTTGTTCAGGGGTTAGAATCAAATTCAACTTTTTTCAATTTCAGTCAAATAAAGGATACCTTAATCTGCTATATTTAAAAAAAATACTATTTAATGAGAAATGGTAAATTCTGTAAGAAAAAAATTTTTTCGCATTGAATAAAATTTTTTCAAACTATTTCTTCAAGAATTAGAAAAAAATTGACTTTTTTTTTTTAAATTTCAGTAAGGTAAAAAATAATCTGTGATATATTAGTAAAAAGAAAATTTTTTTTTTAGCATAGAATAAAATTTTTTTAAACCATTTGTTCAAGAGTTAGAATAAAATTGATTTCTATTAAATTTCGCAGTTAAATAAAGGATACTTTAGCCTGTGATATATAGATTTATATATTGTGTGGGCATTTATCTTGAATTGTTTTCGGTAAGAAAAAAAAATCCCTGTTTAAAAACTTAATCAAGGTGATTGTGTAAAAGGGCGCGCGTGAAACGTGTGGTCTAAAACCTCTGCAGAGAGTCAATGATCATTCCTTGGACTCACAAGTAGCGCCCTACATATAGTCCCCTGCCCACCCCATATACCGACACAACACAACACCCCTTGGCCCTGATTTAAACTTTAAATTCCCTTTATCTCGCAAACGCCTTGATCCCGTGTAAAGTAGTCCGAAGGGATTCGTTCGGACTTTTCGAGCGTTTTCAGCACGACGCGGTCAGTCGCTTGGGCCATTGTTGACTTTTGTTTACGACGAGCGCGTGAGATTTGAGACTGTCGATTCGATTCATTTTCGTTAAACGTGTACAATGTGCTCCTGCGCCCTCCTCTCACTGTGTATACACGCAATCTCCCAGCGTCATCCGGGTATTTTTAGCACTCTGATAAGGACGTGATCGTGTGGCTCTTGCCGCGAATTTAAATCTTATCAAATATTTAATAACAACTCAAATCTCAGAAAAACACAGTCAATTTAAAATTATTTGCTTTTTATAAAAAATTGGTTATTCGCGTCACCCTGCATGAAGGCTTCTTGGGGCGGCAAACACCCCTAAAGTTCAATTCTCATCCCTTTATATTATTACAAACATATTTTTTTTCCTCTCGAGTGATTCCATTTTTCAGGCATCGTTGCGATCTATTATATGAAAATTCTCGCTGACTTTGGTCGTCAAGTAGGTGCCATCAAAGGGTAAACTCCGCAAAAGGGGCTTGAACTACCCCCTACTCTCATACGACTCTCTATCAGCCCTGATGACTCCGTTTCTGCTCCTCACGCATCTCTAGGGTATAAACGTGCACGGCCTCGGGCGTTTAGATAATGAAAATTAAATTTTCTTCTTCAGTTCATCCAATAAATTTATTAAAAAAAAATCTCACTGCCCCAAAAAAAAAATATCAAACCGTTTTTTGAGGTAATAAAATTAAAAAAAAATTTTTTTGCAGAATTATGGGAAAATGACGTAAAATAAATTTTTTTTTTCGCTTATATAAAATGAGTAAAATTGCTATATCGATAATTTAGCGAGTTTTCCAACTCATCGAGCACGTTGCATTAGCGTACACTCTAAATTTCTCATTTATAACAAAAGTAAGTGGAAAGCCCTGTGGGTGCAGGTATATATAGCGTGTAATACCCAGCGAGAGCCTGGGCGCGAAATTCAAAATTAATGCGGACACGAGATAAAATTAATTTACAGGGGAGTGCGCTGGGCCCGGGGGTGTATGCTGAAACTGGGATCACAATGGCGAATGGGCGAGTTGCCCGAGCCAGCAAACTCCTCTCTGTTCAACTGTGCGCGTGCACGTGGGAAGGCACGCCAGAACCAAAACATAATTAGCTTGCATTGTTAATGCACCAATATTTGTACACTGTCCGGACAACGGAGCACGCTCCTCTTTTTTTTCTCTATTCTCGTTCGCGCTGCTACATATATATCCATATATACACACATATATCGTAGCCAACCACGAGATCTCTAAATAATTGCCACGATTCACACTCTTGTCATGTTTTTAATCAACATTTAATTAAAACCCAGATTCATGTAACCACAGTGACGAAAAAAAAAAAAAAATGCCAAGCACAGTTTATTAATTTTTAAAACTGTGACCTCATTGAAACAGTAATTAAAAATCCGCAGTGAAAAAAAAACTCATAGAGCAAAAAATTATCTGAAAAACTAGAGAGAATTTTTTTTCTTTATTTTAAAGGGCGAATATCTAGATTATTTTAATTATTTAAAAAAAAAAAAATCATTTTAGCTCTTCCCACACCTCGTTCCTGATACCTATATGTAAATATCGACTGACTCACACCCGCCAAAGTTAAAAAGAAGCCTGCACAGCAACGAAAAGTCTTTAGCACAAGACATCAAGCTGTTGCACAGAGCAAAAACGCCATAGGGGATGAAGCGAGGTGCACGCGCCCCGGGTTGGGTCGTCGTCGTCATCGTCGCGAAGCTCTTCCGTTATAGTTCATCACTTTCCAGTGACTTCCGGTAGCACAATGCTGCCTGGGCCGAGAACACACGCGGTGTACAACAATCGCGTCTCAAGTTGCTCTAGGCGGGGAGCACACGTCTCGCTCCCTCGCGTCTTGTTCAATGCCTCGGCACATTAGCAGTACTTTGTGGAGGTCCGTCTGTATACAACAGAGCGAGAAGGAGTAAACAAAAAGTGAAGCAAACTCGACTCGAACAAATTATAGACTTGGCTCCCAGCCGTTAAAGGCAGTCATCTGCTCGCGAATATTGCTGCGCGCAATACAGCACCTATGCACACACACGTACACCAAGGCGTCGCGGTATTTCTCCGGGTCCAGGAGAGTCGTTAAGGGGCCACACAACACATATACCATTCATCCGCCTGTACTAAAACATATTCAATGTCTTGCACTCTGTCTGTGCGCGCCCCTCCCACTGTCTTTTTGTCCTGGAGAATCACGATCGCTCGTCGACTCCTCGAGATCGCTCGCGTTGGGCCCACTCGAGCGGCCCGAGATTGTTTAGTGACTTGAAGTGATTTTTCGAGGATTCAATGAGGTGACCCTGCCACTCGCCTTTCTCTGCGTTTATTCTCTTTCATCGCATTCTCTCTGTTTTTTATCCTCTCTATACATCAACGGTCTGTGCTATATAGCGATCTATAACGGTCAAACTATAATTTCTTATCTCATAAAGTGCTTACAATCAAATGCTTCATTGATGAAAAAAATGTTTTCATGGTTTAAAAGCGATTGTTTCAGATGTATAAATGGATAAAAAAAATTTTTTGTCCTAAAAAATGATGAAATTATATCATTTGCGAATTTAAAATGATGAAACACATTGATAAAGAAGGGTTGCCAGGCGTAAACGATTTTTCTCGCACTCTTTCATCCGCCACGGAGACAATTTGGGGTGTTAAAAATATTAATAATGCCGTTGGAGGCCGCCTGGATGAAGGGCATCCAGGACAGAGGGATGTGGGAGAGAGTGTGGGGCGCGAGCGAGCGGGAAAAGAAGGCGGAGAGGGCATCGAGGGGGTGGCAAGTGTTTCTGTCAGTTTAATAGCTTCGTACCTCCCTGACTTGCGCGCCCCCGACACTACGGCATCGTCACTTTACGTGTCAGAAGTTGCGCCTCTAGGTTTTAGTCGGGCGAATCAACCCTTTGACAAGCCCTTGGCGCGCGTGGTCAATCCATAGATTGTCACACTATTGATGTTGAAAGAGAGGAGAAAACGAGGAAAAAAAAAATTTTCATTTACCCGGACAATAAATCACTCGAATGATTGCGGGATGACGCGATTATCAGAGCTTGATGGAATCCCTCGGCTTATCTCGCACACACAATTCGACAGAAAGTCACGAGATTGATATCAAGACGCGACATTTTATAATATATATACACGGGTGTAAATCAAGCGCTGAATATTGCTGAAGAATAAAAGAGCGAGCGAGAGAAGCGACCATTCGCAGGGGATTACATACACGCGTTGCCTTAGCGATAAAGAATGATATAACTGCGCGTGACACATGTCTTTACCGTGTAAAATACGCCCGCACACCCAGCCTTAGTATTCTTTACACTGTAATATTATTTCTGATGCCACAGGATGAAGATTTGTGTGGCATTTTTTCCACTATTAAATGTCACGCAGGATTCAGTAGCGAAAAAAAAAATTTTTCTACGTTTCCTCTTGACCGATTTTTTTTTTTTTTTTAATAAAACATACGCACACCACCCATCAGAGAAATCACGTGATGTGTGTGTTATATACATCATAATTTCGTGCTATATATGAAATTTCACCGCAGAGAGATGTAATCTGACTTTTAGGGGTGAAAAAAAATTCTTCCCGTGTTGTGACACCACTTGATGGGGCACCCAGATTCGAATTGAACCGCTGACCACGTGGGGCCTTATTTTCCCACCGCTGCGAAACCGACAATGCAATCAAAAACCCGAGGGGAAAAAGTCGAGATCATGAAAAAAAAAAACAACAAAAAAATCTTGAACAATTTGACTTGCTGTGTAACGTTTTTACACTATATAATCAGAATTTTTTTTGGTGTCCAGCAACAAAATTAAATTTTTTTCAAAAGATGCAAATCTTGATGATGATTTCCCCGTGTGGATTCAATTAAAAAAAAAAAGTAAATGAGCAAACCCTTCTGCCATCATCAGGATTTCCTCTTGATTATCAGCGTATATTTTTTCCCCGTTTTGCGATTGCAGCCAAAGAATCACGTCAATCCAACACGAGCCCCCTCCCGGTGTCTTTATCGTCTCTCTCCCTGTCCTTTCGTCTGGCCTCGTCGACGAGGGATGCTGTGATCCTCTGGTGGGAGAAGTTCACAATGCGATAGGGGTGGCTCCGCCCGCGGGCCAACCAGCATCCTGGAACAGACTGTGCTGCCACACCCCGACCATCGTTCCCGGCTCTCGGAAGTCCGTGCCATCCTCTTCTCAACTGATTTTGGATCCTAGTCTGCCGAGAGCCAGCTGACACGGCGCAGCTCACGCTCCGCACGTGTCGACAAAAATTTCCCGCGTGGTCAAAAGTATTTTCGTGTCCTCGTGACAGTCTTTGAATGATGTTTAAAAAAATTCAGCCGGTTCAGTGTGATTTTATCTTGTGTTTCCATGAGTGAAGCTGTGCCTGAATCCTCCCGAATCATTCGCACCCATCAGATGATGCGCAAATAACGATGGATTTATCCAAATCAATGCTTGACCAGTGCCAGACCAATGGTAAGTCACCAAACACCCGGACAAATGCTCATTGCAATCATTTGACCGAATTAAATGATAATAAGCCATCAGGAGCATACGCCTGGTTCTCGCTGATAGGCTTTATCTCGGCATACGTCCCGGGAGATGGCGTGTGATCCACGTTATCGACACGGAGTTGTGGAATTTAATTATAAACGTTGCTATAAAAAAGGTTATTGGATAATACCGAGAGCTAGAAGTATTTAAAGGGATATCGCCGTATCACAGGACATCCTTTGCGGTCATTGTGGTCATGACAAGCAATAGGCTGACACAATCTCTCTAGCACTCTTCCGACACTGCTCCTGCCCAAGCCAATTTACTTAATTATCTCCCGGTTTCCCGGGGGACACGACGATTAGATGCCGCAGGAAAAATAGAGTAGTGTACATTTTAACCGGTCTTTAGACAAAAGTCTATATGAAACGAAAAAAATTCTCTATTGTTTATATCCGATGATTTAAACTCGAAACTCGATAAAGAGGCTCGGGTTTCAGTGGCATCCTCTTCTCAAATTACATCGCCTTCAACGCGCACAACCAGTCTGATAGCGAGTAGTAGGTTTTAATATAAGAATTTTTTCTGACCTGGCCGCATAGGATTCCCACGAGGGTCCCACAGCAGCACAGCAACCCTGTGCTCTTCTGCACCCCCTCAATTCATCTCCAAGGCGCTCTATCGTCCTCTTGACTGTCGATTAGACGAGTTAATGGCTGAAGAGCCTCATCCACTTTTGTCACACTCGTGCTGTATCATCGCATGGCCATGTTCCACACAGCAACGTCACACATGATTCAAGTGGCACTGCCTTTGCTTGCTTACTTGCTTGCCAAGTGGTGGTGGGAACACGAGCTAACTCACGTTCATGTCCAACGACACCCTCCTTGGGATCAGGCGCTCCACGATTATCCCCAAACACTGTTTACTTTGTCGATTAGTCCTCTTCATTCTCCTTTATTTATATTTCGTCCTAGAAATACCCGGATAATTCCTTCGATACATCAATACTTTTTTATGAGCTGATATTCCAGCGACAAGTGGATTTGCTCTCTAGGTGGAAAATTTTTTTTCTACACGCTGTCTAAATTCCCAGATATTGCCGGAAGATAGTGAAGCCTTAGTTGGACCCATAGAGGATGCATTTCACCTCGTATATCAATGTCACCATCATCAGAACTCGCCGACACCAATAAAACGCTCGGCTTATCGCTCGCGAGCATTCTCTCGCTGTCTATGCGATATGATGCGATATGATAGTGAGCTTCCCTGATCTCTCACGATGTGTATCTAGGATAGTAGTGTCATAAAGTGGAAGTAAGGAAGGGCAAACAGTGTGGGGCGTGCGTGATAATATCCCAGTGGGTTTTTCTCCACGTAATATTGCGCTTTTTTTATACTTTCATCCAGCCTCGGAGCAGCACTGCGTGGATTTCGGCACAATAGCAAGCCCCCGCGTGCAGAAAATTTCAATGGATTATATAAGTTTAAAATGGTGGTTGCGAATTGAGTAAATACATTTTTCACCTTGTGTGCTCGTTAGGTAGTAGCGACGAGGGTGAGGCGTCATCCAGCAGTAGAATTCCCAGTGCAGACGGTGCAGTCGACAGTGCGGACATTTCTGACACTCCTGCCAGTATGTACGAGCAGAGGAGCATCCTGGAGCAGCTCCAGGACTACCCGAGGACATTGCCCACCTACCAGGAGCCTCCTACTAAGAAAATGAAGATTGAATCCTGGGATTTTCCGGAAGAACGCGATCGAGATCAGTGCAAAGTCGACTACCGTGAGTTTTTTCTCCCTCGCTTGTTTACTCTTGACTGATTATCGTTGCTTGGTTTAGAGGATACAATAAAGACAGAGCCAAAGGACCAAAAGGACTCGAGTCAAGAGTGGTTTTCACCAATACCTGAAGTTGAAGTGGGAAGTTCTGCGTACGGAAAACCCTTGGTTCGTGCTAGAAGGGATATTCCCAAGGGAACTAGGTTTGGACCATTCGTAGGAAGGTGGACTCCTATCGCAGACAATCCTGAATACGCCTGGCAGGTGAGTCATTTTTTTATATCAACTTAAATCAAATTAAATCACATTTTGTGTAATTTAAAAATAACACTGTGAAAAGGCTTAACACGTGAAATTTCATAATTTCCATCGGTTTCATGGTATTTTCAAAAGCAGATGACCCCTAAAATATGTCCCCTTTTCTCCCTCAATAACACACAAAAGATTTCTCATTCAAAAACACCTCATAAGAGGAAAATAAAATTGTACAAATTTTTTTATAGCTTTAAAACTCATCGTAAAAAATTGCCAATAAAAATTCTAATAAAATTCGGCAAATTTTTGCAAGAGAGAAAAATTGAGAAAACTAAAGTGTATATAGATAGTGATAGTTTGCGTGATATGGTGAACCGTTTGAAAGATGATCGATCTGTTTATAAGCATGAGGGATGAGGAATCTCAGGAGTTTTGCTTTATAGTGTAACACCAAGTGAGCCGCTTTTAATCCTCCGAGCATTATCCGGCAGATGCTGACGACACAGGAGTCGTCTCGCGTCGACAGGGCCCACCTGGCACGAATCTATATCCCATTCGGGGTGTCATCCGCGCTGACAGATCTGTCAATTGGCTCTCGGACACGATGTTGTGCGCCGTGTGTGTGCGAGGAACTCGTTACGAATTTATAACGAATAAATACCACAGAGAAAAACAGCTTAAGTAACTATATACTTATGGTCAAATTTCACTGTCAACAAATGCGCACAACATCCGTTGGTCAAGCGTGATAGATATGATAGTAGCGCGCGGGCGAGGAGCGAGAGTGCAACGCGTGTCGCACTGACAAAATGTAAATGTTCGTCATCCATCTAGCACCCGACAAAAAGGCCGTCGGACCAACTGTCGACTGGCGATTACAGGATCGATTAAAGCAAACTACCCCTTCGTTTCGTTCGCCGATCTATCACGGCCCGTGTACATTTAACCCGTGACCACTGCGAGTGAGAAAACGCTCGGAGAAAGGTTCTCCCAACGATGTGTCTCCCAATGGAAAATTATATCTCTCGATCAGATGAAAAAAAAAAAAAAATCTGCGGGTTAATCCATTTCTCGTATTGCAAACTGATGACAATACCAAAAAGGGAAAACGTTAAAATCGAGACACGCAGAGAGATCGATATACCATCATCGCGACCCTCATTCTAATCCTTTTCTCACATATGTGCGATATGATGGTGGAAAGGAGAAAAATTCCCTCGAATGCACCACGAAATGTCGACAGTGTTTCCTAAAATAATTGCTCTCCTTGTTTATTCATACCTGGAAAAATATAGGGTGAAAAAATAGAAGAAAAAAAAAATTGGAGAATAGACATTGAAAATCGAAAGGTCTTGCCCCAAATTGTTGACGAGTATCAGTACCTCCACCTGCCAGCAAGATTGGCTGCGTTTTTTGGGACTTTTTTGTTGTTGACAGCGCACATACGCGCATCACGCAGAAATTCGGTGGGGTTTTTTTTTGAGAGAATACACGGAGCAAAAGGGGCGGAGATGGGAGATTTTTCTCACTCTAACTTGTGTGCACGTGATACAACGCGATGCGGCGTGCCTCAGTGGCGACTAAACCAATCTTTGGCTTAGCTCGCTCGCGCGGATATAACGTCTCTCTTGCGCCCTTTAGATCTACCAGGGCTTACGTCAATTTACCGTGGATCGGGGCGAGCAAATTTGGCTTTTTTTGTCGGCCACAAATTACCAAACAGGATGAAACACTTTGTACACACGATATACTCAACTATTATTACATACTATATACACTCTTAAAAAGAATAAAATTAATTTTTATATTTTATAAAATTGAGAAAAAAGTATGTTTGAAATTTTTTTCTGTGGTAAAATTTGACAAGAAACCATTCTTCTCGTTCGAGTTTTTTTTCTGCAGACTTTTTTTCTCCACGTCTCGGTCTCTATACCACAACGCCGCGCCTATTATATTGAGAGCATTTGTTTTTTGCTCCTGTCATTCGGCTACTGCGTGTATCCCCCTCGGTTTCACGCGCGTTTTCGTGACTGCCCACTCGCTTTTCTCGGCTAGCAACCGAAATCAGAGAGAGAAACAACCCCCACCCACTGGCCAAACTTCACAGGACCCGATGATATACACGGCAAAAGGCCGCACACACGCACCCAAGTGCTGATCCAAACTTACATGTATCAGACGATCACGATTTTTTTGTCAAATCATGCGGAAAGCCACGTATGGTCCATTATATATCGTTATTGGCGTATGTGCGGCTGACAAATTATATTAATGGCGTATTTTTTCTACTAGAAAAAATTGGGGCTCAACCGTTAAGTACATTTCATCCAAATTTTTCATCCACAACTTTTTTTTTTTTGCAAAAATATAAAAAAAACCTGCAAGGGCATATGCAAAAAAAATTTTTTCTTTTCAATTAAACTTTAAAAATATTTATACAGTAACAAAAAAATATTGAAAATCATAAAAATATTGAGATCAAAGAATTGTCACATCCTGTCCGATGACAATAGGAATAATATTGCCGTCAGAAATTCGTTTGATGCAGTGGGTTGCACCAGGAAATTCGCACCTATTAGTCCAGCGCTACTAGAGAGAGGAGGGTCCGGATTAAATCGGGTTCTCAAGGCGCGTATAGAGTTACGAAGCGAGGTCGCGACCTCGAAGATTTCCCGCATTTGAATGCAAAAAAAGAAAGATAGAAAGTGCAAGTATGCGAGAATACTCGGGAGAAAGCAGAGCGAGAATTGTCAGAGGAAACAAGTGACAATCAGACCCTTGGGATCCCTCATTGTCGTCTCGTCACACTCGTTGACGAGCCTCACGGATGTCAAAGACTCTGATGGTCATCTGGCCACGCATACTACCGGTCAAAAAAAAATTGAATAGCCAGCACTTAAGGGTGTGCACTTATAAATTTGTGCTGTGCCGCCGGCAAATCCTCACATCCTCCACATCAGTGCTAAAAACGATTCACATTATAGATCCATGAATTAATCGGATATTAAATTGAGTTTATAACTGAAGGTATATCGTCATGCATAATTTCAAAAACTAGTTGTCAAATCATAATCGAGGTCTTCGATACACAATGCAACAGCAAAACGATACAAAATATAACGTGACTGCAGCACTAACTAGGCCTCTTCTCAGGATCGGGTTTTTTTTTTCTCTTCCTCGTCTTCTTGTTTTTTCCTTTTTTTATACACTTGATTGACAGTTGCTTGTAGCACTGTTATGTTAATAGAGATATCATACACCTTTGTCCGTCGTGTGTATATTTTGACATTTAAATTTCGAGTCGAAGGGATACGGCGTTTGCACCCAGACACACACACACACACACACGTGACGAAGCATTTAAATCCGTTCACTAGACCAGTTTACACCGAATAAAAATGTCATACGATATTTTATTAATATTTCTACAATTGTAGACATATTAATAGCACAATACGACACTTGAAAATTATTTTTCTATTATAAATATATCTCAAACTGGTAAATACTAACTGAAAAATAATAAAATAAGTCTTTTAAAATGTGTGAAAAGTAAAAAAGAAGGTTTGCAGAATATTTTCACGGTATACAAGTGTCTGACAGTGGTGGATTTTTCTCCAAGGACTCACGAGAGACACCTGAAATTCATAATATAGACAATAGAGAGCACGTCGTTTCTTAAATGCGTGGCATCAACCATAAATCTCTTGCTAGAAAAGTTATTATCACGCTGCAACACGTGTTGGCCATGAGCTCGCCAGTTACTTAGGGTCATCATCATCATTATAAACATTATTCAGACAGAGAGTGTGTCCTTGCACCCTCAAAACAATTTTCCTTTCTCACACGTGCTTCTTTCTCCCTCGTGTGTCGCACAGTGATGTGCACGTCATCTGGGCTTGTTCTCTGGCGTTAAACCCAAGAATATATAGACGTGATGATGAAGGGCGGTCCTGTGTAGGAAGCCGTTTCACGACGTCCTGCACCCGACGCCCCGACCGTAGATTTAATTGAACTTGTTCGCAACTCATAACGAGAAGTCGAGTAAGTGCAGAGCCCGGCTATAATTTACGGAAAACAATCACTGCGAGCCTTTGAAGTCCTTGCGAGCAATTGTCTCGCAAAATCTATCTCACATATTACCTGCTGCAAACTCACTTAATTGTCCCCCATAAAAATACTATAAACACCTACCTCGGAGAAAAAAAAAAACAATTACTTCAATTGGCAAGTTAAAAAATTTTTTTCCTTTTCCATCGCAAGAAATAGGATAACTGGAGGGCCCAGATCGCTCGGGATGATGCCTGCAGGGGTTGTACACTCCCTGGCACACAATGACCGACCTAATCTCGCCTGGCATAGTCCACATGTATGTCAATATTCGCACATTGGTGGCTGCAGGGCACCCGACGACGCTCGGTAGCAGTTGATTAATAATTATTCGTGTTGAGAGTGATTATTGTCAGGTGTAATTGGGAGATATCTCGGGGTAAAGCAGTGATTTGTGGTTTATAATGAGGAAAATTCTCATTAGCAATCCTCCAATGTCACGTCAATCTCATTAATCTGCAGCTGGAAGTGTTATATATCATAATCCGGGAAAATCCAGTGTCAAGCACATGGATTCTGAGGCGCGTGTGGCTCGGATAGATATAGGTATATACAGGGAGGTTATGGAAAAAATATAAATGCCGCGTGTATTAGCAAATTTTCTGGTAAATAAGCATCTAATGATGGATCATGAAGGGCTGCTTTTGACGCAACTCTGATACAATTTATACTGTTAGATACAACGAGGGTAGCTTCTCCCTCACGAATTATTGGCGAATAAACGTACAGCACGCGAGGGTGGCATCTGCTAGGCGTTAGATACGGGTCGAAGGGCACAGAATACTGCATCAGTGCCCTTGCCCTGTCATATTTCTTCCTGTTATATATTTTCTCAGAGTCAAGTGGGTCAAGTGTTATATTTTCTTCATATAGGACAGTACTTTAAGCAGGCCTTTCACGTGAAAAAAAATATTATTCCCTTCCACCGCATTTTTAAAACTACGAAAAAATATATTTAACGGCCCTCGATTGCTAAAAAAATTGTCGAAAAAGCATAAAAACTTTGCGTCATAAATATACGATGAATAATGCGGATTTCGACTTACATTTGGATATCTTATCATTATTTTTTTAAGATAAAAAATTACTTTATGACCGAATTATATTAATATGGACCTGTGTATTTAAGTCAAATTAAAAATTTTACCGATCGATCAAATGCCTAATTTGGAACTGATCTACAAATTTTTATCGGTTTAAATTCACGCCAGTACAACTTTAAGTAGCCATCGTAAACAATCGGAAAATTTTTGAAAAAAATAAACAAATTTCATGACCGTGGAAATATTATACTGTTAATAAAATGAATTTTAGTATATTCCTGCATATAGTCACAATGAATAATATATAGTGTAGCGCAGCAAGTGACTTTGTGATGATGTGGAGCGAGTTTGCTTATAGCTGGAATATTCGCTCGTCCAATAATGCTCGGGCTCAGTTTACAGTATACTATACAGATATATTTTGTATATAGCGAGGTCATGACGCTATTCAGACTTTGGGGAGGCGCATAAATTGCTGCCATTTGCTCCGCATGACGTTACTTCATGAAGACAACAGCCTTCTCGTCGTCATAAGCGATTTCTCAGGATTAATTAAGCATTAATTGCCATAGAAATTCGCTAGGGAAATTATGCAAACGTGTTGCCAGGTGTATAATTAGCAACAATAGACAAATTCCCAAATCACGAGTGAGAAAGACCAAATCAAACGTGGTTTCATCGTCAAACCTGACGTGAAAAAGATGAAAAAATTGGGCTTTGCGCTTTTTCACCCACCCATGACGCTGTCAACAGCACAGATACAGAGCTGGCAATATTGCACGCGCGTTAAAAGCATTTTTACGTCAAGCTTATCGGCCTCAACCCCGTGTATCACTCGGCGCCATCGATCCAACGCATTATATCCCAAATATATATATGTATCGAAGCGACAGGAAACGAGAGCGTGGAATAAATTGTCATGAATTTTCGAGAAGAAGAGAAAAATTCATGGCTGGTCCTCCTTCACTTTCCACTCTGTCGGCCACTGAACAAAGTTGCGATTCACCAGCATCCCCGGGCCAACTGACAATTGACGTGTTGTGCCGGCCTAATCCATGGGATGAGCCCGTTGACAATGATGTGGAACGTGGACGTTAAGCAAAAGCATAAAGGAAGCAAAAGGAACCCATTCAAATGTGGCGATGCACTGCTCGGAATTTCAGCAAGTCCATCATCAGCAAAAATCTTTTTTTTTTCCAAGCATCAGCCAAGCTCTTTGCTCTCATCTGGCCCGGATTGTTGGAGGTGTGAGGTTACAAAGGAAGCGATCACGTATTTTTGTTGGAAGACTGTCCTACACCCCATGCTGCGTGCATCTCTTCAGCACTTATGATGCTTGACGAAGATTTTGAGGGAAAAAACGGGATTTCCGTGATGAAAAAAATTTTTTACGCATCGAGTCAAGTGAAACTATTGCAAATTCGACATATTTTCATGGGAAAAACTGTCCAACTCGATTTTTTTCTCAAGTCTTTGACAATAATACCGACGATATTGTAATTCAAGAAGATTAGTGACTCGATAGAATTTATTAAAATGGATGCATCGTGCTTGGGTTCTTTAGCCACACACACAGAAATCTCCAGCGGAAAGCGAGGTCAAGAAAACGAAATAAAGGGAGAGAGGCGCGAGTATAAGGACGATTGAGAGATCTTCGGGCAGACAAATCTGTCCTCGGAATTGTCTGCACATGTCCGCGGAACGCCGACAAAGCTAAACAACATCCTGCTGTGAGACAGGCCTATAGATGGTTGCATCGCTTCTGAGGTTGATGCAGAGTGGAGAAAATAACGCTTGTCGCGCCAGTGGACGCCGAGTTAACGCATCATTGTCAAAGGTGTGACACGGATCTGTGGATCCTAATCTGCCGTGTTGCCTGGTGAGCAAGCTCATTGTTGCTTGTCGTTCGTGCTCGTCTTAAAGGAACGCAGCTTAGACCATATCTACCTCCTCATTCCTGCTGCATTCTACAGATACGTCTGCTTATCATGACGCAAAATATTAATATACCCAAAATCTAGAAAATCGCAATTAAATAGACACGTCCTAGAATAAAATTCACACATCATTCATGATGTTAACGTATGTATAAGACATGTTTTAGAACATTCAGCCAGTAAAAAAAAATTTTTTCCTCAAGAAAATTTTCAAACGGTGTATATCCCCTTGAAAATATCGCAGTTATCATAATTTTTTTCGTTTTTCGCTGATAACTCGAGAAATAATCAAAAAAACGAAAAATGTCATTAAAATAAAAAGATTGGGGGTAAAATTTCCTACAAACAGCATACGAAAAATTTTTTTGTATCTCCCTTCATTTTTAAGATATTACTAATTTTTTGAAATTTTGATTTTTTAAAATATTTCGAAAACGAGGCAAAATATCACACAAAATTTTATTCTACATTTTTTGTAAGAAATTTTATGTCCAACCATTTAGGTCGAATGACTTTTTTCGTTATCTCACTGATTTATCAATTTATCGACAAAAAATGAAAAATTTCTGAGATTTCCAAGGGGTACCCCTTTAAAAATTTCTTGAAAAAAAAAAAAAAAAAATTTTTTTTTTCATCACAAAACGTCCGAAAACTTATGATTTAAACTATTTAAACTCAAAAACCACAAAATAACCCCTTATGTCTGACGTAGCACAGGTTATTCTACTTAAAACATAAAAGTTTAAGATAAACCATACAACTTTTCTATGTAGGAATAAAAATCTAACAATAAAAATAAATTCCCCGTGGAAATCATGGGATTTCATAGAGTATATCGGCGATGGATGGTTGAATTTTTTCCGGGAATTCCAAGAAAAAAATATCCAGGTAAAGTGTCGAAGCGTGAATAAGAACCGGGAGCTCATCGGATGCGTTAGCCTAAAGTAGAGTGATAGGTGCACTCGGTCCAACGCGGGCGGATAATCCCGCTAGAATGTGACAACCATGTGCAGCTGAACGAGCATCAGAGGGTGCAGTGTGTGTGCAGTAAACACTCAACTCTGCGAGTAACTCGCGACAATGCAACTACCTTATCCACCTGCAGCAGGATCGATGTATTTGCAAATGAAACCCAAGTGTGTTTGCAAGGACATCCAGCAGGTGGACAACAGTCAAAGCATTTAAACTACGAATTAAAACGACGCATAGCAAGAAACGACCGCAAAAACTCTCTTTGATGGCAATTAATCTCCATCACCGAAATTCCCGGCAATGGATCCATTCTCACGCCGACAATTGGTCCAAATGTCGACAAGTGCAGAGTACCGAGGGGACGTGCATCAGTGGCCAACGATAAAACTCGGTGTTGTCCTTCGCTTGATGATGCCAAAGGCTATAGGGTGGATCTAGAGCGAGGGGTGAAATCGCTTGGCCAGCCAAGCGTCACGAGACGCGGTGCATGCGGTGGCGAGACAATTGAAAAAATCACTTGTCTCGACGTAAAAGCACTGAAATAGCTTGGAGAAAAAGCCGAGGGCGCCAAAGACACATATATCCATTAAGAGCGTTAGTCCGTAAAACACAATGTTCCGCAGCCAAACGAGCAGTTCAAGCACACCCTTGAATGATTCCAGCCGATTTATCAGTTATTTCCCGTTGTTTGCAGGTTCGCATTGTCAAAAGTGGCCTCCGTGGCTGGCTAGACGGTTCCCGCGAGGCCAGCAACTGGCTCAAGTACGTTCGTAGCACCGGCATCCCGCACTCTGTCAACATACGTCACGTACTCGTTGGAGGACAGGTAACATACAACTGCCACTGCTATTATCTCATTCGTTTAAGCGTAGATTTCGTGATGAAAGTCTGCATATGTCATTGAATAACTATAGTAGTCAATAACTGCTCAATTGTTCATCGATATTCAGCAACAGCTGTTGCTGGCAATATAATTGCATATTTAACTTGAAAATTTCCAATGTCTGTTTTTAAAAAAGTCAATCGCAGCAACAGCTGTTCTAACTTACTGTTGGCAAGAGCAAAACAAAATTATTTCATTTCAAATAATAGTGACTTTTACTATACTATATCATTTTATCATGTTCATCATCGCCCTCTTTTGTATAATACTGTCACAAAGTTGTCCATTATCGCTCGAACAATGGCACACGAGACAGTAGTTGATAATATTTCCCCGAGGAAAAAATACATATCGCGTTAAAATCGGCCGCTTGACTCCGTGCGAACACTGGCACATGACCCAATGGGCTAAAGCAATGCAGCTCGTGGGTGTGATGTGCCGAGGCACTGCGTGCAAGCGGCCTGATGTTTAGTTATTAAGTTCCCCCATGGAGCGAGTCGTTCGACCAAATCGCGTGGAGATGGAGGGTGAAAGCCAAGTGTTTGGAGGCACGGTGCACGATGGATAATATGACTCTAATCATTAAATCTTCATTCGCCTGTGTATATATATAAATCACTTAATTTTTTTCTCCACTTACAGATAGTCTACGAGACGATAAACGACATTGCAGTGGGCGAGGAGCTGGTCATGGGTGTTCGCGAGACTATAGTGATCCAGCATATGCTGCCCGAGAGCGCGACAGAGGACAGAACCGATTGCGAAACTGGTGGGTAGATTTTTTTAACGCACGTGCGTACGCGCTTGCATCTGATAGGCATCCAGCCCGTGCATACAAATGGGCAGGTGATGGTTCAAATAGCGTAGTGGCGATGAGGGTAAACTGAGGGTAAATCGTGACTCGTGAAAGCCATCGTGACGTTCGTCATGCCTCTGTGACTGCGTCGTGATTCACCTGGACGTCCGTTGAGTGTTGCTCGTATATACTTTCGTATACTGTGCACTGATTATCTGTGTACACGCGTGCGCCACCGACGATTGAACTCGCTAGATTAGCCGTGTGTGCCTCGTGACCCCCGTCAAGTTTTTTGATTTTTTATCAGCCGAGGTGTCGCACAGGATCAATTGCCACCCAAGTTTTCTGTCATTGCCGCTGAGCGCTCATTTCCATCCCACACTCATTCTCCGCGTGAGTCACCCTGTACTTGACAGTTATCGCTCTTGTAATTAGCCCCTCGTCCATTAAGCAGAAGAATTAAATCAGAGCGCAATATATATAGTGACAGCCAGATGTCGCAGTAGTTCCTTAAAATTGCGCCCATTGTTTATACTAGAGGCTGGAATTCTATTGCAAGTGCCTGCCGGTATAACAGTAGGTATATTGCGATTCTAGTGGCCTTTGAGTATTCTTGCAATAGAGTGCAGATTAGTTGGATATATGTTATTCTAACGGATAAAAAACTCTTCATTCGCCGAAGCACATCGCCCACACAGCCACGCAGTTATATATTATTTCTTAATGGGTTTCATTGATCTTTAGAACTCTTGGCGTTGTTTTGAAATTATTGATGCCAAACGTACTTCCTCCTGCTTCTCGACTTGGCCGCAATTCGTAGAAAGTTAAAACGCAAACGTCTGACTTTTATGGGACACTTTTAGTGCGTGAAACTTGGCGCGCGCAGCAATTAAGTCAAGCCTACTGGCAATGTTAATTTCTGAAAATTAATTAAGAAAGAGAGAGGCCCTTCTCATTTATGACGACCTGACGAGCACAAGAAACGCTAGGGGATGCATCGTTTGCCCTTTTCACAATTTTCACTCGTGCTTAATAAAATTTTATAAACGATTATAACTTTTCTTATACTCTTCATAACATAATTTTTCCTTGTTTTCAAATAATCTTGTTATAGTATACTCTTCATCTTAGATATTCATGGTATCGGGTGAAATTCGAATTTTTTTTTTGTGATTTCTGTCAATTCCGCATTGTCCCTTATGATTAAATCGTTGTTTAATAATTTATAACTCTTGGCCCATTGTCAAATGGCCGCGATCGAGGCTGTACGAGTGCAAAAAATAACACGGGGCATTAGGGAAAGGGTACGACAACAAAAGGACACGCGACTCGACTTCTGGGGGAGGATGCTGCATGACGCAGCCCTACTTCGACAGGCCTCGTGCCCGATCAGTCGACCTAATGTGCTTATATATCAACAACCTAATCTGAAAAATCACGCTATCCATCTATTTTTCACGATAAAACAGTTGAAAATTAAAAATTTAATGATCAACTGACAAAAATTCCGCGAAAATAACGTAAAAAAAAAAAATCAAATCTTGCCAATTTTCATCAATAGCTATATTGAAAAATATTCAATAAACCGTAAAACATAAGTATTTTCATTCAGATATTTAGTCAAAAAATTTTTCTCCCCAGATTAAAAACTAAAAAAATTTAATTCCAACAATTTAAATGTCTTTTTTTGCAATTCCATATCCGAAATTCGATTTTTTTTTCAACGACAAAAAGTATAGTAATTTTAAAAGTTAAAATTTCGCGGAAAATAATTTCGAAAATATAATTTTTTCATCAAAATTAAAAGCATAAAAAAATTCATTATTGTCAAACTGTTATAGTGAGACTGCAAAGAGCAGTAGATTAAAATATATAAATAACTAAGTATATAAAAAGTTTGCAATAAATAATTCATAACATTTTCTCACTCGGCTAAACGTCTTAAACACATAACGAACAAAGTCAACGAATTCAATGAGAGGGGATTATATTTAAAAGAACATTGATTTCCGTTACTTTTTCCCATGCAACGACCAACTGGCTTGGCAGGGGGTGTCGAAGCTGTGATGCCCACCTGTTGACTTTCCGCAACGTGACTCCACGCGAGACTCTTATTAAACTTCATATTAACATAATATTGCCAACAGTCATTGTCAAGAGGCAAAAGAAGGCCCATGCTGACAAATTCGCAATTTAAAAATACAAGAAAAAAAAAACAAATACATCGAATATAACTTCACAACCAATTGTCACTGGTGGAAAAAGTCAGGGAAGATGACTGAAGAGTCGGGGGGGATTGTTTAAATTCCGTGCCAGGCCAAATTAGTTGTGGATGGGACGATCAACGGTACTGCAGGGGGTAATAGAAGTCAGGAAGGCACCCAACGTTACGTATAGCCGTGCCCGGTTCCCATGAAGGTCCGTTGGGGGTCGAACCATATGTTGCGGACAAGTGTAGCAAGCAGATTTAAATACGTAACGGCTGAGCCATCGAAAAAGTCGGACCGAGACGGCCGAAAAACACAACGCACCTTGAAAAAGCCCTCCCACAACGGAATTGGTTGATCGGTACCACCGTGTACAAATCGTGACAAGTATATTTTCGCAACGTCTGAAACTCAAGTTCCCCAGAGGTAAAGACCTTAACAAATTTTTAAGACAAACGCGAGAAGACTAAACGTGATCAAACGTGATTAAAGACCTGGCATGAGTCATCTAGGTATTTTTGATGTTGCATAAAGAAACAGTTAACCACACTCGGTTCCTTGATTTTGCCTGCTGTCATGACACTCGCGTTGAAAGGGGATAGAGGGTGAGAGTGGCCGCGGGGGCGAAAAGCTTGCCAACGATTGGCTGGCGCCCGGGATAGCTTTTACCAATGGCAAGCGATCGCAGTCACCCTGGTGTTGTATTCATATGTCACAACTCGCCATCCGCAAACTGGAGCATCACTCTTCCCATTGTCTTTGTGGCCAGTAGTGTGTTGGATCGCGAACGATGAACAAACCCCGGATAATCCAGATATCTACCCATTGAATTCTCAATGTAATAATACTTTTTTTAATCCACTCAATTAACCGTATGATAGTAAAGTCTCTAATATACAACGTGAAATTAGCTCATCGTTTCGCAATTGTTCTACGCTGCTTTTTTTGCAATTTAATAATTCATGGTTAACATCAATCGTGCGGCTAGTGTCACGCTATAAGCTGTGATACACTGCAATCCAGAAATTTATATCAGGCAGTCTCTTCGAGATTGTTTATGATATTAACCACGAGTGTGTTTAATTTTACAGCGTCACAGCACAGTGGAACCATCGACGAGGACCGTGAGGACGAGGAGGACTGTGAAATTCGCTGTGCCGTCTGCGACAAACCCTTTCAAGACCTTGACTTGTAAGCATTGCTATATGATAAATTATTTTTTGTCTAAATAAACTTATTCGCGATTGCACTTTCGTGATGATGGTTCAACTCGATTGTCATCATTGCGACACACACACGACACGGGAGTTTCAATCGCGAATAAAACGCATCCGCAAGATGAAAAAAAAAAAATTGTCGAGGTTGGGCGAATATTCGTGTGATGCATGTTTCTAGTTAGCATAACGGGTATGTTGATGGGCTTGGAAATTTAATGGATGAGGTGTCTAGAAAATGTTGGAATCGCACCTGTTGTCAAGTCCGGGGCGCGTCAGGACGCGCGAAATTTCCAAACAAGATCCGCATGCGGGTCATTAACGTCCCTGTATATCATCACGTTCGCGTGATCATAACTCATCTGGCGCGAAATAGCGTCACCATCGAGGTACTATCTTACCATGAATAGGTATCACACGACACGTCTAGGGGCCGCAAAATCAATGCTTCCCCACACTAATATCTTCCAAATATGCGAATGCCTTACCTTTCATCGCTGGCAATCTTCACGTGACCGTCAATCGCCGTCGTGGCATCAAAAAAACTCACCCCCTCGATATGATAATGCATAGTGTAAGCTCGACCTGTCACGCAAAAACAATTTTCAACTTTAAACAAAAAACCTTGAAAACTTTGGATGAAAAATTTTTAATTAATAAATATTAAATTGTAGATTAGACAATCACCTGGTGACTGCACATCGTTATCCAGCGGAACAGCACATTTGCGATAGTTGTCCACGAGCCTACTCCTGGCGACCACTCTTGGTGCGTCATCGAGCAATTGTCCACGGTGATCTTCGTAAATATCCCTGCGAAAATTGCCCAAAGGTATTTATTAATTGAATTAAAAACAAATAAAATATCAAAATAAATAATTGATAAAGACATTTCCAAAGGCTAATAGACAAACAAACAACAGGTTTTCACAGATCCATCGAACCTACAGCGACACATCAGGACAAACCACGTAGGAGCGCGAAGTCACGCGTGCACAGAGTGTGGCAAAACATTCGCAACTAGTTCGGGACTGAAACAGCACACTCACATTCATAGCAGCGTGAAGCCCTTTCAGTGCGAGGTGTGCTTCAAATCTTATACGCAGTTTTCTAATCTGTGCCGACATAAACGCATGCACTCCACTTGTCGTATGCAGCAAAACTGTCTCAGATGTGGTCAGTCATTCAGCTCAGGAACATCTCTGTCGAAGCATAAGCGTTTTTGTGACTCTACTGCGCCGAGCAGAGCTCCACGACCGTCAGGAGCAATGCCGCAAATGCCTACGTCAACACCGAGCCCATATTTCGGCTATCCACGTCCACCAGTCGGACTGCCCAATGGACTGTCGCTCTATTCACCCAATTTCATAAGTGGCTATCCTGGAATATTTCCCAGTGCACCAAGTTTCCTCAATACTCCGCTGCTCTTCTCGCCAAAGCTGCAAGATCAGCTGAAGCGCAGTGAGAGTCCAAAGAAGGAAAGATTTACGCCTCCGCAAGTGCTGCTACCGGTGAATAAGATCTCTCCGGCGGCCGCAGAAGAGGCGACATCGACATTTCGACCCTCACCACCGAGACAAAATGCCCTCGCCGCGCCGAAAATCGATGAGAATTTTTTCCTAAAGCAGGAAGAAATAAAGCAGGAAGTACAGCCCGAAATACAACAAGAAATTAAACAAGAAATAAAAAACGAGAAACAAACGAGAGAATCCTGCGAAATCACATCATCATCATCATCATCATCGTCGTCCTCAGCAGAAGAGTCGAGTGATCAACCGTTGGATTTGCGAGTTCAAACGAAAAAACGGAGAGTAACGCCACCGTGCAAGGAAGAAAAATCACCGAGTCCAATTCCACCAATACCCAAGACGGAACTCACTGTACAGGAGGATCCTCAGCCCACAGAGGTTTGTGAGACACTTGCGGTTGATGTAAAGGATGAACCAAGTCCTCAAACGCGCATCAGTCTGCCTCAGGACGTTCCGCAAACCAATACACCGCCTCACATGGCTTATCCGCGACCGATTCATCCAATGTTCTTGGAAGCAATGTATCGCGGACCTGGAGCGACATTTCCGGGATTTCCCGGCGGTCCAGCGCCGCCAAGTGCCCCCGCAGAGTCACGACTACTTCCCCCGCTGCACCCTTTTGGACCACCCCGACTTCCTTTTTTAGGAAATCTCATGAATAGCCTCGGCACGAGACCCGGTGAGGGCTTTGATCTCTTGGGCCGGTCGCCGCTTAGCGGATTTCCCGGCGTTAAGCCCTTTCAAAATGCCGTCATGTCGCCGCACCATCACCACCCCCACCACCACCACCCTCCGGGCAAGATCAAGGACCGATATTCGTGCAAGTTTTGCGGCAAAGTGTTCCCGCGATCGGCAAATCTCACGCGCCACCTGCGCACACACACTGGCGAGCAGCCATACAAGTGCAAGCACTGCGAGCGATCGTTCAGCATCTCCAGCAATTTGCAGCGCCACGTGCGCAACATCCACGATAAGCAGCGACCCTTCAAGTGTCCGCTGTGTGAGCGCTGCTTCGGCCAGCAGACAAATCTTGACCGGCACCTGAAGAAGCACGAGGCTGACGACGGAAGTGTGGTCGTGTCGGTGGCCGACTCGCCGGGCAGTAGCAATGACAACGAACGCGAGGATACGTACTTTGATGAGATCAGATCATTTATGGGCAAGGTGACATATGGCGGAGACAGTGCCTACGGCCTGCCGCATCACCCGGGCTACATGAGCGGTAGACTTGACGAGAGTAAAACCGAGGCTGACTATGACGATGACGATTACAGCGAGGGTGGCGTCTCTCCACTCGAAGAAATCGACACTATTTCCATCGAGGGAAAGTTATCACCTACGCAACAATACGAAATGAAGTGCAGAAATAAACCCGAGCTTCTAAACAACAACACGGCCGAACCCGTCATAGAAATTTCAACATAGTTTAGAAGTTATTTAAATTTAAATTGAAAAAAAAAAAAAAATTATACATTATTCCCGCAACTTTCATCCTTACTTACACGTCTTCATTTTTCTTAGATAGTTCCTATGAGACACGTTACAGAGAGATGCCCGGTCGACCTCCGGATTGTATAGGATTAGTTGGTAATCGTTATACGAATTTTTGTCAATCGCCGCGACAGGATGTGATAGCAAAGGACTGAGGCAAATGCGCGTGTGTGTGTGTGGTCATCTAGAACAAAAAAAGGAAAAAGTGTTGTTATTGATAAACATGTTAAAAGTGATAAGTAGAAGACAGTGAAAACAAAACAAAAAGATTAATTGAAAATTCAAGCATTGCTCTGGTGTTCATAAACGTAAAAAAAAAAAAATTAAGTAAAAATTCAGTAGAGCAGTACAGAAGAATTAGTGAAAAATTAAAACGGTGTAATTATATTGAGTTATATGATGGGCTATGTACAAATTTTAATTAGACGATAACGTTTGTAAAATATATATATCCGTAATTTTTATCAATATAATATATGAACATAGTAGTGATTTATTGTAGCAGTGTCACTGAAAAAAATTCTATACTCAATCAATTTTATTATTAACGAAAAAATTTAATCAATCGTGAATATAGGATTTTTTGTTTTTCTGTTTTTTTTTTTTCGTTTTTTTTTTTCGCTCAAAAAGTTGACACAATTTTATTGTTTATGCCTGTAAAATAATGATTTTTATTACATATATATATGTATAACACACGATTCTGAATCGCGTTGAATGCTCCTAAACATATCTCCTTCACTCTCTCTCTCTCTCTCTCTGTCTTGCTCTCCGTTTCTCTGTAGATGATAAGCTTACAAATTGTTTACGAATAATAAAAATGGTCAAATAGATAAGAAAAATTATATCACGACTTTATCTATACATTCTGTATAAAGGCATCTGTACTTTAATTATTAGTGAAATTAAAATATTACACTCAAGTTCGTTATTTCCGTCTTGAATATTTTTTCATTCACTGTTTTTTTTTTTTTTTTTTTCATTTTCAAAGAAATTATACTACATAAAAACTATGAAATTCACAATCACTCGATATGACAATTGGAAAATATTCATTCAAACTTGATTTTATTTGAATTCATAATTGTTTGTAAATTTATATTAATTCTTCGCTTGTTAATCTGTATATGCAAAAAGGATCACACTATATATACCTGGTTAAAAAAGAGGGATGATTCAAGATAATTTTATGCATAGACTTAAATTTTTTTTTGTCCTTTTTTCTGTTAAAGTATCCCCGGCAGTCCCTGTTCTTAAGAGATACGTCGAGTTATTTTGTTGAACAAAAAAAATCGTGATAAAATCACCATTCAAGCTGTTTACCATCAATTTATGTAATATACACGCCCAATTGCAGTGCACTCTGAAGCAACACTTTAATTCCAGGCAGGAACGACGCGATTTGACTAAAATCCGGACCGGAAACCAGTTGCGTGTGTACCGTCAGGCCGTTTGTATAGTTACCACTCTGAATCATCTGAGATATTTGATGAAGCCCTTGGAGGGTATGTTGAGACAACTGAAAAATAATTAAAATTAGACAATCTATTTAAGAACAAAAAATTAAATACATAAACAAGACTCACAGAGTTTTCTCGAAGGCAGTCGTACAAAACTTCTAATTTTTTCGTAACATCTTCAATTTTTTTCTTCATTTGCTGCAACGCACGGCCAAGACGATTCGATTATTATCACAATAATCCAACAAAAGATAGTACAATTAAATAAATAATTTATCATCATACTTACCGGATTTTTAGCAGATTCATAGCACTGAATTCTCAACTCATCGAGAACAGTTTTCAGATGTAAATGTTGCTCGGGTATAGGTAATTTTGGTTTCTCCGGTTCAGCTATTTTGGCCACTTGAACAGGCTGAACAGGTTGAACAGGTTGCATGGGTCTCATTGGTTCATACGGTGCTTTGTACTGATTTTCCGAATAGTAAGGATTATTACTGTACTGCTGATCAGGAACCATCCGCGTATTTTGATGATAATGTTCCTCAGGAGGCTGTAAAACTCGTTCAATCAAAATCACTTAAGATTCAACAATAAGAAAATTACATACATTGTACTCCTGCATGGGCGCAGTGCCTTGAAGAGGATGTAAAATGGGATTTACTGCTTGGTACTCGTTGACAGGCTACAAAAATTCACAATAATTACCAAATGTTATCAACAATCGTTCGCCATTTATCGAGCTTGCACGAAAACCGCGTAGAAATGGTCTAGGCATTCTGTTTATCATTGTACGCTACGCATCGGAAGCAATGCTCAATTAATAAGCACGTATCCATGGAAAAAACAAAAAAAAAATTTTTTAAACAGCACGCAAAATACCGAAATTCCTCTACCTGAAAAATATTACTCTTGGAATGTAAAGCCTTCCACTTTCTAGTCCCTGCATGTTCCGCAGACATTTCATTTTTGTTGCACATTGCCAGAACTGGCTATATATTAAGAATTTACAATAAAAACTATAAGTGATCACGCCAATGAAGTGAAATCAATAAAATATCTATCACAATTCACAAAAAAAAATAATAATTCAAAATATTTTCCATTATTTAACCGAAAAAAAATATATATTACTCAGCCTCACCTGGATTCTGCTTGATTTTGCAATAGGTGGGTCATTCCAGCCCATTTGTTGCGGGGGTGGTTGATAAACTTGGTCGTTTTGCGTGAGCCCCTGCGGTCTCAAAGGGTCGTGAACGCCGCCCGGAAAAGTTTGTGCCGGTATCGCCGCCGGCGTCATCATATTCATTGGCTTATAAGGATCCGGAACCGGGTCTGGAACCGAGCTCTGCATATAGTTTGAGTAATTTCCCGGATAATTTTTCTGCGCAGGCATTCCCGGCATCGACGGGGAATTATACATGTGCTGTTGAGAGTATCCAGTGGATGGAAGGCCCGAGTTCACGGCAGGATCAATGAGATACTTTGACCGCGAGTGCGGTCCAACGCTGGACGGTCGCGAACCTCCGAGGGTGGCCTGTGCGGGGGCCAACGGAGGTGCCTGAACTGGTGCTGGCTGTCCGTAGGGCTTGACAGGCGTTGGCTGCATCGTTTGAACCGATGGACTGACCTGCGACTGCATTTGACCCATTGTATATGAATTCTGAAGCGGCGAGGTGTTCCACTGCATCTGCGCCGGCGGTGCAGCGTACGAATTTTGCGGCTTAATTGCCGGCTCGTAGTAATTTTTAGCCATCGGTTGAGCCGGTTGGTTTTTAGCAATTGGTTGAGCCGGTAAACTCTCAGTTGTCGCTCGGTACAAGCGATCGCGGAGCAATGCTATTCTCGCATCTTGACCATCACCCACGTAGTTCATCGCCGCTTCGAAATCTCCCTCTGACGCAAGCATTTCTGCATATTGCGAGAGTACTTCAGCTATATTACCGTCGATAGAGACACTTCGTAGTCCCGAATGCTCCAACGCACGCTTCAGAATCATTACTAACTCCACAGTTTCTTGAATATCCGTCTCTGCAACGCCAATCACTCGATTCAAGTTCCCGGAGCAGATGTAACACAATTGTGCATTTTTTCTCAATGCCGGGTCATCACTGCAGGCCAAGCGATCTCCGAGAGCGTCGCAAAGTGCCGAACACTCTTCTGCACTCGTATGATTAAATATGCCGACTAATATATCTTTCCAGCACTTGATATCGCAATTTTTAACTATATCTGACCAATTTTCGCTAACGAGGCAGTTTATAAGACAGTTTAGAGTTCCTGTATGTTCGGCAAAGTATTTATACTGTGTTTTAGCGAGCAATTCTGGCCCACCGGCCATGGATAAAATTACAGCGTCAGCATAGCGCTTGTTCTCAAAACATAGAGCCACAGCAGCTTCAATATTTCCAGTTAAAATTGCCTGGGTAATTAAACCCTCCTTGTCGTCGGACGTATTTATCACTAAATCATGCGGTGGTGCTGGAATCACGGCTTTCTTCTGCTCCTGCTGAGCTATCGCGTCAAATGCCGCTCCCCCGTCAAAAGCATTGCCATTTTGACTATCCAACCTTGCCATGCCGTCAGTTATTTCATTTACATCATCCAGTGGTACGTATTGCTTTAATTTATCATTAATCATGTTCATGTTGTAGCCAAGCAGCTCGAGAAACGACCTTGTCGCATCTTCACTGAAATATGCTCCAACATACGTCCAAACTTGTTTAGTATGCTCGTCCGTGGAGTTATTGATTTTCTCCTGGCAATAATCAACAAACTGTCCACTTTTTAAGGCTGTCTCCAGGTAATTTGATCGCTGAATCATTTCGGGATTTGTCACAACTTGTGAAACGATGACTTTGCGATATGCGCCGGTTAAATCCCCATCACCGCGCTCGGTTTCAAAAGTAACTAACTTGCCGCCAAAGCCAAACGTGGCACCAACAGGTTTTTTGAGCCACCGCGGAGCTTTTTTGAGCGCCACAGCCGGAACAGAGTTGACCGTAGGCAGCGGTTGTCTGAAGGGATCCATGCCCGGAAACGAGTCGACAATTTGGCTTGATGTCTCGCCAGATGCTTGTTGCTGTCCTCCCAGCAGAGAATACACTGTAGCGTGACCGTCAAAGCTGCTACCTACGACGAGACCGGGACTTCGCGGACACCAGGCGACGTCAAAATTCCACTGGTTTGTCTGTGCCAGCTCGCACAGTACCTCCGCGCCCTCCGGCGCGTCGGTGTTTGGATTCCAGCAGAGGATTGTGTTGTCTTTGGCGCAACTGAGCAACAAATCCGGGTCCTGCAAGCACCAGGCGATTGAGAGAACGCCTCGCTGATGGTGGTGCAGAGTTTTCAACGGCGACGAAGAATTCCGCAAGTCCCACAGCTGAATAATTGGCGCTTGGTCGTCCTCTGAGGCCAGGCACAATTGTGTTGCAATTTCCGGATGCCACTGTACAGCCTTCCACCGAATTTTCGCATTCACGTCAGTCAGTTTGATGATTGGCTCGTTTTTCCGCAAATCCCAAATCACACACCTCTGGGAAAATGTTGATGCGAGAATGTGCTGCACTTGCTTGTTCCACTGGATATACTGCACATCCTCTGCAGGTTGACTCCGTGTGCCCGGCGTCATGGGTGTCGTAGTATTGACAATGTCCCAGATATAAATTTCGCTTTCGGTCGCACCGGTCGCAAGTAAATTTGATTGGAATGGATTTAAATCTAGAGCTCTCACAGGGCCGGTATGCCGGTCGGGACTACTGAGTAAACAGTCTGATTCTCGTGACAGGATCTTGGCGGCCGAGTAGAGCTTCACCATACCGTAGTCGCAGCCACCGACAATTATTCCGGCAGGGTTTGTCGCCGACGTGCCCCAGATGATTTTATGAAACCTGAAAAATAATAAATTTAGCTCGAGTTGATGATGATGATAAACTCGATGAAAATTGTTACCTCTGATCACTGGGTACACTGGCTTTTAGTTCCATATCATAGCCCGGCTGTTGCAGGTTCAATAAGTACAAATCTAAACTAGCTGACGTATTAAAACTGGCATCGAGCTGCTGGGCTGCAGTTCCGGCAGCCAGCAGTATCGGATGTTGGCTCGGTGGAGACCAGGCCACGTTTACAGTCTTCAATAACTCCTTTATCTTCATCTTTCTCGTCTAAAACGTCAGTTGTAAGTGGTAATTATTGAGCTATATTGCTGAGAAATTAAAATAGTTATGAAAGAGTGTACTACTTAAACATAACCTAACTAGCGTAAACAATATTTGAATGTTACAGGAGAAAAAAGCAAGGATTAACTAATAATAGTGGGGTCGTGAATAGGATAAATAGTACTGATCTACCTAAATCTGTTTGCCAGAACAAAACATTCAGGCGACGAAGTTGATCATGGTATAAAATAGTGACAATGATTGATTACACACTTGATGGTAGTTTTGAGGTTAGTATTAATGGATTATTACTTACTTTTATAAATGATAGCACTTGTTTTCTGGTAATAACGGTTCACGTAAATTAAAAAATGTCACAAATGTGTCAGCAATCCAACACAAATCCTCCAACGTGGCGAACGATACAACTGCAGCGAGAATCGCACCGCAAATGTGTCGGTGCGTAAAAATGCTCGCTGTTGCATAGGGCGCCACTAGAGGCCGCCGCGTGTCTATTTCATGAGCGCTAACTAACATATGTAAGTGTATAATTCAGTACAATTAAACCGGCATAACAATTCAGGTAAATAATACTCCTATAATTGTTTACATACATTTAATTTAATACATTTTTATATAATCGCAGGAAATAATGTCAGAGATTCAGAATATGGTAAATGCTGCACCTTCAGAGAAAAAAGAAATTATTGACGACAAACTGGAGAAATTGACTAAAGAAAAACCAACAGAATTAACGGAAAGCGAAGGAAAAATCTTGCTGGATACTATAAAAAATTGGTCAAACTTTAGTATCAAACGCATCCTAAGAAATAATACGATGCAAAAATTGTTAGCAGTGGAAGGAACCTTTGAGGGATCCGATGACCCTGCTCTCATTGTCCTAGAGAAAAAATCATTCCCCGAGTGCGAGCCGGAAATAAAAGCAGGATTTTTCAATGCTACAACAACAGTTGCAGAGAATTATCACAATGATATATACAGAAAATGCGATATTTTCCCACAAATCGAATTCAACGGTGAGTTTTTCCGTGCTTAAGACCAATCGAGAGTATTTTGATTAAATATTTAAATTTATATTGCAGGTCTGAACGCCACAGTCATTTATCCTGCAACGCAAAAACACATTGAGAAATTCGAACCAGTAGATTGGTACATAATTGAAGAAACTGCAGACATGTATAATACAATCACTCTGCCGCAACTGCAAGCTCAGACATTTTCTCTACAAGTGAGATAAATTACATTACTTATGTTATTTTTATGATTTTATTAACCGGGAAATTTGTGTTTCAGTGGGTGGACAATATTCTCGATGGAACAGCCGAAACCGACAGAGTAATTTACGATGACAAAGACGAGAACACTGGATTTGTTCTTATTAAAGATTTGAAATGGAACGACGAATTGTCAGCTCTGTATTTGATTGCCATTACGAGACAGCGAATCGGATCAATTCGTGATTTAACGCCCGAGCACTTGCCACTGTTGAAAAATATCAAAGAGGCTGGTAGTAGGGCGATTTTTGGAAAGTACGGAGTACCTGAACACAAATTACGAGCTTTTTTCCACTATCAGCCCTCGTATTATCATCTACATGTTCATTTTGCCGTCCCTGAGGTGGAAAACGCCGGTGCGATTTTGGAAAGAGGACATTTTCTCTCGTCAGTTATAAAAAATATCGAATTAATGCCTGACTATTATCAAAAGGCAACTTTACCATTTCGTGTGTGTAAATTGGCACAATTTGAGGCATACAAAAATCCGGCTACACTTTAAAAAAACTGTTTAATCTGATGTGTTTTTTATTTTGTTTCCTCAGTCTTTACACTTTACTTTTTATACTAACAGTTTTTTTAAATATTTGGATTCGCGAAACTCTCATTAAATTAAAATTTATAATAAAAAAAATCTATTCAAATAATCAATTTATTGTATTGTGCCTAGAATTGCCCGGAGTGAACATGGCGCTTTAACCTCATTTTCAGTCACGACAAGTGTTCACAGATTAATTTATAAGACAAAAACTCACCCAAAATCATGGATAAAAGTGCGTTGTTGTTATTAAAAAGTCGCACGATAAATATTTCAATTCGTTCTGTAAATACTAGGCCGCAACAAAGCCCTTTCAAGTATTGTATGGATTTGGTTAGGTATCATTGGCACTCAGTATTATGTTTTTTTTTCGTTTATAAAATAAACTAACTAAATTATTTGATTTCAGAACTCACGATTACGAAAATTTTCTATGCTCCCTGTTACTTTCAAAGGATATTCAACGAGCTGCAATTGCAATACGTGCTTTCAACGTTGAAATCGCTCTGGTACAAGATCACGCTCATGATGTAGCAATTGGTGGGATGCGATACAATTTTTGGAAGGAATCTCTGAAGAAAATATACTCTGACGCACCGCCACAAGCTCCAGTTCCGCTGGAGCTTCACAGAGTACATAATTCAATCCTTCATCGCACTACTATGGTAAAAAAATAAAATAAAACTTGAAATGACGACTCCACAGGTTCTACAAACTCACAAACTATCAAAACACTATTTCCAACGGCTGCTGGATGCTAGATGGAAAAAATGGCAGTCATCAATATTCCAAAATATGGATGCACTTGAGCAGTACGCAGAGGATACAGTTTCTCCTATTTATTATCTCCTTCTCGAGGCCAAAAACATCAAAAATGTTCATGCTGATCATGTGGCTAGTCACTTAGGAAAAGCCCAAGGCATCGTGACTCTTATTAGGTCAGTGCCATACCATGCACAGAGGAGATCCTTGGTCCTTCCACAGGATCTCTTGATGCATCACGGCGTGTCGTCAGAGTCAGTTTTCCGAGGCGAATCTACCAAGGAATTCACTGACGTTCTGTTTCAAGTAGCTTCAAGGGCCAACCAACACCTCGACAAGGTAAAACACAATTTAAAAATCATCACAACAATATTTTTTTCAACAAAAAATCAATCTTTCAGGCTCGCACATTGAAACAAGAACTCAAGCAAGATGTTTCTCATATTTTTCTGCCAGCAGCAAACGTAGAAAGGTATTTAAAAAAATTAGAAAAAGTAGATTTTAATATTTATTCTCCACGCCTTCGAAAGAAAGGAAACATGTTGCCTGTTCAATTGTTATGGGCGAAATATTTTAGTAAGTGGTAATATCAATAAATAAATGTAAAGAAAAACTGATAGAGATTTATGACATTTAAATTTCCCGCAATATTACTACGCAATGCGAGGAAAAAAAAAACAACTTCCTCCAGATAGCGCCAACCTAACCTAAAACCATTTTTTCCCACTACCAAATCCTTGTATATCTTAATTTTATCATATTGTTGACAAAATTGACTTGTTCTTAATTATTCATAACAAACACTAATGCGGAAAATTGAGATAATTTAGTTGGATAATTATTATTTTGACGAATTTATTGTGAAGATTACATTGTGAAGCTCGTAATCGTATAACATAAGCAGTGGATTTTTTTCGTAGAATATTTTCAAGAAAGCTTTATTCACGTGATTCAATAATGAAAATGGCAAAAACTTTGCTACAACAATTATTATTTCAAATTGATTATTTAAAAAATCGAAAAATTGTAATTTAAAGTAACAAAGTCAATACGAAAACGGCATTGTCGCTGTGTGGAACGTTCTAATCTATATTTCACTGATATCACTGTTTTTTCCTATTGTTAACTAGTCCGTCATGGACGAAGTATTACTTTGTGACTCGGCTATTTGCCGATTATGCGGTGAAGAAAATACAAATGGCCAATCATTATATGCAGACAACAATAATCACGTCTTGAGCTCGCTAGTGAATCGCTACCTACCACTCAAGGTATGTCAACATTTTTCTAAATTCAGGAACTAACTTGACTTCCTATTCTGCATGAATATGGGGACTACACTGATTTTCGTTGCTCAAAGATGCCTGATACTACATGAATCAAGTGTTATAAATATTGAAACCTTTCAAAAATGAAAGAAAAAAAAAACTTATTTAAAAAAACTTATTTTCAGTTGAGCATGTCCTAAGCGAATATTTAAACTTGATTTCACCTTGGAAATTACTTCTACACATGTCCTATTTGCATAAATCTCCGTCTAAATTTTAATAATCTCGGATTATTACAACAGACGATAATTGAATTTTTTTTATAATTGAAATTAAAAACATTTTTCAGGTAAAAGACGATGGAAAACTTCCGAGAAATATTTGTCCAGGATGTACGATCCAGCTGGAGGCAACAGTGCAATTTTTTGATTTGCTGGTGGAGGGTCAGCAGAAAATTCGTGAATTATGGAAGCAACAGGTCGAATACCAGAAGAAACTCGATCGCGATCGCTTGCGTGTGAAGCGTGGAGTCGCAGATTTGTCTGCGGAAGTAGTAAAACTGAGCAACCACGGGTTAACTCTAGAGGACGACGAATTATCCCAGCAAATAATCATCAAAATCCTCCCTGACGGCTCAATGTACGCGGCGGAGCACGATATGAGTCTCCAAATGGAGGGACTCGAAAAACCGCGACGAAAACGCGGGCGGCCGCCAAAAGTTCAGGCCGACGAGGAGACTCGCCTGGACGAGGAGCCACAGGACACAGCTAGTCAGGAAGAGGACGACAAGCACGAGGAGGAGGAGGAGGAGCTGGATGGCGATGGGAGACGCCGAAGGAAGCGCAAGGTCCCTAAGCGATTTTCCGAAGCCGTACAGGGCAAAGAATTGGAGAGGATTTTCAAAGAAGAAGGTGTGATCGATGACGAGGAGGATGAAGATCCTGACGACGATTATGACGACACGGAGGAGCGGGCAACTGAGCCAATTCCTGACCAAAACGAGGAAGTCATCGGTCATTTGGAAACGGAGGAGGGCAAAGATTTGGGCGAATTAATCGTCGTAAACCGTGGGCGCGGTCGTGGAAGGCCAAAAATACGTCGAAAAAAGATGAAATTTACTTGCAATTTGTGTGGCCGAGGGTTCCTGCAGCGAGGCAAGTACATATTCCACAAGAGTCTGCATAAAACGGTCAAATACGAGTGTCTAGAGTGCAATCGAAAATTTACAAGAGTAGAAAAATTCAATTTGCATCAAAAAGCCACGGGACACACGGGCGAATTGGTCATAAGTAACATCGAGGATGACGCGAATATTGCAGTAGAATCGCTTGAGAAAGTCGAGGTGGAGGATCAACCTGACGATGAAGTACAGATAATCACGGAGCCGGAATTAAAATTAGAAAAAATCGAACCTGAAGTGACACCTGAAGATACTCTCGAGACCGAGGCCGAGATCAAAGCTGTGGATTCTGATGTACACCAGTGCGATCAGTGTGGTAAAACATTTACAACGGCAGCTACACGGGAGATACACATGAAAGAAAAACATGAAAATACAAAATTTTTCACGTGTACCATTTGCGACAGACCTTTTGCATACATAGCAAATTTAAAATCGCACATGTTAACCCACGAATCGATCAAAACTGAGAAAGGATATGCGTGCGACATTTGCGGAAAGATTTTAAATCATCCAAGTTCAGTCGTGTACCACAAAGAAGCCGAGCACAATGACGGCCGTAGATTTGTCTGTAACAAATGCTCAAAGAGCTTCAAGCACAAGCAATTATTGCAGCGCCATCAGCTCGTGCACTCCGAGGATCGGCCATTCGTTTGTAAATCCTGTCCCGCGTCCTTCAAGACCAAAGCCAATTTAATTAATCATCAGTCAACGCACACGGGCGAAAGGAAATTCTCCTGTGAACAGTGTAAGCGCGCATTCGCCCACAAGACCAGTCTCATGCTGCACTACCGATCGCACAGCGGCGAGAAGCCATACGCCTGCGACCAGTGCCCCAAAAGCTTTTCCCAAAAAGGCAACTTGCAGGAACACAGGCGCATTCACACGGGTGAAAAACCGTACACTTGCGAAACCTGCGAGCGCAGTTTCACCACGTCGTCGCAGTACAAGCTGCACGTTAAACGCCATACGGGCGAGCGCCCGTGGAAGTGTCAGCACTGTCCGAACTCCTTTTTGCACAAGGACACGTGGAAATGTCACATGCGTCGGCATCTTGATGACCGTCCCTTCAAGTGTGAACACTGCACCAAGAGTTTTACCGAGCAGTGGGCACTGAAGAAACACTTGCGCATCCACACGGGTGAGAAGCCTTACTCATGTGATGTCTGCAAGAAAGCATTTGCCGACTGCTCTAACCTAACTAAGCACAAGAAAATTCACCGTAGCAAGCAACAGGACGCTGATGAGTTGTCGGGAACAATTGGGGACCGTGGAAAATTGTGGACAATCCTGCCTGAGGGACAGGACGGTGAAAATTCTCTGGCTAATCCAATTCACCAAATAATTGCGACTGAAGAGGATGGGGGACCGCAGATTATTTTAGTGTCGTACCAAGACCCGGATAATCCCAATCAATCGCGCACGCTGCACTTTGGCATGCTCGACGACAAGGAGGGTACGTCGTCCGGTCAATCGTTGCCATCTCTCGACGCAGAAGACACGGAAATGATGAAATCTACCGAACAAGAAGGTGAGCAGTCTGTCGAGCAAATTGGCATGGACTTTTCCGACCCGAATCTCCAGCTACAGATTACTGTCGGTGATGGTAATGCCATCCCCCTGTCACTCTCGGACGCGCGACAACTACTCAGTCAGGGAGAATTTATCAGTCAGCTAAATGACGGCCAGACAATTCGAGTTCATTCTGGTGTTGTTTCTGAGGAACTGGCCGATCAGTTGGGTATTAATATTCATGGAAATATGGACATGAATAATATTAACGATATGGAGGGCGATGAAACTGTGACATTGATCGATGATAGTGATATTGTGGAGACTGATAGTATGGTCACAGCCCTCGAAGACGACGAAACAGAGGAAGAAGTTCTTGAAACTACGGTAGAAATTCCTGCTGGTGAAACTATCGATTTGGATGAAGGTGAACAAACCGTTGAGTTTATTACTCCAGATGGACAAAAAGTACGACTGGTCAGGACCTATAACGGCGATCCGTTGCATCTAAATTCAGAATATTTAACTATAGTTTAAAAAATTTATCATTTCAATGTCTTTTCCTTTCCAATTATTAGATTACCTGAATAGTCGGCGCAAATTATACTGAAATGCCACATTTTATACTTGTATCTCCATCCATAATTTAAGTAGTAACGGGCAAATTCACATAAAAAATAAATCCTATGACGAGCACAAAAGTATGTGACTATAGTAGTAGTTCACACGTTGTACAATACAATAAGTGAAAAAATAAGCCATTGTAATGAGTATATTAATTTAAAAGTACTTGTACATATGCAGTGAAACTATATAAGTATTGTAATAAAATTTCGTTAATAAAATGTAATATTGCCTAATTCTCATGCAATGATTTTTTTACAGGGAAATATTATATATAAAAAAATCATTTGATCGATATGTGCACACGTTTGAAAAGCATCGTCGATACAAAAGCATGGAAAAATGTCATGAAGCGGATGACTGTTGAAAAGCACATGAATTTTACGCTCAAGAAAACGCTTCATGTGATTAAAAAAAAATAATACATCGATCCACTTGTTCTGAATTCGCATTTGGCACGAGACAGAATATCCTGACCGATGACGACTGCCATAGAAATATCGATGACATCTTGTAACAATTTTTTAATATCATTTAGCTCGTGGAGAGCATGAAATTCTGCGTGTAGTCGTACTCAATCGTCGGTATGACCGACTGCACGAATTTGAGGAAAATTATGAGATACATGTGAACACCAAGTTCACCACCGCCTTCCATCACCGTTTCGATAATTTTTTTCATGACTTCCGCGTGTCTGCAGGGATGCACTGAGGCCATGGGCGGTCCAGGCAGATGCGGATGCGTCTCCATCGTTACAGTTTTTTTCGCATGGTCCTGACTTACATCTTCATACATTTCCTCAACCGTCAGAGGTTTTTGATTCTCATCGTAGCCAAACAACCACAATCGAGGTGTCTGATAGTACTTGTCATATGTTATGTGCAAGTCGTACGTCCTCGTATGGATGATTTCGCCCTCGGGAAACTCGCGCTTCTCCTTCGCCGGTTTCTTCGTTGTTTCGACGGCATACTAAAATTCCCATGGGATTAATCGCGGAATTTATCGACTTACAGGCACAGACAATACCTTGTCCTGCTCGTCCAGCATGCCGCTGACCTCGAACGCCTCCATGTCGGCGGCCTCTTCGTCATTGTCATCATTATCATCGTCGTCGTCGTCGTCGTCAGCCGAAACGGTGGTTGGCGACTGTGTGTCCTCCAAAGTCATCTCGGAAACCTTTTCATCCACTCCTCCGACACTGCTGTCATAGTGGTGGGTGTCTACCCAACCACCCTCTGGGTCATCTGCCTCAATTATCCTCTCCTGATCGTCGCAGTACTCGATCTGAGGAGGCACAAATGCTGTATCATGTATTTTTACGAGTGTTTCAATTTTTTACAGACAGTTGTAGCTACCTGTTTGCACCTGCGGGAGCAGGGCACGTTGCGAGTGAGGAGGAATTGCTTCTTTTTTGGCAAGTAGGACTTTGTCCGGTCCTCATCACCCGTTGCCCACTGCCAAGTAGGGCAGTGGTGCACTAAGTGATCGCCAGCTGCGACAAATTCCTCTGGGGTTAGAACGCCGGTGTCTCGAAATTTACTCTCCTGTAAAATACGTCAGTTTATGTTTTGGTAGGATATAGTTGAGCTAATTGATTGATTGGACAAGGCAATGAGGTGACGTACCTTGAGAACTGGGGTTAGGTACTCCGCTACACCAAGTGCTGTGCCCTTTACAGAGTTAATTACACTTTGCATTGTTCACAGTGCTTCTTTGCGGCTTGAAAGATTATTTTTACACTTGTTCCACGACCTTTCACCTCGCTTTTCAGACAATATTGCGATTCATACCACGGTATCCGTGGGACACTCCTCTACAGAATCGATCTGAACGAATACAACAGTGACTTATATGCTATCTACAATAATGCCTCACATATGCGTGATTCACATACACATGAAGAGCGTCAGCTGTGTGTGTGGATCAATTAGTTTTTTCGACTTTGACACGTCGGGATGTGTACAATGGTCTTCAAACTATCAGCTGATTACCTGTTTGCATGGAAAATACAGCATTTTACGCAGTTTTTACGTGTTGGTTGATACAAATATCGTGGACCGCTCATCGCGACCTTTACGTGAAAAATCGTTTTATAGTGAGAAAAAAATTGATAAACATGTTTCAATGATGTTTGTCTCTGGAATGGCTTCAAACAGAGTTGAACAATTAGAATATGGTCATTTTTATACTCAATTAAATACTCCAAACCCTGGAAAAACTTCAAACAGGGTTGAAAAAATAATATTTGTTAATTTTAAATATATTCTAATACTTTAAACTCTGGATTACCTTCAAACAGAGACAGAAAATTAGAAATTGTTGTTTTTATTCTTAATTATAAATTTCCCTACCTCTGGAAGAACTTCAAACAGAGTCGAAAATATTAATTTTTATTGCAATTTCCATGATTGAAACACTTTTAGATCTTAGATAACCTCAAAAATGAGCTAAAAAAATAATAATGCTCTGAAAAACAAATAAATCACTTTTCTAGCACTGCAGGAATGAAATTAACATTATAAAATCATTTAAACGAATATTTAATTATTTATTTGAGGTTAGCTAGCATCAAGATTCATCGTATTCATTCAATTACTTTATATTCTATTTTTTTCACTATTATAGTTTGTTTTCTCAACATTTTAATCAGTTTTACTTTGAAAAATTGCTATCACTTGCCTGTTGCTATCGAAACCACGCCGAATTTTTTCACCTTGTTGACCACAATTTTATCGATATTACTTGTCGAAATCATATTAGAAAGCTTTGTCGACACTTATTTTTATTAATTTAACTTAATTTCGCGAGATATTCAATTAATTTTTACTCACAAAACACTGCGAACTGACGTGTCCAAATGACTTGCTATCACTGCGGCCATTTTGGGAGACATTTTTGGCGCGCACGACTACCGAGAGAGCAAAAGAGGGGAAAAAAATGGCGCATGCGTCACTACCGCTTTCTCTTGAGCGCGGCTATTTTTCAAAATGAGAAAAAATAAATTTATTCGTAATTTGTATATAAATTAATTAATTTATTTCGTTATAGACTTTTATATTTAGCTCTTGAAAAATGTATTTAATATAAATGTATTTATTCGTGGAAAAAAATGGTTTTATGAGCAATACACGGCTGTAATAGTGTTTTGCGCGTCGCGAAAAAATTTTTCAATGAAAATATATTTTCATTGAACATAATTAAAACTGTAATAGAATTTACAGCAGCAGTAATTTACCTAAATCTCGACTCATATAATATGGTTTATCCACAGAACCGTCATTAACTTCACTGTCCTCCAAAAAACACAAAAATATTGTATCGGCTGCAGTTGACAGAACGATAAAGAAGACATTAACTACTGCGTAGGATCCAGTGGTCACGAAAACGACTGGAACCCACCAAAAATCTCTGTCAATGTCATTAATCTGAAATTTATCAAGTTTAAAGTACCACCAGCTTGACGATACCATGATTCCCATAACGACAATTTTTCCAAGCCATATTAAAACATCTACAATGTTATTAAGGACGAGAACGCGAAGGAAATTTCGTGTCAAAAGGCTCAAAGCATCCGCCGCGGATGGGCACAAACCTCTACCGCGAATTGCACACATAATGTAGGCATTTCGGTTCATAAATTTCAAAAATTTCTCCAAAAACGCGACGACCCATTTGCTGATCCGATAGACCAAGCGGCAAAATTGCTGGCAATCTGGATTATTTGTAATCATTTTGTGGTACAAGAACTTGAGTAAAAATTTAAAGACTTCGCAGAGAGTTATTAAAACCGAACCAAAAGCCACGGTTCCCAAATGATAGCGAATCGTTCTCCATGCGCTGACGGTAATTGTAAACCAGGGTACTTTTGTTTTTTGGAATTTCCAGTACCACGTAGCAAAAGTTCCAGCGAGAATCATCTCCCCGAGTGCAGTTACGAAGCAATAACTCCAGAAAAGTCCAATAAAATGATAGAAATACAAAAAATAATGAAATGAAGTACTTCTCATTCCATCAATCTTGCAACTAATCGAAACGCAGTAATCATTATCCTCACTGCAGCCATTAAAAAATTCCTCGGGGTTGCACACAGCTCCCTGCGTGATATCAATCGTTGAGGAGCACATGCAGTTGCCGTTTTTCGAGTTTTCAACAATCGTAAAATGTGGCTCGTCCAATGACTTTAGTTGCAGAAACGTGATGATAGCCGAAGCAATGAGTCCAAATTGCACCAGCCACGGCACGACTGGGAAAAACAAACTCGTCAAGGTGTGCATTATCGCCCTGCGAATAAAATACATTAAATTCTACTTTTTTCCAACCTAAAAAATGTAGCGTGAGCTTGAGAAAAATTTTAATCACTTACTTCCCGGCCTCTGCGATCAATTTACACGCCAAAAATATTCGAGTCATCATACAGACCGATATGCCAGCAATGGCAATCGCACCGATACCGAATATGACGCACAAAATAAGCCATCCGTTGGGGTTTTCGACTTTTCGGTACTCCTGGAAGCACAGGTAGCTGAAGAAGCAGAATACGCCGATTAGACCGACGATGCCAGTAGCAACGCAAGGTAGAGTGATCCATCTGAGCAGTGCGAGATAGATCAGGCAGATGAACACGCTTCCAAGGATAAATAAAAACACTTCGAGTCTGAAACATGCGATTTTTTGGAATATTAAATTTTTTTTTAGCCATAGTTTGATAAATACTTACGCAGATGATTTTATTTTTTCCAAGATACTCTCGACTCTCATTATGTCATAGAGAAATGCGTCTGTAGGCAGTACTGTTCTGTTTTCAAGCAGATGTTGAATCTCTTCAGAATTCGTGCTGTCGTCCAACGGAATGCAGCGATTCAAAATCGGCAGGCTCGGCATGTACCACTCTGCACAGACTTTTGCCTGAACTAAATGAGCCAGCTCATGCTCATTTTTGCCCGCTAGGTCCACGTAGTTTTCACAGATCATCGAGTTCCTCAAGTCCTCCAACGTTGAATTTACCCTGAGCTCGAGATACGCGGTGGGAAATGTCCACGCTGTGATGGGACATTTTTCTATGCACACTTGAGTGGTGCGGCACGTACCGGAGGAGCATTTTGAGATGTCGAAAAACATCAGAAACGGTTTGTCACGAACGTCCTCGTCGATTCCACACTGTCTCCCAAGACTGTCTCGGGGTTTTATTATGTTCTTGTAATCTCCGCGAATTGCAGCTGAATTGGATGAATTTGACTGATTGAAAATTAATTGTTATGGCCTACCAAGGCTGACACAGGTTGTGTACCGTAAATACTCATGCTGATCCAGCAGATGATGACAGCTACGAAAAATACTAGACACGGAATATCCGTGCACGAGCGATTTTTCAATGGTCCACGAGACAATCTCACACTTTTCATCGCAACTATCCATTAATTAGCACAAAATACGAACAAAAACAATGATTATAAATATTTTTAGAGATTTTAAAGTTGAAAAAAATCACCTGTATCTTCATTTTCGGTGCTCATGATTTAAATTTAAATTGGAACTTCTAGAAGGCTGAATAAAAAAAATTTCTTTTTTTGACAACTGACAATGTCAACTATGAAAGAATAAATGACGACGAGAATTGAAGTTAAAAGCATGTCTTGTTGAAACGATTGTTAAATTAATTGATGCCTGAAAATGCCACGAATTTTTTAATAATAAAATTATTTTATTAACTATTCTACATTTTACATGGAAAAAAATTGTTAAATAATTAAAAAAAAAAATTTTTCTGACTGCTAATTAGTCTGTTTTTGAAACAAATCGATTTAAAACATTACCATAATTTTTATGACCAACTTTTTTATCCTTTCGTGCCGATTTTTGTGTCATCGATGCTTCCACAATTTCCCGACGACGATTCTCCATTAATGCCCGTTTAGTTTTAACAATTTTCGCTGTGCCACCCTTTACACGGCCCTTGCGCGGTTTTAGGTTTATCTCCTTGGGCTTGACAAACAAGTTTTTCTTGCTCGCCTCAATTTTTTCCTTGAGCGAAGGCACATGCACTTGGGCAATAGTGCCAGGGTCCAAGTTAATAAATTCCGGTTGGATTTTATCAAGGAGGGCTTTAACCTCGGCCTCGCGTCGCTGAGATTTAGTCTGGAAGGGATTCACTTCCAGGGCATCGAAATTCGCCTCGCCACTGCCAGGAACAAGGAGCGACGAGAAGCCCTTGGCGGTGCCAAGTCCGAGGACGTCTTCGTAAGGGCAGAATTCGAGTCCCTCGATGTGCCATACGTCTTTGTGTCGCAAGTAGGGCTTTAGGGTGTTGTTGCTCTCTTGGAAAACCTCAACAACGTTGCCCATGGTCGCTGCGAGCAGTCCTTTCTGACTGTAGGCGAGATTCTGCACAGCTGTGCGCAGAAGAATGTTCTGCACGGGTCCAGAGAGTTGTCGAATGTCCCAAACTTTGACAGCTCGATCAGGACTACTCGTCGCCATGTACGTTCCGTGAGGATGCACCACGCAGGAATTTATCGCGTGAGTGTGGCAGAGTATTTTCGCCAGTGGCTGGTGATTTTTCGGTGACCACATGGACACAACTCCTTTCGAATTGCCGACACACAGCACGGCATTGCTTGGATTTTGAGTCATTACGGAAATTCGACCGAGTTTCGAGTTGTATCGCGATACCAACTGACCTATTGACGTGTCGAGCCAGGTGAGGTAGCCCTCGCACGATGCCCCAGCCAGGAGAAAATGATACGGCAGGAATTGCAGTCTCGTTATACTGTCCATCCGCTTGATGCAATGCAACTCGATTCCCGTATTGTCGTAGATGTAGACCCAGCGCTTTTGGGCCACTGCGAACATTGTCTCAACGTGTAGCCACGCGACATCGTGCACAGACTCCATAACGTTCATTTCACACGCTAATTTCTTGGTGACCCAGTCAAATGCCGCTACGTGACCCATTTTTCCTCCTACAAGCAGATGCCGACCGTTCCTCGTGTATTTCAGGCGGTAAGGGCCGAAATCCATGTTGAGATGGAATTGTTTTGCAGCACTGGCAATGTCTGAGGATGCGGCTATTTGGTGCTGACGAAATTGAGTCGATGTTTCGCCAGAATCGACTTCCAAAAATCCGGGATCTTCTGTTAGCAGTAGTTTTGCTTGTTTTTTTGCTTCTAATGATTTTTTTATTACTTTTTCTTTTGCTTTTAAGCGCTGTCGGAGGGGATTGATTTTCATTTTTGACTTGCCGGAGGTTTGAGCCTTAGACATATTGCTGGAAAAAACAAAATTTAACTTATTGTGTATTGAATTTTGGATGATTTTTCATTCTATTTCCATGATATCAGGTTTTTAAATAAACATACATTACTATGATTACCTGGTTGTCGATGTAACTTGATATAACCTAGAAACTGCACATGTGGCGTCAGCAGTCAGACGAACGAAACGACTCTGCTGCGTGCTGCGCCGCCTGCCACCTCACACCTGTACCCAGCGTACACTTGCCTACTGTGTGTACACATACATATACAAGTACAAAGACCGTTGAAAGCAAGAGTAAACAGGTCGAAGCTTGTTTCCCTTGTGATATTAATTAATGTGCATTGGAGCATTTTTCTTGTAATAAATTCATCTATCTGAAAGCCTTCCAGTGAAGGAAGGTTAGTGGTAAAAGATGTCGAGAAAAGATAAGGTAACAACATTATATTTTCTATAATAAAAATCTCTATAAGTATATTTTTCAATCACTCAATGAATTGTTCTAATAATCCTTCCAGAAGACGGTGATAATTTTGATGAATGTTGGAGTAACAGTGCATAATGATCCTGACACTCAGTTTGTCAACCGCGCCAAACAATTTGCGGAGAGAGTCATAACGCGAAAGGTTAGAGTTGACATATCAGTCATAAAAATTGAAGATGAATAACTATCAATGATATATATATTTCGAGCAGATATTTGTGGCCAAAGATGACGAAGTTGGAATAATCCTGATGGGAAAAAGATCAGCCGACAATGCGCACCCTTTAATTCACACATTTCAAGAAGTGCAATTATGCACTTTTACGATGGTAGAGAAAGTGCGTAGTATTGTTGCAGAGAATTGTCATTTTGTCGAGTGGATGGATGGTTTATTTGCAGCATTGCAACTAATTGAGACTGACGTCATGCAAGTATTCAATACTGTGATCCTTAAGCTCATTTAACAATCAAGAAAATCAAATAATTTTTTTGTTCTTACAGTGATTCCAAGGAAATAACAATTACAGTGCTATCTGATTGTTACGAATTTGTTCCCAATGAAAGAAGAATGCAGAAAATTGTAAAAGGAATTACAGACAGAAATATCAAATTACTTTGGATGTAATTATACATTTCATTTAATTTTTTTCATATATAACGCAATGTATTGAATGCAATTTTTTTTTCTATGGACAACAGTGGCACTAAAGATCTCATTAACATACCAGCTGATGAATTGAGCGATTGCGACAAAATTTATCGACAGTTTGTCCAATCAGTAAGAACTTGTCTAATATGATAAAAGTTTTTTTTGTTTAATTATTATTATTATTATTATTTATTTTCAGGCACGTGGAATATACTTTACTTTCAACGAACCACTCACACAATTGCCATACTATGGTGTGAAAAAACCAAAACCATCGGCTACGTCAATAAATTTGGAAATTGCAAATATTATAATCCCAGTAAAAATTTACGTATATGTACGTATAAAGCTTAAAATAATATTTTTCTATATTCTAGAGATCCTACAGTAACTTGAAATATATTTTTTTTCTCTAGGTGCAGGACGAGAAACCCATTAAATTCACAAAAGTCGCAGAGGACCCCGAAAATGAGGGCACAATCAAGGCAGTTAGTAAAAATACTGTTCTATTTGATCGTAAAAAGGAGCAGCACGCTTTGGCTGACAGTATTAGAGGTGTACTGTATGGAAAAAAAATTATACCTGTACCAGGTATGTGTTAACTTAATACCAAAAAAATGCCTGAACTGTTGTTTATTCAGGGGTAACAAAAATTTACAGACGATGATGAGGCCGAAATGAAAAACAATAAAACCAAGAGATGCTTCACACTTCGTGGATTTATAAAGAGAGGAGAAATGAAATTGGAATATCGTTCAGGAAAGGAAACACACATCATTTTTCCTGGAGATGTATGATTTCACACACTTTATTACATTACTAATATTTATTCAATATCAGTATATTAATACATGCAAATTACAGGGGGCACACGATCGATTTTTCGCGCTTGTAAAAGCAATGACAGAGTTGGACTATGTGGCGATAGTGCGTAAAGTTCATTGTCCAGGTCAGGCACCGAGTTTGAAGGTGGTGTATCCACAACTGCGTAAACCAGGAGAGCCTACAGTAAGTTTTTATCTATTTTTTCGTATTTAATTCTATAAACTTGATATTGAATTATAAAATATTTCAACAGTGCTTGTTCATGTATACTCTCGCTTTCCAAGATGATTTTTGTCAAGTGGATAAGCAACCTCATGAAAAAATACTGAATTCAGTAAACGATGAGCAACTGCAGAGTGTCGACGAATTGATTGATTCAATGATGCTACCAATTGAGTTAGTATTTTTCTATACTTCATTTATATCAATTGATTTATTTTATTTTTATTTAATCACACAGTGATCCACAAGGATCGTTCGAAGCTGGAGTAATTCACAATCCAGACACACAATATTTGTACGATATTCTGTCACATCGAGCTGTGGATACGAGTGCTCCGAAAGATTACGAATTTCCTCCTCGTAGCGATGCTGTAACTCGACTTTTAATGCGTCCAGAGATTTTAAACAGTGCCAGAGTTCAGGAATGCATTGATAGAGTCACTAAATTATTTGACTTGAATGTTGTTCCTAAAAAAGAGGAAGAAGACGAAGAACAAAATGTTGCAGGAGTAAATCCTATTTCGAATGATCAACCTGCATGTTCGACAAGGTAAATTTTGTTTTACATTTTATTGAAAATAAATTTATTCTACGTTGATTATATAGTGGACAAGCAAATAATGAAGCTCAGGATGAAGCTATGAAGGATTTGTGGCCTCCAATCGATGAGGATCTGGATACAATTGTAAGTAATATAAATTTATTTGATAGAGTTAAAAATAAATTAGTAATTTTTTTTACAATTTTTTTTTTCAGTTTGCTGATTGAGGGATTTTTGCCCAACTTTCTGATGCCATCATGTGACTTTTGTGAAATTTAAATTTTTCACTCGATTACTTATCATTAAATTTTTCAAATTAATTTTTTCTTTTACTTTTTTTAAACTTATTATTTTTAAAATTTTTCAATCTTAGCCTATAATCATAATAATATTATTTTACAATTCCATTTTTTTCACACGTTGGCTATTCTGAGGTGCACAATTGCACATGCGCCTACACTCCCCAGCTGTTTTCTCATACACACACACACACACGACTGTGATAAGTGCGGCATGGTCGCAGTATGCCGACAGCCACGAGGTTGGAGTACAAGTACAAACAATAAATATTTTTCTTAATTACTAGAATATTTTTTATAAAACAGTGTAAATACCATAATGTTACAAAAAACAATAGTTCGTTTGTGTGCAAATTATAATAGAACTTTGAAAAAAGCAATTTCGATAAAAACCCGAAGATTTCACAGTGAAACAAATCTGTATATTCCTGAAGTCTCCTCAATAATTCAGATAAAAAAAGTTTTACGGCAAAAAAGTATCAACATTCAAGAAGGACACTCCTGTATCCTCACACATTGTCCTATATGTTTAATTGGAAAAGCAACTGAATTTAAACTTTACATTGACAAAGCAACAGGTAATATTTTTTCCGTTCACAAAATATTTAACAAATTTTAACATAATTCTTTTATTTTTCAGGTCTGTTTATCTGTGAAAATTGTCGACACACTGGTTCCTGGAATACTCTGCAACAGTTTTATAATTCAAAAAATCCATCTTCTCCGGAACATATTAAATTAAAAGCAACTCTGAGTAAAGCACGCGATTTCACCGACCAGTGGGAGAAAATAAAAAAAATCTGTGATAAAATATCAAGTTTATCGGAATCACAGTACAGTAAAATTATTCAAGACTTTAATTTGCCAACGGTATCGTCAGCGCAAATGGCTCAACTTGGCTGTCACTATAATAAAAAATCAAAAACACTGTATTTTCCCCTTCTAGACCTGAGTGGCTACATTTCCGGGTGTAAAACCCTCACCGCAACCCCGACCTCACAAGAAAACACACTACCCAGCACATCGTGCCATGGTTTACTCATGTACAAAGAGAAAAGGGGGAAAAATGATGGGACAGCAGTGATTGTGCCAACTATCGAGGATCTTCTAGCGATAATCAGCGAAAAAGCAGCCAACACAGTTGTCTGTCTTCCGTATGGATCTCAGAACTTGCCTCTGCAAATTCTGCCAATTTTAGAAGCTCATAAAAAGCTTATTCTGTGGCTCGGCAATGACGCAAGCAGTTGGGACTCTGCTAGGAATTTTTCTAAAAAACTAAATGAGCAACGATGTTTTTTCGTGAGGCCAACGAACGATCAACCAAGACCGAAAACGGCCAAAAGTATGGACTTTGATTTGAAAAGTATTATCAACGCTGCTGAGCCCGTTTGGCACAAAAGTATTACTACATTTAATGCACTGAGAAATGATGTGCTGAGTGACTTGCAAAATATCGATAAAGTGCAAGGAGTCAAGTGGACAAGATATCCAGCATTAAATCGAATTTTAAAGGGTCATCGTCGCGGTGAATTAACCGTATTAACTGGACCAACAGGTAATAACACAATAAATGATGCATTAAATTGGAGATTAAAACAAATTTTGTACTGTAGGTTGCGGAAAAACTACGTTTATGAGTGAGTATTCATTGGATCTTGCTATGCAGGGTGTCAACACTCTCTGGGGTAGTTTTGAGATAAGAAACGTGAGATTGGCAAAGACAATGCTTCAACAATTGGCGGGATTACCTTTAGAAGAGAATTTACAAAGCTTTGATTCGTATGCTGACATGTTTGAGAAGCTTCCTATCTATTTTATGACATTCCACGGTCAGCAGAATTTACCGATTGTTATGGAGGTATATATTTTTAAAAAAGTATGTAATTAAAAGCCGTTATGGTACGAGATTAATTTTCTAGGCCGTCGAACACGCTACCTATATTCATGATATTGCTCATGTGATAATTGATAATGTACAGTTTATGATGGGCGTTACGGACGAATCAAAAAATATCGATCGGTAACTATTGATGTTAAAGATTGTTGAAAACATGACTATCATTATAGTACAAGTGTATTTATAATTGTTTTGTATAAATAGGTATGGAAGGCAAGATTTAATTGTGGCAGCATTTCGAACTTTTGCTACGAAAAATAATTGTCACGTAACATTAGTGATTCATCCGAGAAAAGAACGTGCTGATGAGGATTTAACAACATCATCGATATTTGGTGGTGCTAAAGCCAGTCAAGAGGCTGATAATGTTCTTATTGTTCAAGATAAACGGCTTACGAGTGTTCGTGGAAAAAAATATTTGCAGGTAATTTAATTATTCCTTTACATACAAATATTTAATAGTAAATGAGTAATATTCGTATCTGGAATGAATTTTAAGACGTTTAGCCGAGAAAAAAAAAATTTTTTTTTTCTTTTTTTTATTTTTCAAGACGGACCCCTTGAAGATTTCTGACTTTTTTAGTTTTTCGCCGATAACTCGATAACTAAGCAAGATATTAAAAAATATCGTAAAACTTAAATAATTGAGATTTTAATTCTCTACAAAAAATGTAGAATAAAATTTTTTGATAATTTGCTTTGTTTTCGAGATATTGAAAAAAATTAGAATTATAAAAATTCGATAATATCTCGAAAATTAAGGGAGATAGAAAAAAAGTTAACTAACATTTTTTGTAGATAATTTAATTCCTAATAGTTTATCTCTAATAACATTTTTCGTTAGCATGATTATTTAATGAGTTATCGTGAAAAAACTCAAAAAAATTACGAAGACCCTTTCTAAAATGACGAAAAAATTTTTTTTCCACATCAAAGATCTCAAACATCTGAAATAACTGAAAAATAATTTTTTCCAGATAGCGAAGAATAGATACAGTGGAGATCTTGGTGTAATGAATTTGGAGTTTGACAAATCGAGTTTGAGTTACCAACAAAAAAAGAAATCAAAACCCACAAATGACGCTAATGCAGCGGATTCATCTGCCGATACAAAAAACAGTGATGATGTATAAAGGAACAATTTTTTTATTTTAATAAAAAAGTCAATTAAAATCATTCAAATTGAGCGCACACAAATTTTTATAAGTGTGGGCAACACACTGTTACTCTGCGCAAGCGTGTTCGTTCCATTGAAGAGAGAGCATATCAACAGAAAAAAAACACATGTGCGTTGTTTATCACTATTTTTAGACTGTATGCAGATAAGCATATAGAGCCCACGTACTCTCTCCCCCATCGAGTATATTCACGAGGGGTCATCAGAACTTATCTCTATATAATGTAAAAATAAAAAAAATGCGGGGAATATTAGCGACAATTCTTTTTTTACTATTCAATCAATTACTAGTCCAGTGCAATGAAAGTGCCAAAAAATCAACAATTCTTGTGGCAATATTAATCAGGAATAAAGCCCACACACTGCCGTATTTTTTCAGTCTTTTTGAAAATTTAGAATACCCAAAGGACCGAATAACCCTATGGTAAGTGAAACATACGTATTTATCATTTATAACCTCTTGTATTAATTTTATTAACCGTTTTCACATTTTGTTCAGGATTCGCAGTGATAATAATGTTGACAATTCTACGGAAATCGCTCGAGTTTGGCTGCGAGAGCAATCATCGCATTATCATTCAGTTAATGTCATTCTGGATGATATGTCCATGGGAAATAAGGATGAAATAAGTGTCGCAGATTGGCCACTTAGTCGTTTTAATCATGTTATTAATTTACGAGAAGATGCACTGAATTTTGCTCGACATATATGGGCAGATTATGTTCTGGTACGTTTTTCATATTTATACACATTAATACGGTAAAAAAAATATTAACTAATTCATTTTTTTAATGTTAATTTGCAGATGCTAGATGCTGATGTATTTTTAACTAATCCAAAAACTTTAGATCTACTAATAGCTAAAAAAGAAACTGTTATTGCACCGCTTTTAAAATCTGATGGAATGTACAGCAATTTTTGGGCTGGAATGACACCGGAATATTATTACGAACGTACAGAAAAATATGCTCCTATTTTAAATCGAGAAAAACTCGGTTGCCATGAAGTTCCCATGGTCCACAGTGCAGTATTGATTGACTTGCGTAAATCAGACAGTGATTTTCTGACTTACAAAGCAGAAAATGTCAAAAATTATGATGGACCTACCGACGATATTATAACTTTCGCATTGGGCGCTAATTCATCCAGTATAATAATTTTTTATCCAGCAAAACTATAATGAGATAGTAAATAATTCATTTACGTCATTTATGTTGTAGGGATTAAATTGAAAATTTGCAATGATGAAGTTTATGGTTTTGTTATGACTCCTCTAGACAGTCACGACACTCTCGAACGCGATATTCAACATCTAATCAATCTGAAACTTGAAATACTAGGTATAAAAATTAATTCTAAAATTTTTCACTAATTCTACTATAAAGTATGTTTTTTTTTTTTTTAGGACATCAACGGGATTTGTTATTATCTGAAAAAATGGCGAGATTTATTCGTTATCCGAATAAGGACTCTTTAAATATGGATAAAATTTTTATGATAAATTTATTGAGACGTCCAGAACGAAGAACAAGGATGAATCGTTGCTTTGAAGAACTCGGAATCAAAGCTGAGACAATTGATGCAGTTGATGGAAGGTAAAAAATTGATTTTTTCACTAAAATAAATATTTAATTCAATATTTAACAACTGAATTTTTTTAGAAATTTAAACGACAGTATTTTAAAATCGTTGGGGGTTAAAATAATGCCAGAATACATAGATCCATATCATAAAAGGTATTTAACTGTTTTTTTTGTATAAAAGTTTGTTTTTTCAATATAAATTATTATTTATACTGTAAGGCCGATGAAAATGGGAGAAATCGGATGTTTTCTAAGTCACTACAGTGTTTGGAACAAAATTATTGATCAAAACTTGATGAAAGTTATGGTTCTTGAGGATGACGTGCGTTTCGAGCCATTTTTCCGAAATAAAGTTAATTTTATCATGAATGAACTTGATAAATTGACGATAAAATGGGATTTAATGTAAGTCCATCTACTAAACACTCTCCTAGTCGATTAAAAATTGTATTGTAGAAAATTTTGGTGTTTTTTTTTTCAGATACTTGGGAAGAAAAAGAATGCAGGAGCAGGATGAATTATTTGTGACAGGTTCAAATTATTTAGTACACGCAGGATACAGTTATTGGACTCTGGGTTATATTTTGTCAAATAGAGGTGCAAAAAAATTACTTGATGCTAAACCACTGAGTAATTTAGTTCCCGTTGACGAATATTTACCAATAATGTTTAATAAACATCCTCAAGATACTTGGAAGCGACACTTTCCAAAGCGCGATTTACTTGCACTCTCGGTATCTCCTCTTCTAATTTATCCTACGCATTATACCGGTGATACTGGATACGTAAGTGATACTGAGAATTCAAATATAATTGAAACGAGAGGCGAATCAAAAGAAAAAAATGAGCTTTAACATAATTTATGGATATTAATCTATATACATGATTTTTTTTTTTTGATTTATTGAAATTTATACGGATATATTTGTTGTAACGCGTAAAATGTGCCATTATAAAAAATCAAAATAAATTTTTTTACATTTTTTCAATGATAAAATTAATAATTAATAATATGTAACTAATAAATTCAGTCTGTGTAGGATGCAGGAACGCGCAGAATAAACTGAAGAGAAATTATAATATGATTCAATCAAAAAATCGTATTTTTTCGGCCGCTATACATACACCCACATGTAAGTATTTCAATTTTATAACAAACTGTGTTTTAATTTTCTTCATTAATACAGATGTACAATATTTATATAATATATATATCTATATATTTATAAGAGAACATTTAATATATTTTCCTAAAGATATACATTTTTTTTTTGTCCGGACAATTCTTGCAAATTAATATTTTTATATATTTATCAACAATCATTGTCTCGAACTCGCATACACACAAATATTGTTTTTAGAGTTCCATATAATATAATTTCTATATTCAGTTGCTCCAACAGTCGACGCAGAAAACATAAGGGGGATATGTATGTTATTTACAAATAATATTTCAAACTTATTATCAGTACCTATCTAAAATGCATATTATCTCTGTCATTAGGTATATTTGAATTTTATCTACTTGTCATTTTTGGTTCATAATATAATGAAGAAAGAACAAAAAAATAATAATAATAATAAGAATACAGACAAACTTAACTATCATACGAAATTACTACAGTTGTTATTATGTACATATGGCTATACAATTAATTAAATTGAAAAATACAAGGTACTCGCTCGTTCTCTCTGGTAAACTGTATAAAATGGTAAAATTTCTAACTCGATTTTGCCAATATCCAATTGATTAATTGACAAAAATAATCAAGTGCTCTACATTATTATTTTATTTAAACATATAAATTCTCACTGTGCTATGCATCTTAGTGACATAATAATAATAATAAACAATAAAAATACAAGATATAAATTAAAAAAAAATTTTTTTCATTATTTTTCAGAGTTTTTGTTGTTGTATATTTAAATGATTCAATAATTATATGGTAAACCTTGTTAAATCATTAATTAACTAATTAATTATAAAATACTAGGCATTACCGTGTGTTAAAGAAGGCAAAACTTGATGTTTAATGTCAGTCATAAAATTAAAACGCATCATTGTTCCAGTCACACAATTTCATCGGCTAAAGCCACGATGGTCGATGATGATGCGATGGCGGTTGTAGAGCATACAGCGAGTGTAAATACTGCTGATAGGCAGCGGGATCAACGCTCAAATTCGCTCCGTGGGGCGTAACATAGGGTGACACTGGCGATCCGTAGGGTCCAGGTCGTTGTGTCGAGTGAATAAAAGGATGTGGCGGATAATTTCTCGGTTGATTATTTAATTTATTCACTTGCTGGCTTGCTTCAGAACCAGATATCGTCGACTGCTGCTGCTGCGTCGGCTGCTGCTGATGATGTTGATGCTGTTGAGGCTGCTGTTGCTGTTGTTGCTGTTGTTGCTGCTGCTGCTGCTGCTGTTGTTGTTGTTGTTGCTGCTGCTGTTGCTGCTGTTGATGATGTTGCTGTTGCTGCTGTTGCTGTTGCTGCCGCAACAGACCGTAATAACTATTTGGATTGCGAAACTCATCGAGAAACACAAAGGCTGCAGCCGCGGCCGACGCATCTTTGTCGTAAAATGATGAATTATTCGCAGCCCCGGTGGGACCAGCAAAATTAAATGCACTGCCGGTTGGCGGCACAACTGGAGTATTTTTCAGGCCTATAACATCGCCCGGAGTAGTCGGATACTGTGGAAAAGCTGGCATACTGCTTGGCTGAGGTTGTTCCGATGCAACGGGCACTTGAATTTGTTGGTGAGATGCTTTTTTACGACTTTTTTTTGTTTTAGATGTCGATGTAGACGTTTGAGAAATTGTTTCTCTACGTATTTGCGGGATAGACATGGATTTCGGTGCTCCTTGGATACTCTGGAGGAGATTCAATTCAAGTTCAGATGCGCCAGTTCGTGGATAAATCAAAGAATCCTTGCTTGCCGGTCGTGGAATTGATAGCAATTGTTGCTGGTCCTTGGCACTACGTCCCACAAGGCCCAAGCCCAGTCGTGAGTAAGTAGGATTATTTACAACAGCGTCGCGAGTTGCAAAACTTGAGTCATATTGACTGGCGACAATAGACTCGGAAGAAACAGCTAGAGCCATCATTTGATCGTATGTAAATTGGTCCTGTCCAGCTCTCGGTGGCTCTTGAGTCAAACTACGCGAAGTATCGCCAGCAGCTTCGTTGTACATGCGCTTTTTTACCGGTGCCAAGCTGGAGGCGACACTCGTAGCCGGAGGAGCATTTATTTTCGCACTGGCATCGTAGTAATGCGGACTCGGATACACCGGTCGACACGATGCATTGGGCATTGAGTAAGGCGGTGGCTGGAAGCCTCCAACAGGCTGATAGATACTTTCGTGCCCCGATAAATTCTGCTGGAACGCCAGCAGTTGCGACTGATCCTGACGCGCCGCGTATTTCAGACTGTCTGCAGGATGATTGTAGGAAGCTCGGTCTTGTGGCTGCGGTGGTTGTTGAGTGTCTTGCGTGCCCAATCGGGACGTTGGTCTCTGAGCATCCGCAGACATTGGAGGACAAGGAATCCTCGGCTCGTGACTCAGAAAATTGTTTGTGTACTCTGGCGGAGTATATTGATTCATCTGAAAAACTTGATTGGTGTTCAGAACCAAAGGTGGATCTGGCGGCAGTTTTTCATTAGGTTTCACGAGGTAATCAGCGTGCCCTGCTGCACCTGCGGGACTCTCGACGTAGCTTATATGATTTTGCTTGAAACCTTGTGGTGTGTACGGAGGAGCTGGACTTGTTTGATAGGTCTCTGAGGATTTTTGAGCGTGTGCATAGGTCTGCGGTGTGGCAGTTTGTCGGGGCGACGGTTGAGGATAATTGCTCGACTGTATGGAGGCCAACGGCAGACACTGAGAGGCCGTAGATTGCGGCGATGGTTGAGCCGAGTATGCCGGAGGTGCTGGTGTAGATTGCGGCGACAGTTGTGAATAATTTGGCGGCGTTTGCGGCGACGGTTGAGAGTAATTCAAACCTTGCGGCGATGGTTGAGAATAGGCTGCTGGTGGTTGAGAATAATTCGCTGAAGCTTGAGGCGACGGTTGTGAATAATTTGGCGGAGGTTGCGGCGAGGGTTGATGAGTAAATTGAGGAGAAGGTTGAGAGTAAGATGAGGGAGTTTGTGGAGATACTTGAGAATAGCTTGGCGGCGGTTTTGGCGACGATTGTGAGTAAGGTGAGTGCGGCTGTTGAGGCGAGGGTTGCGAGTAATTCGGCGGTGGTTGTGGCGATGATTGTGCATAGGGTGAGTGCTGTTGTTGAGGCGATGGCTGCGAATAATTCGGTGGTGTTTGTTGTTTATTGTGGTGCTGCTGCTGTGGTGAAGGTTGTGAGTAATTTGTCGGCGGGGGCTGTGGCGAAGACTGCGAGGAATGTTGGGAATAATTTGATGGCGGAGGTTGCGGTGAATTTTGAGGATAAATTGTCAAGGATTGAGGCGATGCTTGGGGATATCCAGGCGATGGCTTGGGACTGTTTGCCAGTGGCTGCTGCTGTTGCGCATAAGCATCGGCTTGCGGTGAATTTTTCGGATAGGTATTGTACGTCTCAGTGGCATTTTCAGGTGTCGCGGGTTTTTGATAGACCTGGTGAGATCCTTGGGGATACAGCGGATTTTGATCGTAGGCAGCCGAAGACGGATATGCCGGCGACAAGGGATGATTCTGTGGAGACGGCGTTGGCGGCAATTGCGCGCTATATCTCGGTGGAGTTGTGTAGTACGGACTGTTGTACGGACTACTGCCGGTCGACAGGGCATCCTGATAGAATCCAACTCGTATCGGTTGCTCCATACCCGTTGGAGTCATTGCAGCCTGAGTTTGCGGCGATTTACCGGCCAGACCGGGCGGTGATTCCTGCGAAAAACTCGACACTGACTCACTTACGCTACTTCCACCCGCACTGTGTCTCCTCTGTCGCTGTATTGGCAATTCCTGAGCCTCATCCTTCTTGAAGGAATTCTCCTCAACCTCCTCCTCTTTTTTCTTCGATTTTGGCGCACCAAATGCCTTCAGCCATGCCCCTAAATTTGGTGTAGCAGATTTAGGCTTCTGCTGTGCCTCTTCCGACTCTTTACTACCATCCTTTAATATTACCTCATCAGTCTTTGATATTGTTGTTTCTTTTTTTGTATTTTTATTCGACTTGTCGTCGGGAAAATTTAATTTTGACGCTGCAATTGTCATTCGATCCTCGTCGTCGTCTTCGTTGGAAACATTTGCACTTGGCGATGAGGCTAATGACTTGCACATCAATTGAATTGAATCGGAATTTTTGAGAACTGTTCCTAAGCTTAATTTAGGCTCATCTGCAGAGTCTCGAATTTGTGGATCGACATCCGATGTCGATTGAGATGATACAGTGTCCGATGTACTGCTGTTATTAATCAGAGGTTTTTTTAACAGTAAATTACCTTTGCTTTTACCCGGCTGCAATCGGTCTATTGTTCTTTGGACTTTTTTTGGTCTCGGTGGCCCGTAGAGTTTCATCGGGTTTGCTCGTTTTCTTGCTGGTCCCACAGCCACTGCTGTCGTTGCACCTGATCCTGTCGTTGTTGTGGTTGTTATTGTAGTTGTAGATAGTGCTATTGTTGTTACTGTTGTTGTTGTTGTTGCATTTTCCAATTTATTCGATGCGCAATGAGTATTTTGATCACTTGTCGATGCAAGAATCACAGGTGAATTACTTTCTGATGAAAATTCCGACAATTTTGGAGTATCATCCAACCATTTGTTGATGTCATTTAGTGTTTGTGCTGTTGCTTGATTTAAAGCTTGAATTGCTGGGCTGTCACCACCTTTGCTACGTTTTCCATGCACTAGTTTAGCCTTTTTTATGTCTTCTTGCATTTTTCCACCTGTTTTTTCATCTTTTTTTAGTTTAGTGCGTTTTAAATTGATTTTGTTACTATCGTGCAGTGTATTACCATTAGAAGGCACTTTTTTCTTTTGAATATTTAATTCCTCGTTTAGACGTGATGTTTTTTTTAATTTTTCCAATTTGAGTTTTTCATCGCGTCGACTTCGCTCGCTAATTCGATCTTTTAGACTGTCCAGCGATTCCAGATCTTTATTACTCAAGATTGCATCAAATTTTTTCGCAGCTGTATCCTCTTTTTTATTGTTATTCTTCTTTTTTATATCCGTTTTTACTTTTCTCTCTTTTTCACGCAATGGACTTTTTTCCTTGTGCTTACTATCCTCAGATCTTGTCACTCGATGATCAATTTTTTCACGTTTTCGCACCTTTTTCGACTTTTCTATTGATGTATGTTTACCATTCTCTTCCACGTCGGATTCCAGTCGATTCTCATCATTTTTCGAGTCATTTTTCTCATCATCAGATGACTCGATGTGCTTCTTTAATCGATTTTTCTTGATTCTTTCTATTAATGTTACACTTTCTTCAATGACTTTTTTTTCAATTCGCTTACTTTTACTTTTAACATTAACTAAAGGCTCATAATTTTCCTCAAAATCATCTTTTTTCTTATGATTCTCTGTATGGTCCTTTTTTAGTGATTCCGTTATTTGATTTGCTTTTTTTCCACTACACGAGCGTCGTTTACAGTCGGAAATTTTCGCGTCTTTGGTCGACAATTGCTTAGTCTTTGACAATAATTGTACAACTTGTTCATATTTTTTTCGTTTTGATTTAATAACAACAATTTCAGATATTGCACCCTCATCTTCATTATCTTTATTATTACGTTGTGCACGTTTTTTCCCACGTTTATCCCTTGAATTCATTTTTTTATCATTTTCCCCATCATTTTCATCCTCATTTTCCTCCCGCTCATCCTCCGAGTTATCTTCCGTCTTTTCTTCCATTGATTGAGTATTTTTTACTCGTGACTTTCGATCAACTCGGTTTGATTTCGATTTTTTATTTGATTTTCGATTACGCTTTCGTGAATTTCCCAACGTTGGCGACGATGTCCGAGCATGATGGGGCGACAGTGATAGCGACGATGACGGTGATAATACTGCTGTTGGTGAGACAGCAATTGACGGGCTCTCATCGCTCGATGGCTCTGATTCTAAATAACGATCAACAGCACGGTCAAATGCCTCTTTCAGATTCACCGCCATCTCCGTGTATTCATTATCCGAGCCGTTGTACTGTCGACAATTCTCGATGATTAATATAAAATCTTTTTTAAATTGATTTAAATTTTTGTATAGACCTGTTTCAAGTTTTTCTTCCATTGTCGACAGATCCATTGGCTTTCTAACAACGCTGTAGTAGCGTGGGGCATACTCTTCATCCACCGGATCCACGAATGGCCAGGCATCTTCGTGGTCTTTCACGCATTCAAGGATTTTATGCATTCCCACGCGCCTTTCCTCCTCTTCAATACCAAAAGTGTACGGATATGAAGCAACGTAAGTGCCCGTTCCATGTTTTCCCGCGCCTTTTTTCGCCGCAACTCCCTCCAACTCATCTTGCGTATCAATAACTATCTGTCCTACCGCTGAGGCCAATGAATTATTTGTCTGTCGGCCTTTTTTCTGAGGTGTTGCCGGCGGTGGCGGCAATCGCGCTGCTTCATCCTCACTGTCAATTGCACTTTTCGACGTCTTCCCGCTCTTCTTCACACTCTTACTCATTTTTGTTTTGATTTTTGCACGAACCATGACTGAATCCTCGCTGATTATTGGCTCCTGATTGTGGGAAAAGACACGCGAATTCTTACTGCCCAGCAAACGACGGCGTTGCTGCTTTTCTTTTAACTCAAAGAGCTTTGGTATCTCCGGAAGAAAATCCTCAGCTAGTGTGTGATACAGCTTTCGCTCTGTCTCGTGATCCGAATTTCTAAATTTGTCGACAAGCCGCGTCCAGTCTTGTTGAGTAAAGCAAACAACCTGCCAAACAGTTTGGCAAGTTTTTTCAATGCCTAAATTGCAAGATAAATTACTTTCCTCTTCCTCCTGCGCGTTTTCCTCCGTCTCCGGCTCCGTTCGGCTCCGTCGTCGCTTGCGCTTCTTATCTCTCGGTCTGCCCCTTGATCGCGAGGCAATCGAAGTATTCTCGTTGGGTATATAATCCTCACGGTAAAGTCTTGTCCCGTAGAAATACCAATAGGCGGAATTCTTACGATCATGACCCAAAGGTTCCACGCGAAGACTGTCTGAATCCAAATTGATCAGCGCACACTCCTAAAATTCAAGTAATTAACTATTACGGTTTACACATGTGAATGTATCATACATACCACGTCCTCGGCGTCTAGCCTAAAGTCGCAGAGGGCGCGCAGTATTTCAACTTTCTGACGCAGAGGTAAGAGTTCAAAATCAACATCGGTGTTGAATGGATTTTCGCAATGATATTCCTGAAAAAAATCTTTGTATTACAGTCATATATTTTTTTTATGAAAGCAAAATTAAATATAAAATTTCTTAGTTACCTGGCACTTTTTGCGAAACAGCCGGCGTAAGAACATTTGATAATTGAACGTGGAGATATCATTTCGAGTATCGTTAGGTAAACAACCCTCAAGCAGCCTGACAATTAATTCTTGAAGCAAACGGCCCTCATTTCCTACGTCTGGCAGCAAAGCTTCTTCCAAGTCCTGTAATGTCATCATTAAGGATTATATTACCTAAATAATGATGCAGCTTTAATAAATGACCAATTTTTTTCGTAGAAACAAAAAAAAAGGATTATTTTTTTGGCTTTTTATTTAATCGTAAAATTAAATTAATTTATAGTTTTAATATTTCAATACCTCAATATCAAAATCCAGAAGATTAAAGGCAGCCCTAAATAATGAGCAGAAGTGTGCTATACTCGGCACCTCCCACCACGATTGTATGTCTAGAAAAAATTTTAATTTTTTTCTATAATTAAAACAATAATTACAAACAATTACAACAGAAAATATAAAATCCAATTTAATTGCTTCGATTTGGTGCTTAAAAAAATTTTTATTCTCATATAATGGAAAAAAAATTCAAATTAAACAAATTAACAAATTGATTATTGTTGTTTTTTTTTTTTAAATAATAAAATAGAATTTTTTTTCAAGTAAATTTGATGCGAAATCTTACCTAGGATCCCAATAAAAGTGGGAAACATAACCACCCGTCCTGTGGCGGGTAAATCCAAGTACACATACACTTTTTATTGATAATAATTATTAATTAATGTATATTTAATTATTTTATCCATGTTTATCTGTTCTTTGTTTTCATTTACTTCATAATTTCAATAGAAATGTCTCTTTACAAAGACATAAATTGCACATGAAGCATTTTTTTAGCAGGTAACGGTGGAATTTCAACTGCACTACTGACCAACCCAGGACACTGGAGCCTGCTACGACGCCTAGACATCGCCCTGGACATCAAATGCGTCGTGGACGTGAAATAGTACCTCTGCACTGAATGTTACCTTTGCCACAGGATGCGTCTGGTGATCCCGGTGAATGAACGCCTCGATAACTTGATACGTTCTTTATTTTATTATTATCTTTTTTTACAATAGTTGTATCTTTTTATCCAGCCCACACACTACCATTTCACTCGGCTATTTTTTTTTTGTCACGACACTGTGCACGATGGGGGATGCGCGCGACTACCATTCTCTAATCAGTCAAGAGACTTAGCGGGTCAAAACAACCACCATCTCAATACCGAGAGGCCTGGCGACACCCGGATACTCGTAGCTCGTCTCCGTAGCACAATTGCCCCTCATGAAATATATTATCCATGGAGTTACGAGCGAATTTATTAAAACTATAAAACTCGCGGGAACATTGGCTTTTTTACAGACGGCTGCTCATGTTATTGACTCTGTCGCGCACAGCAGGAATTGTCCGACAAAAGCAGGCAAAAAACTGTGTGTGCTTGTACTGCTTAGGCGATCGAGAGAAAACCGGAGGAGTACACGCCATACATATATATATATGTTACATACAGTGTGAATTACTGTATAGACTATAGAACGGAAATCAGCAGTGCATTTTGCCGCCATCTTGCACGCACCTAGTGGCAGTAATGCTAACGACACGCGGGAATTTAAAAAATCGCATTAAAATTTTTTTGATCAATTATCCTGGACTTACTTCTGACATGTGAATGATTAAAAATACACGGGACAGCTGTCAAGAAATTTTGACTGGTATTTAGTATTTTATTTCAATATTATATATTGCTAATGGATATGAAGAAGATAAAGGTAAGATTTGTTAGATTGATGAATTAAATTAGTTAATTTGTGTATATAAAACATATGAAGGTGAGTATCCTGTTTTTTTTTTTTTAGAAAACTAAATCATGCGTGAGAAATTATTCCCAACGTGTAAATGGACGGCCCTTAGGCCGGGAGGGTCTTATTTTGAGAAGTAAAAATTACCAAAATATTAAACGACAGGATAATAAACGTAAAAACAGGATTAAAAATAGCGGGGATATTTTTGACTCACTTGAATCATTTTTCAATGTGATTAAACCACTGGATTTGACTAATATTCAATCCTACATAGGAGATTACGTGCCTCCACGAGCTGCAGTAACTTCAATAGCTCAAATCACACCCGAGGTACATGTGGAATTTTTGACTTTTTAGTGTATAAAATTAATAGTTTTTTTAATTTTTAGATGACTAGTCGGCTAAATATGATTGAAGAAGTTGAGTCGGACGGAGAATCTCCGGCTTCTTCGCCACGAGATGAAGACACATCTCAATTGTCGTCTCCTGAGTCAGTAAAACTAAAAAATCAAAATTATAAAAGTGATTCAAAACCGGAAGAAATACTACAGGATCATAAAATCACTGATGAAGAAGAAGATAATGAAAATTCTAGTGACAGTAAATCAGTTTTTGAACATTTAAAAAGAAATTCTGAAGAAAATATACCGGAAAATTCATCAAGGCTCTCAATTAGTTCAGCTGATAAAGAAGGTAAAACGTGATTTAACAGCATTAAATTGATTATAATTATTATTTTTTTAATTTATTGAAAGACATGAAAGACAGATCTGTCAATGCGATGACAGATTCTGAATTAACTAGAAAAATGCGTGTTGCACAAGAAAAATGTGCTGCTTTAAAAGAAGAAATTGCGCAATTACAAGCAGAAATAGCAGAAATTGAACAAGTAAGTATAAAAAAATTATTTATCAATTAAAAAACAATTTTTTATGAATAAATTCAATCGCAGAATGAAGATTTCGAGGAGGATTATAACGAGGACTTGCTGGAGCGAAAAAATCAAAATGTGACAGCGAAAATAATCGAACTGGAGGAGATTGCAAAAGAAATTCAAACTCTCCTGGATTTAAATAGTCCTGCAAGTGATACATTCGATAGTGAAGTTGAAAATGATAAAATAAGTATCTCCAGTGACGATGAATCATCATTACCAAAGCATTCTGAGATATGGGAGGAGTCACATCGAACAAATCCTTTTAATTATCATCAACAAGCCTACCCTGAAGACAAGTAACTAGAAAAAAAAATTTTCCCAACTAAAAACACTTTTATCTTCCACTTTTATCAGGCTTCCCAAGGTCATAGTGTGTGATTCGAGCGGGGAAAAATTCCCAAAGATCGTTATCGCCAGTGATGAAGAAAAATTGGATATCCAGGATGAAAAAGAATCTCTAAAAAATTATCAAGAGGATTTTGAATTAAAACAGGAGACAATCGCAACGATGTAAATCATGACAAGTGAGAAAATTCATGTATAACCGCATTTAATCAACTTTAATGTCAGGAATGAACTGGAAAAATTGCTGCCAGAGACGAGTCTTGAGCAGGCTATTCGCGAAATTCAGACGGATTTGCGATCGGTTGTAAAGGATAACTCGGAATTGAATCGAAAATTCGACACATTAAACCAGCAATTATTAACGATTTGCACAGAAAAACAAAACCATCCTCAAACTAACATAGGTAGTACATACAGTTTTTTTAATAAATTTTTTTCTACTTACAAAATACCAATTAACAGATTTATCCCGCTTATCCGGCGGTGGATCAAGGACATTTCAACACTCTCCCCTCGATAAAAATCCCATAATGTCATACCCAAAGACAATTAAAATGACTGTGGCTGATTCGTCGAAAAATCATGGAATTTGTCCTGCTGAAATTGACGATAAATTAATCCACTACGCGGCCAATACCAATCAATTGGTATATTCAAACGAAATATTGTTAATTTTTCATTGCGGAATATCTATTTAATTAAATAATGCAGGAGCAGAAGCTTGGAAATGTAGAGTCGACAGTGCTAAACATGAAAATGGAGCTCGCGAACGTGCAGAAAGATCGTGAGCAGTTGATACAGCAGAGTCAACTGTTAAAATGCACAGCACCCTGTGCCCCATGTGTTTGTATGCCTTCAAACCAAGTTACAGATTCCCCAGCTGTTCGTTTTCAAGCAATACCTCCGTCAACTACAGCTCCTTACGCCTCGCAGGGGTTTAACGCATCTGATGTAAGCTTATACTTCGATTGAAATGCAAATTTATCACTGATTTTTTTGTCTGTGGTTGTGTTCTAGCAATTGAGAGATTTAAAGGAACAGTATGCACGCCTGCAAGAGGACTATAAAAATAAACTTACTGAAGTGTCGTGCCTTCGAACGGATTTTGATAAAATGAAGCAAGAGATGCGCGAGGCGAAAGATGCTAGAGATAAAGCGGAAAATAAATTAATCGACGCTGAGGAGCGTTTAAGATATTCTGGAAATGAGAGGAGAACATTTAGCGGTAATAAGGAGCAACTAATGGAGCAGGAACAGTCGTTAATTGTTGCAAAACAAAGATTTCAAGTCACTCAAGAGGAATTAGAGGATGCTAAATTAACAATACAGGATCAAGCAAATCAATTGGACGACTACCGAAATAAATATCTTCAAGTATGTTTTTTAGTTATCTTTTAGGTATAGATAAAAAAAATTTCTTTCAATGCTGTCGATTTTTTCAGGCTCAAGAGCAAGTAGAGGAACTCAAGAGAATGATTGATCTAATGGAAATGGATAACGCGAGAATAAATGAAAATGTCAAGTTAGAAATTGGCAGAATGAAGGTAATAATTAAATATCTTGATGCAAAGTAATAGGATGTTACTCACTGCACTTCTAGATATACGTCTGCACTCACCGAAAACCCGGGAAGAACTGACAGTTTTCGTGGGAAAATCCGGTACGCCTGACTTTATCGATAATTTTTAATTGCTCTCCGATATCTCTGACGTGTAGTGATAAGATAGCAGGCACTGAAAAATCAATAATTTCTACCACGTCAGTTTTTCCCGGACTTTTGGAGAGTACAAACGTATGAAGGCGCACATAGTGAGTTAAAATGTGTTTATATTATGATTATTTTATGAAAATTACTACTTTATATAGAAGAAGAGTGTGCGGTATTGTTTAACCATTTACTACATTATTTTTTTCAGAGTCGATTTCAAGAGAAATTGGACGAATTGCTTCCACTGCCTGACATCCTCAAGCAAACGCAAATAAAACTTCAGGAATGCCAACAATTGAGATTGACCGCTGAAAGAAATTGTGAAGAACTTTCACGAGAATTGTTAAACTATAAAGACGAGGCGATATCCTCTCAATCTAGAAATTTAAAAAGTGAAAATTTCGCCTTACAAGTAAGTATATAATTGTCGAATAAAAATAGTATACATTTACAATGTAATAAAATTAGGGTGATAAAAATGGAAGTCCGGATATCCTTGGAGATATTAATCATGACTTGAAAAGTGAGAATGAACGACTCAAAAATACGGTGAAACGGCTGGAGGATCGGGATGTCGAGCAGGAGAAACGGCTAGAGGATAAATTGCATGAAATTGCGCAATTAGCATCGACCCTAGAACAGGTGCGGGAAGACTCTGCACGACAGGTTGCCCGGACCAAAGAGCGATGTGAAAAAGTACGAAGATCTATGCAAGAGCATATATCGCAGTTGGAAAAAGACTTGGCGCAATCCAGAGCTATTGCAAGAGCAGCTCAAAAAGATCAGGACGAGGTTGACATTGGATTTGTGTCATTTAATACATGTTTATCACATTGATTATTATTTTTTAGATACGTCAGAAAATGCAGAGTCAAATAAATTACCTCAATGATTCGTTTAACCAGGCGCAGAGTCGGGTGAAATCGTTGCAAGGTCACGTTAATTATTTAAAACCAACGCACAGTAATATTTTTACTGCTGCAAATCCGGAAAATCATTTGGCAATAATTGCTGAAACTCCAATAGATCATTGTGAGTGTAAATATTAATTTTGATCCTTATAAAAAAATGTCTCTGCAATTTTTTTCATCTTTAAAATTATTTTTTAAACATTTTTTTTTTTAAATACTTATACAGTTTAATATGCAAGTGATGATAGTGATGGTTAAAAACGTTAGAAAATCTGTAGTTTATCGTGCTAATATTTTTTATTAATCAATAAGAAAGTTTTTTTTTTTTTTAATAAAAGAAACATACAAAAGAGAATGAGAAAAATTAACTTTAAAACGCATGTTTAGAAATATTTTTTTTTTCGTTTTTATAGAAAAAAAAAAACTTAAATTATCTGCGTATCATGATACTTTTTTTTATGTGTAATGCATTTGCACTAATTGGAATCATTATTCAACACATTGACCAGCATGTTACACATAGAATCAATCTTGGCGCGAAGTTCAGCCATTTCAGAATGCATAGATTCTAATGACGCTCTACAACCAGCACCCATTGACGTATTTAGATTTTCTGGCGGACGTCGGGGAGTCTTATCACATGCGCTAAATTATAAGAAATGATTTTTGTTTTTAAAGAAAAATGAAAATAATAGTCTTTTTATACAGTCTCTTTTTTTTTTTTTTTGTTTGTTTATAATATTTAACTTACTTTTGATATCCAAAATTGTGTGATTGTTTAGAATACGAGAATGAAGACGGTACTGGAGTTATACGATTGCTTGGAAGTGATTGTGTGTTTGATAATTCAGTTTCGGCAGTTTTTGTTGTGTCTAAATTTGATGTACTCGTATTTCGACAGTCTCCACAAGTTTTTAAAAATTCTACGATATTTCGCACTCGTTTGCCACGAAGATGACGCTTAGCCTGAAAAATATATTTAAAACAAAAAACATTAAATCAGTAATTAGATCTAAGATAATCACAGTTATCACTCTTTGAGCGATGAAAAAAACTAAATTTACAACTTTTTAAAAGTATTTTTAACTTTAATATTATTGTTGTTGTACAATTTATTATTTTTTCAGCGCTCAAACAGATTTGAAATAAAAAAATTATTACTCACATCCGGAGTATCACCGGGTTTGCCGCAGTACATCAAAGGTTCATCTGCCTCATCGCTACAATGCATGCATGCCGTCATTTCGCGGCTTGTATGTCGTTTACAGCAGTGAGCTGCTTTCTTGGCGTACGGTGAACACTCTTTTTGACCAGCATCATGATGATGCCCTGCGCGACGATAGCACGGACTCACATGTTTACAATGGTCAACAGCAGGAGAATGATCACAACATGCGTAACTTGGTACAGGATTATGACAAGTGTCAGGCTCACTGCGACAATGGCATCCCTGAGTTTCTATTTCGCTTTTGTGGACGCAGCAACTCGGTTTAACGCGTGAAGTAGCAACACTGCAGACCCGTTTGGGCGCGTGGAATTTTTCACAATGATCCTCACGGTGATACAAGTCGGAAGAGCTGCCAAAGTGCGAGCATGTCGCGTGATTTTCCATATTCTCGCTGGCAGGCGAGCGTGAACGGTTGAATATCGTGTGAAATTGCTTGCTAATATTTGCACGAATTGATGACGGTGATTTAATATTTTTTTTCCCCGACGAACAGTTGAATGGCATTTCTTCCGTCGATTCATTGTCCTGACATTCCGAATTTTTCGACGATCTTTGACTTATATCTTTGCCCCAAATATTCAGTGTTCCATTAGCTTCAGCCAGTCTGACCTCTAGATTGCCCAAAAGATACGGTCCACACTCACGAGCCTGTTCTTTACTCACTTTTCTCGAGGAATTTTCATCGTCAGGAAGTGTCGCTTGAATGAGACAACTGCGTTCCTCGCCATCCTCCTCATCGTCCCACACGAAGCATTTAACATCAGTTGAATCAGTTCCATGATCGTCATCAAGTTGATTTTTCTGCGACGATGCGCTTTCATCCATTTCCCCTTGATTCTGGAAACTATTCGACGATTTCGCGGCATTTTCTCGGTCCAGTGTCATGTTGTACTGCTTGTGAACATCGTTTGTATTAATTGTCGGCACTTTTTGCGGTTGTTTGGCATTCAGGGATGATCCAACACTCTCAGAAGCTTTTCGCTTTCGCGAGGCCGGTGAAAATATACTTGATGACTGATTTAGCGCTGATTTTCGTGGAGTAATGCTCGCCAAAGTCTGCAGTATGCGTGTGGTTGTTAACAGCGCGCGTGAAGGTTTACGGACTGATTTCTTCAATATTTCCGGGCCCACACTGTCGGCATTGAGCACATCGTCGACATTTGGCGGCAGTATACTCACTGATGGGCAGCTGTAGTCACTCGCTGTCCAGTCGTGGATTGTGCTCATCGTTGAGTGCAAATCAGTCTCGGAATCTGCAGGTTTCACGTTATTCAGTTGGGTAGTTGTGCTCGAGGAAATCATCGTTCTAGGCCTGTCCGTTTGTACTGCAGCGACTTTCATCTCCTTCGGTTTATTTTCTTCCTTCAGCCTCGCCAATTCATTTTTCAGATGATCTACTTCATTCTGCAGCAGGATATTAGCAGCTTCGACATCCTTGTAGTGTCCCAGCATGCCATTCAATTCGCTATTATTTTTTCTCAACTGTAAAATGTCAGCAAGAGCTTCCTGATAATCTTTTTTTATCTCGTTATACTGCTCTGTCTTCAACTCCAATTCTGACGAGAGTAGTACTATTTGCTTGTGCTCAGAAAATTCAGGTTCATCGATTAAATCGTTGGAATTTGCATAGGGAGGATTGATTATTGTGTCCACTGATGAATTACTCACATCAACTGACCGGGTGTAATTGACTTCAATGTTTTTTATGCTTGACTGTTCGGTTTTCGCACGGTCTTCCGCGAAACTATTCTTCATGTAATCTTCGTAGGTTAGCGTTTGAATATTTAGAATGGCTCCTCCTTCTGCTCGACCATTTGACAGAGTTTCAGTCGTTGAAATCGGCTCTGCGATCAATTTTTCTTTTGTAGAATTTTCAGTACTGTTTTTCTCCATGCCTACAGTAGTTTCATCAACCTCCATCGCCTCTTGCTCCGGTGAAGCCGGCAACGACTTTATTTCAGTGGTAATCTCAGGTGAGACAGGGCTATCAACAATTTCCTCTTCTTTTTTTGCAATTTCCTTCGGTTTCTCTTCTTCAGCGACTTTGCTCATGTGTTTTTTCAATTCTTTTAGCTCTTTACTCTGTGGATTGAGCTTCAAAGTGCTTTTTTCGTCTCCCAAAATGGGTTTAATCGATATAGTCGATTTTTTCAACATGACATCCAGCACTTCTTTGAGTTTCCGACCAGCAGGGCTCAAATTTTTCATTATTCCGGCCGCAAAACTGTTGGAATTGTTGGTGTAATTATTCGAGGGCTCATTGTGATTGAATGAGTGACCATTTAATTCCATTTCAGAGTGCAAAGGGTTCATAAACATTTCCCGACGATTTTTAAACTTTTTCGATCTTGGACTCAACTCCTCGAGGGATTTGCTTCGTTCTTTGTGCGCGTAGGACCTGCCGGGGTTTGGAGTTCGTAGAGAATAGTCGTCTGACGATCTTTCAAATATTTCCGGCTCTGTATCATCGTCAGAAAATTCCCCATCCTCTTTGCCGTCATCCGAGTCGTCTGCAATGTCCTCATCTTCATCATCCACTCTATCCTCCTCCTCCTCATCCAGATCTTCATCATCCTCCTCATCATCTATATCCTCATTATCTGTGTCGTCGTCCTCTTCGTCCGAAGTCTTGTAATTCCGATTGTAATTGTACTTTTCCTTAGTTCGATGATCAGGTATCGGATCATCTGTGTTTTATAATAATAAATGTATATGAGTTCTGAAGGATTTCAAGGGGAATGATTTTTTTTCATCTTACCACTACTGTCACCGTCATCATTGTCCTCACGTTCCTCCTCAGATGAATCCAGGCACACGATGTCGTTCAAAGCGGGAGGACTTTTTTGAGGTTGGAGTTTTGACTCCTCCGGCTTAGTAAGACTGGTGTCGTCACTGATATTAAGATATGGCGGCATTGTCTCATTCTCCAGCATTGACGATTCAGCCTCATTGAGCCATTTTTCGGTTTTTTTAATCGCAAGGTCTTTAGTTTCCTCAATTTTTTCTTCATTATCCGTGGAATTGCCCACGAGGAGTTCCTTCTCCTCCGCCATTGTTGCTTATAGCTTTGGGAAAATGAAAATTATTAATATTTATACGTTACCAATTATCACAACAATAATCGCTGCGTACATACCACTCTTTTTAGACGCGTTTATGTATGGAATGCCGCTGTCCCTAGCTACCGATGTCTCCTGGCATATCGCGGCATAAGAAAGTTGATGTAATTTTCCGTATTTTCACTTGGAAAATTTATTTCTTTTTACAGTAGGCTCGTTGGAAAAATTATTTGCTGCCGAATGGCAAGAGAAGCCGTCGTCGTGTGTGCGCTCTCCCCGACGTTCACGTGATATAACAAGTGTTGAAAATTGATGTGAAAAAAAATCAGACGCTGCGTGGGAATTTATTTGCAGCGCGATCTCTCTCCGCTCTGTTTTATCGACTGCTAGTGCTGCGCGCGCGGAATGTTTAAAAAAATTTTGTTTTAAAAAAGCTGTGTATAAACAAAAAAATTGTAAAAATTTATTCATACCAACAGACTTGAAACAATTAACAATTACGATAACATGTTATCATAAAAAAAAGTAACAAAACAATACAAAATCAATAATTAAACGTTATAACAGAAGATTTTTCCATTTGATGCCTAGATTATAGCTAATGATTATATGTACATCTTATGTTACAGATCTTGCATGACAATGAGGAAAAGGCTGTGTGTTTGTACAAGTTAAACAAAATTGTCTATACTTTTTTTATCAACGACTTGGAAGCTTCCAGGTAAATTGCTGATCCGACGGCGGTGGTACCAAGTCAGCGGTGATAGTAGCCAGTTTATCAGACTCTCGATTATCATTAATTTTTAATGATTTTTCCTGCGCAGAATTTTCCCGTGCATATCGTGCGCTTTCATTGCTATTATCAGAGAAATTATCTTTACGGTCTTGCCACTGCGAGTGATGATCGTGATGATGATCTTCGGCGGGGAACCACTCGGATATCCACACGGGTTTCCAGATTTTTTTCCACCCAGGAACCCAAATTTCCTTCCATGCTGGCACCTGAATCTCCTTCCAGGCCTCTTTCCACGCCAGTTTTTTGTCCGGTATCCACTCCTGCTTCTTCTCCGTCTTCCAAACTTGTTTCCATGCCTCCTTCCACTCCAATTTCTTATCCGGTACCCAAATTTGTTTTTTTGCCGGCTTCCAAATTTGTTTCCACTCTTCTTTCCACACGAGTTTTTTATCGTCCAGCCAAATTTGTTTTTTCGCAGGCTTCCACACCTGTTTCCATGCCTCTTTCCACTCCAGTTTCTTGTCCGGTAGCCAAATTTGTTTCTTCACTGTCTTCCAGTATTTTTTCCAGACTGGCTTCCATATCAGCTTTTTCTTCCATAAATCGTGACTCGTATATTCCCATCCTTGATGATCAACTCCATGATGATGCTCGCCGGGAACTGCTACTTTCACCCACTCAGGATGCCACAATTTTTTCCATGCAGGTACTTGAACTTCTTTCCAACCAGGCACCTGGATTTCTTTCCATACAGGCTTCCAAATTTTCTTCCACTCTGGCACCTGAATTTCCTTCCAGCCAGGCACTTTTATCGGCTTCCACACGGGTTTCCAGATTTTTTTCCATTCAGGCACCTGAATTTCCTTCCATCCAGGCACCTGAATTTCCTTCCACACTGGCTTCCATATTTTCTTCCAGGCCGGTACTTGAATTTCTTTCCACACTGCTCTCTGAGTCGGCTCCCACACGGGTTTCCAAACTTTTTTCCACGCTGGCTTCCAAATTTGCTTTTGCGCCGGCTTCCAGATCTTCTTCCAGCCTGGCTTCCAAATTAATTTCTTCTTCCAGTAACCGGGCTCGTGATGATCGTGCCCAGACGCTTCTTCAGGAGCATATCGCTTCTCGATTCTTGCAGTTGATCTAATCAATGCGATAAAAAAACCAGTTGATTTATTCTTTTTTACATTTAAAATTATATTATCCAAGTGGACTACTTACGTTTGTTGATTTATTTCCCACTGCTCCTGCAGAGCTGCAGCATTTTCATCTAATGCTTTGCTGTTAACACAAACTAGTAGCAACAATAGACCCGCAAGAGTAAGAAACTGTAAAGAATTTAAAGGTAAAAAATATTTTTTTCAAGTTTTATATCGAAGGGAAAAAAACTTTGACGTAGAACAGGTGCTCACCACACATTTTGGGCGGAATCTCATGACGTCGCAATTGCGCCCGTTAGGAAAACGGACGTAAAATCACGTTCCCTTGCCGCAGGAAAACTCGCTTTACTTGATCCAATAAGCGGAACGCCGTAGTTATATAGGCACGTATCCTCCCCCGTGGATCCAAATGTAAAAGTGAACCTGAGGCGAATCGCAATCGTTCAAGGTGGGCAGATACAACTGGTGGGGAAGAACAACGACGACGACGATGCAGAGAGGTTCATCAGACATGCACACAGACACGTATTCTCTGATGGGTTAAATACAAAAAAATAAAAATAAAAGCAAGCAGAGGTAACATAATTATTTTTCATTTCCTCCTCTTCTCCCTCGTATTCTTCTTCTTCTCCTTCTTCTTCTCAGTTGCCAACGACTATATATCTGACGGAGAAAGTGACCGAGACAGCTGTGTTGATTTCACCCTGTCTCAAGTTCTTCAGCGCTCTCAATAATAACGCGACTAACTCAATAATGCGAATAAACGCGTTTATTGTTCTGGAAAGTAATTTCATTATATCTTGGTCACTATAACAAACTGCTATAAAAAATGCCATACATCAAATGATGCTCCAGATATGCAGGTAAATGCCTAGAATCATATATACGTGCGAGCTAATGAAAAATGAAAGTGAATTATCCTAGGTGCGTACACAAATTGCGTACTGTACGGGACGCACATTACATAAATCATTAATTTTCTTGTCAGCAGTACTATGTAGAATATGTGTCACACACTGAAGTATTATTATTCTAAACAAGGCTAATTATGCGGTGAACCATATATCGGTGGCGAGCCATAACGGAATCGTTTTTTTTTTTTTTTATGGCGATCAAAAGGGACGATCACGAAATATTGAAAAGAAAGTGACAGAGCTTTCTGATGGACTATGAAAATTATATTTCAATATTTTTCTTCGATATATTGTGAGTAGGAAAAAAAATTTATATATCTCTTAGTCGCAAGAGAGATTGTTAAAAAAAATAGAAATGCAAACATCTAGCCATATATGTTTATTACATCTAATGCGCCGCGAAAGTGACTTGTTTTTTATAGCTAAACTTGTTCACATACGACACTTCTTGTTTTCCTTTGTATGGCTGATAATTGATCGTTATTGTATTTATACTAGATAAATTTTAATTATTTGTGCTTACACGCGCGGATGATGAGCAGAAGTGAGAGTAAATTCGTGGCATATCGTGCACTGAGCCATCGAATTTTTTGTATAAGATAAAAAAAAATGTATATACATTTCAATTGGCAATTATGCGTATAATTGCGTGAGAGTTTTTGAGTAAATTAGCGATACTTTCTTTTCAATTTATCCGGTTACGTATGGGGGCATTGCTGTTTATAATAATGATGTAACCGACAATTGGATTGTTATAGAGAGTAAAGATGGCAACAGGTTTTATTGTTACGGCTGGGCTGCTTGGCAAATGGATTAAAAAAAAAATACTCTGGCAGTTTGTATAATGTAACTATCGTTATTCGATATTCCGATCACGCAAATAGAACTTTATCCAATCGGTCTCTAACTTGCACTCTCATCGCTCTCAATCCACTTTCATATTTAATTTCAGATCTTTTTAGTTTGGCAATGTCAATATCCGAAAAAGAAAAAAATGCAAAGATGAAGAATATGATAATAAGGTAATAAAAAGAGTTACGCAGGTAGTATGCGGGATAGCCTTGAAGGAAGACTTTCACTCTCTCTTTGCAGAGTAGATCTCAAGGAAGTTGTCGGCAGGACCAGTTTTCATCATTCAACATGTGAGTATCTAGTTTTTTATGTCGGAAGTTGCATGTCCAAATCTATGTTTAATATATAAATAATGGAAAATACTTGTCAAACTTAAAAAAATAGTTTTTTTTATTTTATTTTTTCTAGATAAAAAAAATACACATTGCTGTGGGTGAGATGATGATCACGTGGTAGTTGTGAGTAACTTCCGAGTGGGAAAGTCGCGAATTGTACCTATATACCGTTTTAACTCTCAGGAGAAAGTTAAATCGCGCATTAAAGGCCACGTGTTAGTTTCGCGACCTCACTGCGACCCCTCTGCTGCTATTTATCTTTTTTATTAAACATCTATACAATTGAAGGAGTAAAAAAATATTTATTCTTTATACATAAAAACATATATTATACATAAGTACGTTACAAGTAGTATATGATAATTATTTTTTAAGATATTTATACAGTTTGCGCAAAAAAAAACGAGTCGTGTCTATAGATATTTCGTGTTGTTTACAGTATCGCGGATATGCCGCATCATCGATATCCGTGATGCTCGGGCTCTTTGTGATTATGCGGATCTGTAGTGACCCAAACTTTCTCCCACACCGGCCTCCAGACTTTCTTCCATGCTGGCACCTGCACACTGCTCCATACGGGCACAGTTGCGCTCTTCCACTCGTCCTTCAAAATTTTCACTTTCTGCGATACCCAAATTTGTTTGCTAACAGGCACCCAGGTTTTTATACTCTCCTCTCGCCAAGCTAATTTTTTCTCCGTTTGCCAAACTTGCTTCTTTGATGTCTTCCAGATTTTTTTCCACTCCGGCTTCCACTCTAATTTCTTCTGCGATTCCCAAACTTGCTTTTTCTCCGTCCTCCACACCTTTTTCCACTCGGATTTCCACACGAGTTTTTTGCTCGGAGCCTTCGGGGCCGGTGGATCATAGTTGTAGCCATCAGATCCTGCATTGCCACCTGTGTTTACCGGTGCTCCGTACGCTGTAGACGGCGGATCGTAGTGATATCCGTCAGATCCCGAATTCGATGGCGGTCCGTAACTTGGCGCGGGGTTCGGCACCGATTCTTCGACCCACTCAGGCATCCAGATTTGCTTCCACTCTGGCACTTGAATTTCTTTCCACCCTGGCACCTGTGCCACCCGCCAAATGGGCTTCCAAATTTTTTTCCAAGCCGGTACTTGCACTTGAATCCACTTTGGTACCTGAACTTGTTCCCAAACGGGTTTTTGAACTTTTTTCCATGCTTCTACTTTTTCCTCCTTCCAAGCCGGCACCTTACTTTCCTTCCATACTGGTACTTTAACCTGCCTCCACTCCTTTTTCCACTCTAATTTTTTTTCCGTTTTCCAAATTTTTTTCCACTCGAGTTTCCACGATAATTTCTTCTCCCATCGCCCACTCGGTGAACTGGGCTGTGGTGCTGGGTACTGGTATCCCGAATTTTCAACACTTTGAGGGGGTGGACCGTATGACGCAGATGGAGGACCGTAAGATGGTGCTGGGGGACCATAAGAAGGTGCTGGAGGACCATAAGAAGGCGCTGGAGGGCCATAAGAAGGCGCTGGAGGGCCATAAGAAGGCGCTGGAGGTCCATAAGAAGGTGTTGGAGGGCCGTATGAAGGTGCTGGAGGTCCATACGTCGGTGCTGGAGGTCCTCTGGGTGGTAATTGCGGTGCTAATGGCGGTAAAGGTGGTGTCCCGTAGTCCAGCAGAGGTGCACTAAGTATTAAAAAAATTAAATCAAATAATTTACTCAGTCTTTATGTCATATTTCACTCACTCTCTCTTGCGGCGACGGACTATCGGCTCGGTGGCAACCCAAAATACTTGCAGTAGCAGGCACTGCAGCAACACCTAAAATTTACCAACAGCCATCAAATTAATATCAACTGTCCTGTGCGTATGTGTGTGTGTGTGTGTGTGTGTTTGGCACCCGGATTTCAAGGGAAACGGCGTTTTTTTTTATTCAGAGAAAGATGAAAATATTTGTATGGAGCAAAAAAAAGAAATAGAACACCACACTTTCACAGCATCTGATGCAAGGTCATGAGAATTCTCACGTATTATTATTATTATTATTATTATTATTACTGTTGTTTTGTCCAACAAAACAGCAGTAAAAGTTTTTACGATAGTTTTTTTTTTCTTTTTGTTTATGGTATTTTTTTTTTTGTAAGCACAAACTCACTAACCAGATTAAAAAATTGCCTACACCGAGGCATTTTGGAGATGTGTGTTTTTTTATAATTGAGATATACTGGGATGAGAAGGCGTCAAATCCGCGGTGGATCCTGTTCTGGCAAATTTCATCGTCACTAGAGAAGCTTTTATACTTATAGGCGGGACCAGCGCTGTTTGGGCATGTATATGTTGGTTGGGCCTAGGAAAAGGAGCGTCCGTGTCTAAGAGACACCCGCAGGCTATTAGGCGCGATGAGCGCTTCGCTTTGTAGGAGGAAAAAGGAGGGATACAAATTTACAATGCGGATCTGCGGATATCTATATATTTAATATGTAACACAGTTGGAATTGCAAATAATAATATATTCGAAATATACGGTTATTTATATTTTTGTTAAATTAAAAGTGGAAATTGTCACGCGGAAGTTAATTATTACAAGTAAATTATAATACACAGAAGAGCACATTTTTGCGCATGTATCATCTTCCGGGATTCTAACAGTGGAGCATTCAATTGTCACGTTGTGTATATGTGTGTACTCACGAGAAGGAGAAAGTCAAGTGCACAGCGTGATGATGTAGCAGCGAGAAAAACCTACATTTAATTAATCAAAGTAATTTTTATTCGTGTATAATAATAAAATAATACACATAAATATCAACTTTTGCAAAATGTCTTTCACATAATTGAGAATTTTTCATTAATATCCGCAAGGAATATTTAATCTGAATTAAATAGTGAAATTTTCAAGTAAACAAACAACTCTCCTGTATAATAAATTTATTGATCATTGTATACATATACTTCGCATATACTTATTTTTCGCTGTAATGCATGATGTCCCATCATCAGGAATTTCATATTTTACGAGAGAGTTGACGAGAGAGTCTGCCTTATATTACCGTTTCGCTCGTTTTTTTTTTTTTTTACGCCATCTCATCACATTCTGTGGCCAAAACTGAAATTCGTGTGAATACGATTGTGAAATTCACCTCTTTTAATTTTCTTCGCCTCCTCTATCTCAAGATAATTTAATTCAAGCACGTATACATAATCTAATCATATCAGAAATGATAGTTTATCATCAACAACCTCCGTAAAGTATATCTACGGAGTTTAAATTACGTTTTCTTTAGTGGTAAATTATTTCAACAAAATTCACCATGATGAAATTTTACGTAATAATTATTTTTACATGTCTCGTTTTTTGCGGTAAGTTGCGATTTTTAATACATTCGAAATATAGAATAGGAATGTTTCATTAGTTATTTGAGTAATTTATTGGGAAATAAATTTTTTTCTCTTTTTTTTTTTATAGGCGAGGGAAAAAAAGGCTTTGGACCAGGCGAACAGGATTGGGGCTATGTCACAGTTCGACCAGCAGCTCACATGTTTTGGTGGCTTTATTATGTAAATCCTCCTGTGACAAATAGCACGGTGGATGTGTTTAAAAGACCTTTGTTAATTTGGCTGCAAGGTGGACCTGGTGCATCCTCCACTGGATATGGAAATTTCGACGAGATTGGACCACTTGATCTTCACTTACAACCAAGAAATCACACCTGGGTGAATGATTACAATGTTTTATTTATTGATAATCCAGTTGGCACGGGTTTTAGCTATGTTGATGTACCTTCTGCATATGCTAGAACAAATTTGCAAATAGGTATAGATCTTGTCGAGTGCATAGACAGTTTTCTAGAAGATATTCCGCAGTTTAAGACAGTTCCCACGTATATTATTGGAGAATCTTATGGTGGAAAAATGGCTGTTGATTTTGCATATCTCTGGTTTAATGTAAGTATATTTTCAAGAGCATTTAAAAAATAAATAAGTTTTAAAATGTTAGATGGGGAAAAAAAAAAAAAAAAACATTTCGCAATTTTCACGATTTTTTTTTTAGTTTTTTGCTAATAACTCGGTAATTAAGCGAGATAACGAAAAATATCATTCGACTTTAATGATTGAAAATTTAATTATCTATAAAAAATAATTCATAACATTTTTTGATATTTTGCTTAGTTTTCAAGATATTTAAAAAAATAAAAATTTTGAAAAAACGATTATATCTCAAAAACTAAGAGAGATAGAAAAAAATTTAATTACATTTATTACATACATTTTTTGTAGGAAATTGTATCCCCAATCATTTAACTCGTATAACATTTTTCGATATTTCACATAGTTTTCTAGTTATCAGCAAAAAACTGAAAAAATGACGAAAATTGCCTGATTTTAAAGGGGTACCCCTTTGAATGTTTTGCAAAAAAAAAAAGAAATTTTTTTTATTGCAACTACACGTTTTAAAGCTTATCTCCCATATGCATTAGAAGTTTTTAAAATTATTGTAGCCTTCTAAATAATTTTATAAATTAATTACAGCTGCAAAAAGCGGGAAAAATTCAGAGCAACTTGCAAGGAGTTGCTTTAGGAGATTCCTGGATTTCTCCGATTGATTCAGTATTGTCCTGGGCCCCATTTTTGTTGCACACCGGAATGATAGACACGGAAGGCTATAAAAAAATTGACAATGCCGCCCAAATGACGTGGAAATCAGTGCAAAAACAACAATGGCTGGAAGCTACGGAAAATTGGTCATTCACAGAAAGAGTAATTATAAACGTTGCTGAAAACATTGATTTTTATAATATTCTCGAGGAGACAAATTCATTATCGAAATTGCGTCAATATCTTCCTGGTGTTACATCTCGTGATGCTGCCGATATACTTCTACCTGATTTGATGAATGAAAAAGTTAAGCCAGCGCTGAATTTGAGCGCCACATGGGGCCGACAATCTCGTCAAGTATTCAGTAATCTTGCGCGAGATTTTATGAAGCCAGTTGTCACTGTTGGTTAGTATATAATTCAATATTCTTCGCTCAACAAAGTATAATAATTGTATATGATTTGAAAAACAGTGGAACAACTTTTAAATGAAACTAGCCTGTCAGTCTTTGTATTTACTGGTCAATTGGATTTAATTGTCGCCACTCCTGGAACCCTCAAGTGGGTAGAAAGTCTCGAGTGGAAAGGTACAAACTTATGGAAGAATGCCCCTAGAGTTTCACTGAGTGTTGACAATATTATCGAAGGATATATTAAAGAATATAGAAATTTTAAAATGTACTGGATCAACCGATCTGGACATATGGTCAGTTAATAATTTTTTCTCACCAATTAGAAAGCCAAAAATTGATCATTTCCTCGTTGTTTTTTCAGGTGCCACGAGACAATCCCTATGCTACCAAGGCAATGCTCGAGAATCTCACGTCTTTCACCAAATAATTAGATGACTGAGAATTTTTCTTTTTTTTTCATTACATCATTTAAAAAGCAAAGAAAATAACAATATTTTTTCATGCATGAAAAATGGATCTCTTATGCCATTGGGTTTTGCTTCATTAACTCCAAGTCAGCAGTCATCATTTCTTCAACAAGATCCTGAAATAATTAATTTTTAATAATGAAAAAATATTATTTTTACGAGGTATTTTGTAAGTAATTTCTTACTTTAAACGACGAAGTAGGCGCCCAGCCCAATTGTCGTTTAGCTTTTGATGCGTCGCCAAGCAGGATATTCTAAATAAATACAAATTAACAATTAACAACAATAATTAAACGTTTCAAGTAGTTAAACAAAAATACTTACTACGTCTGTGGGTCGGAAGAATTTGGAATTCACGCGTACTAATATTTTTCCGCTTGCTTTATCACGTCCAATCTCATCGATGCCCTCTCCCTCCCATGTAATACTTATGCCTACGCACTGAAAAGCTGCCTCGACAAATTCCCGAACGCTGTGACTCTCGCCTGTCGCAATAACATAGTCGTCAGGTACTTCTTGTTGCAGCATTAACCACATGGCCTGAAAAAAGAAATATTTACACCAGTTATTCTCGATTAAAATAATAAAATTTAGTGAGTTATACTTTGACGTAGTCTTTGGCATGGCCCCAGTCTCGTTTTCCGTTTAGATTTCCTAATTCTAATACGTCTTGAAGACCCAAATGAATTTTTGCAATACTTCTGGTGATTTTTCTCGTGACAAAATTTTCTCCTCGTCGAGGACTCTCGTGATTGAATAAAATTCCATTGCAGGCAAACAGGCCATACGCTTCGCGGTAGTTTATCACCACCCAGTAGCTATAAATTTTGGCACAGGCTGTGTGTCAAGATAAAGCAAATTATTAATCGGTATTTCAGTTTTATATCGAGTTTTTAGACGTTTTTATGAATTGTATAGTACCATACGGAGATCGGGGGTAGAATGGCGTTGTTTCATTTTGTGGAACTGTCCCAACTATTCCTCCATAGAGCTCGGACGTCGATGCCTGATAGAATTTTAATTTTTTTTCCAGTCCGCACGTTCGAATGGCATCGAGCAATCTAATTGTCCCGATGGCATCAACTTCCCCCGTGTATTCGCTCAATTCAAAGCTTACCTATCAAAATAAATTCACAGTAATTCAATTGTCATTGTCAATAATGTATTTTTACGTCATACTTTGACGTGGCTCTGCGCTGCGAGATTGTATATCTCTGTTGGCTGCACAGCAGAAATGACTTTGATAAGACTGCTAGAATCCGTCATATCACCCCAGTGTAGTTTCATCCTTTCTTGCTTGTGACTCTTTGGATCAGCATAGAGATGCTGAATTCGTCCGGTATTAAACGAGCTCGCACGTCGGATTATTCCATGCACTTGGTACCCTTGCTCCAATAAAAACTCGGCCAGATATGAGCCATCCTGTCACAGGATTATTTTTCAATGTCACAAATTATGTCAAATATATTTTTTTTTACCTGTCCGGTTATGCCGGTTATCAAAGCAACACGCCGATTTTCATCAGTTGCCATACTTTCGTCCAATCGATTTTCTTATCACGAGTACACCGCCTAAACGCCTTTTATTATGACGTGATACGCTGTGTGTACACGCCACGCCACATGTGCGATTTTTTATTATTTTTTTATTTGATTTTTTTATGAGAGAAAAAAAAGGCAAAGATGGCGGTAGGAAACGACTTTTTCTGCCATCTACAACCAAGATCGCGCGAACTCTAGAATTTTGTCATTAGTTTTTCATCGTGTTATAAGCAGTATATTTATTACATTATTAATTTAACCCTCTAAATTAATTAAGGCTTGTAGTGGATAGACTCGGGTGAAATATTTATTGTACAATAATTAAATCGACTCAAACACTGCAGACTGGACAACAATAATAACATAACCTCATTTTTATCAGCTATGGGCTTATAACCACTTAACGCCATCTTCTATTTACCAATAAAACAAAATTCTTTGAGGTTAGCCGACTATGTTTTCCTGTGTAGTTTAGGGTTGTAAATATAATGTTGACATTACAAGTGGGCCAATGTGGCAATCAACTGGGTTACAAATTATTTGATAAAATAATCGAAGATATTGATTCGAAAGCACCAGGAAAATCTGAAATCTATATTGAAAGTTCAAATAAAAGATGGTTCAATAAATCAAACAACTCTAATCACGCCAGAGCAATTCTCATTGACACTGAGAGAAAAGTCATCGACCGGATTGTTGACAAAAACAATAACAAATGGTGTTTCAAGACGGAAAACATTGTCATCCCTGGATCATGCGGTGCTGCAAATAATTGGGCGTTTGGATACTCAAAAATAAGGCAAGAAACCGAAGAATATTTATTAGATGTTATTCAAAGGGAATTGGAGCAACTAGATAAATTGGATGGATTTTTGTATCTATTGGGCCTGGCAGGAGGTACTGGATCAGGTGTAGGAAGTTTTATTGCAGAATTAATCCGTAATTATTTTCCAACAAAATCCACCGCAGCTGTCTTGGTATTTCCTTATCCAACTGGCGAAATAGTCACACAAAACTACAATATTGTCTTGAGCCTTGGAAAAATAGTCGATGAAACTGATCTGACAATTATTCTTGAGAATGAAAATCTTGACAGAGAATTTCAACAGAAATTTCCAACAACAACACAAGCTAATGTTGCATTTCCCGCAGGATTAAATGATTTAGCATCGGAAAAAATAGTCTCACTATTTCAACCAGCACGAAATACTGTCAACAATGACCCTAACACTCTAGGTAAGCTCATAGAAAAAATAATTCCACATCCTGCATATAAATTAACTGCTATCGACACTTTTTCCCCGCATTCAAGCACATTAATATCATCATCAAAACGTCAATTTACACTGTCAAATATTTTACTAACCCGTGGATCAAGCATTTTTGACAGTAAATTAATAACTAGCACTTCTTATGCTCATGTAAATTGGCTGTCAACATCTGAAAGATTTACTCATTTTCATGAAAATTGTAAATATTTAAATAATGAATATTTTTCAACAATTTTAACAAATAATTCAAAATGCCACAATTTATTATTTGAGATAAAAAATAAAGCTTGGACTTTATACACTAATGCGGCATTTTTACATCAGTACAAAAAATTTGGTTTGGAGGATGATGATTTTTTAAGAGTGTTTGCTAAGATTGAGCATCTCACCAAGTCTTATAAGAATTTAGAAAGGAACTAAATGTGAGAAAAAAAATGGACATAAAATAAAAGGAAGGAAAAAAAAGTCTCCCTTCCACACACGATACTTATATGCTTTTTGTATATCTGTATAGATGAGCAGTGTGCCTCTCGTCGCAGCTCGCTGTCTGTGTGTGTTTTCTGATGATGCGGTTTTTTGCGTCAGTGTTGGAACTGTTGGATATACATACCAACGTCGATATAAGCATCACCCGCTTCTCCTCGCGGCCACCCTTATTATTCAACGCTATCTAGCCCCACCACTGAGACAGAGGGGTGTGGAATAAACGACATACACTTGCAGCAGAGACGCGAAAGTTTTGTGTATCGTTAGTGGTTTTGTGCTGGAAAAGCAAGATTTATTTCTACGAAAGAAAAAACAAAACGGCATTGTATATATATAGATTCTTGAGGTCCATTCACTTAATTTATACTGTGTACAAGCGGGACGGCCAGTAAAAATTGCTCTGTCAGGATGAGAGTCGGCAGGGACGCCGTTGAAATCATGGCTCAGATTTAAGCCTGAAAATTTAACCAAATACGCCATTTTGTAGCGGGTTTATTCACGTATTTGCGGGTGGTATATTTTTATGGAAAGTTGCATTATATATTTGTCGACTATTTGTGCTATTATTATGCCTGTGGATATACGATTATAAAATTAAGACTATCGATTTTACTCAAACTTGCTCATTCATATAGAGAAATATATATATATACAAAAGACTGCATTATAATTCAGAGTGAAAATTGTTTACAAGTGCGAAATACTTATTTTGTGTGTTTTTATGACTGAGAACATATATTTACATATATGTATTATATTTCTGGATAAATATAACACACAAATTCCGATGAAAAAATTGTTAATATAAGGTTTGTTTCATATATATTATATATATAGTTTCTAATACCTGCATTTATCTGTCATCTATAGTGATTTCAATGCCTCTTGGCTATATATTCCGATAAATATTTTATTTTTTGAAAAAAAAAAACAACAAAAAGCAATCTTCATATCACGAATATCACATTTAATTAATAAAATTGTTAAACTATATAAAAAGTCAATTATATACCAGAGATTTATTTTAATTTGTGTAAATATTAATTAAACATTTTTTTCATTTCAGTTTGATTCGACTTCAAAGAAGAATATACTTAAAAATTTTTCCCCCTGGAAAAAAAAATCTTAGTAATGAAAACTCCTAGTGCCGGACGTTCTCCCGACTACAATAATGAATTTGATTTTCAAACAAAGAAAAAATCAATTTCACTAACATCAGTATCATCAATTTCATCGTTCATGGAAACAACAGTAAATGCACTCTCTGCATCACAAGTGGATAATCACATATTTACAAATAGGTGAATAACCGTATCCAAATATTTTCAAAAAAAAAAAAAGGAAATTATTAAAATAGATCGCACAGTAGTATATTTCGCGGCTTTTTGTTTAAATCTCTTTCTGCTATCTGGCGAGCATTTTCCTAAGCTCGTGAATTTTATTTATCCTATTTTTTCATACTTGGCTATCAACATTCTATTGACTGACGTCGAGAGTTTAACGTGTCAATTTTCCTGTCTATTTTACCGAATATTTAGTGATTTTTATTGATAATTATGTTCTAAATAAATTGGCAATATAAACAATGGTTTTTTCGCGATATATTAGTAAAAAAAATCAAGATGAATCTTCGCTTGATAATTCGGCAATGCCCATAGATAATGTCGCCTCTAAGTATGATATAATTTTAATTATTGTAATTTTAATATGTTTAAAATTTTTTATATATTGCAGCATGCTGTGCATTCAAGAGGAACTTGGGCAGCTAAATGGCATTGGAATAGGATGTAGCGTTGTGGCTACAGGATCGAGCACAAAGACCGAAACTGTCTTAAATGTACCAAAAGACTTGATTAATAAAAGTTATACAAATGATCCAACGAACCAAGGATCGAGTTCAATGGACACCCAACGATCTAGCTGGGTCGAAGGGATCATTGGATGCATGCGACCAGTTTGGACGATGCTATTATCTAAAGGAGCGGTCAACGATAAAACCAAAACAACCTCAGGTATGCATAAACGTATAAAAAAACTCGATAACAAAAATATTCCGAGGCGAAAACTCTCAAAAAATATCAATAGAAACGCGAAAATAAGAAACAAAAAATTATTATTGCGGAGTATTTTTGTCTAAGCCATTAGAATATAAATAAACGTTGAAATTAAATATAGAAATGTATTTTTCAGACGATTGGGAGATTCCATTTGAAACAATAAGCGATTTGCAGTGGTTAGGATCGGGAGCTCAGGGTGCAGTCTTCAGTGGTGTGCTCAACAAAGAAATTGTTGCTGTGAAAAAAGTGCGTGAACCACGTGAGACAGATATAAAACATTTGCGAAAATTAAATCACCCGAATATCGTAAAATTTCGGGGTGTATGCACGCAAGCACCTTGCTACTGTATAATCATGGAATTTTGTCCATACGGACCACTGTACGATTTTCTACGAGCTGGAGAACCAATTCCACCGCGACGTTTGGTATCCTGGTCCAAGCAAATAGCCGCTGGAATGGCGTATCTCCACGCACACAAAATAATCCATCGTGACTTAAAAAGTCCAAATGTTCTCATAAGCCGCGATGAAATAGTGAAAATAAGTGACTTTGGAACAAGTCGTGAGTGGAATGAAATAAGTACAAAAATGAGTTTTGCCGGTACTGTTGCTTGGATGGCACCGGAAATAATTCGAAATGAGCCGTGTTCAGAAAAAGTTGATATTTGGTCATTTGGAATAGTATTATGGGAATTATTGAGCAGTGAAATTCCATATAAAGACGTTGATTCGTCAGCAATTATTTGGGGAGTAGGCAATAATTCACTTCATCTTCCAATACCGGCAAGTTGGCCTGAGGGCTATCGATTGCTCGTGCGACAGTGTTGGGCAGAAAAGCCAAAAAATCGTCCGTCATTCGGCAACATTGAAGTTCACCTGGGTATCGCGGCGATTGAAGTGCTTGCCACAGAGTCGGACGAATATTTCAAGACCCAACAGACCTGGAAAGAAGAAATACGATCGCACATGAAGCAAATGCAAACGAACAGCTCGAACGGGTCGAGATTTGAGGCGGATCTTATTCGCAAACGCGAGGACGAGCTTCGACACGCCCAAGACATACGCGAACACTACGAGCGAAAGCTCGAACGAACAAATGATTTGTATTTGGAATTAAATACAGTATTGTTACAGTTGGAGCAGCGCGAACGGAATATTACTAAAAAGGAGCAGCAGCAATTTGGATATAAGCAATACAAAAAACGGATTGTACATCCACTATTAAAAGCTCACGAACGACTGCATCGTAGACGCAACAATGCTCAACAAACCAAGTCCAGCTCGACGACACCAACGACTCCCTCATCGTCTCAAGATTCTCCAGAGTCACCGGTAAAATCCACAATTTGCACGCAGATCAATCAAGCGACGAATCAACCTGAAACCGTGATTCTCGCCAGTGCATCGAACTTTAAGCTGAAAAAATACCGTCATCGCCGAGTTGGCTCGGGCAGCATTGCCTCGGCGAGTCCCCGATCGTCGCCGCATCGTGAGCGCAAACTCGGAGCAATATACGTGGACCACGAGACCCAAACGGACTTGCTCCACGATGCAGTCGACGAGGCGTCTGAGTCGCGTAATAATGGGAATCCGGTGATTGCCAGTGAAGTGGATTATGGGACGTCGCGGAATAATAACGAGCGGCTTCGAGACTGCAGCGATGATGACAATCTCGAGACTCTGGGGCGCAAAGTGACGGAAATACTGAATGCAAATCGTCTTGCCCCTGCCGTTGACAATGGAAATATCGCGACGATTCACAGCTACAGTCGGAGAAAAGATAATTCGCCTAATAATTCGTATTCTGGCAATGGTGGAGTGACTTTTCGAGGTCAGGTAGCAGTTGATGATGATGAGAATGATAATGAACGTGCAAAAGTGACTGAAGATGATGATGATGATGATGATGACGACGACGATGATGATGATGATGATGATGAAGCCTGCGAGGATGGATGGTCTGATGAGGATCATGAGGCTTCGATAGGGTTTGGTTTTAACTACTCGCTTCGCAAACGCAGTGTTATTCGTAGGCCCATCGGTCCTGGCTGTCGCGCACGCCGGTTCAAACAATTGGCAGTTAATGTCGATCGGAGTTTGGTGTCAGATGAGGAAAATACTTCGGAATATTCTCATCCACCATCCAGTCACTCATCCACGCTTGAAAGCAATCCAGATACTCAACGAGCCTATCGAAAAGCCTCCAATTACTCGCCCACAACAATTAAGAAAAATGGATCTCTTATTATGGTTGACCGATCGCAGTAATTTTCATGCCAAACATTGTTAAAATATCGCGTTACTAAAGTCGTAAGGATGTATAGAGCTATTTTCGACATGATAATACATTTTTTGGCTCTTGAAAAACGGAAAATCGTATGTGTAAGAGCGTCAGTATGGTTTTTTTGGGTTGAATTGATGTTAATAATGATTTTTGAAAAGTTTTTTAGAGGTAAATCAAATTTTTTTTTTTTATCGAATTTTTGAAAGGCACACCCCTTGGAAATTTCGGATTTTCCTGATTTTTTTTTTAGTTTTTCATCGATAACTCTGTAAATAATGGAGATAGTGAAAAATATTATAGAAGTTAAATGATTGAGAACAAAATTCTCTACAAAAAATCTAGAATAAATTTTTTTGATATTTTGTTCTATTTTTGAGATATTTTGAAAAATGAAAATTTTCAAAAAATGGTTATATCTCGAAAACTGCGGTTGTTACAAAAAAATTTATTGAACAGTTCTTGTAGATAATTGAACCGGAAATAATTTAACTCTCATGATATTTGTCATTATTTCATTTATTTACTGAGTTATCGCGAAAAAACCGAAAAAATCACGAAAATGACGAGATTTCCAAGGAGGTATATATATATACTTCTTTAAAAATATTACAAACAAAAAAAACATTTTTTCGTCTTAACCAAGTGTCCGGAAAATTATTCTAGAAGTCGTTTTGTAAAATTTATACGCCCTTTTCGATCTAGCAACGCGATATTAATGAGATTAATAATCTGATTGTATTCTGAGATTTTTAGTATTTCGTAACTAGAAAAAAATAATTTACGAATGAGTGAGTTGGTCAATGTACTTATATGTTTAGAATTTATGTAAGAAAATATGTGCCGCCCAATATTATTTAGAATCAAGTAATAAATAAGTAATATTTGATTAGATCAAAAAATTTTTTTTTAAGTAAATAGCTTCGTTAAGTGGGTTCAAGTGCCTTGAACATGGGAAGAATTATCGTAAATATACGATAACCGCCTCGAAAATCTAAATGGCTTACAAAAAAAAGAAGAATTAATTACTTGTATATATTTTATAAGGCATTTACACACTTGACAATACACAACTCAATTATATAATAATAATTATTATACATAAAAATCTGTAATTCATTAGAATTCAATTAAATTTAGATTAATTTATTTTAATCAAATTAAGAAAACTGTAAAACAACTTAAGGGAATAAAAAATGCAACTACAAGTATTACATATATTACAATGATTGCCATTATTTTTTTTTTTTTAGGCATTCAGTCAGAAGGAAAATAACGTATAGAATTATTTACCAATAAAATGAATTGTGCAGAAATTCTGCAGTCGATTTATACAGCGTTGAAGCACTTTGCTTCAATCCTGACAGCAATGATACTACTCCTTCCTTTTGATTGGGTTCATCGTCGTCTTCAGGCAAGTATTCTGGCATTTCATCGTAATCGCCGTTGTCCATATTATTATCAGGGTTTAACTAGAGTAAAACATTGATAAAAAATTTGATTTTATACTAAGTATACGAATTTTCATACCAATTTCACGAGAAATTCTTGATTATATTTATTTCTCGTGACTAATAGAGCTTCCATGTTGTCAATATTATCTCTAATAGCTTCTGCGATACTTTTAGCTGTCACATTGGCCAACGTTCGCATGGTAACTCGCTGGTGTTCCACATCTAACACCAAAGATATCAGACCTTCTATTCGGATTAGGGTGCTTTCAAGCTCTGAGCGAGTTTCCTGGACGGACAAGTGACAATTCAAGTGAGTATAGGCTTGAATAAATATGGAATAAAACTATTAAATTAATAACTTACCGGCAATAATCCAGTAACGTGTAACACTATGACATGAGTCTTGAGTTTCTTTGGTTCAATGACTCGCCGACATCGACTTCTTAAATTATAAATAGGTGGCTTCATTTGTTCAATTTTATCTTTAACATGTTGAGCATGTTTTGCCAGTGCTGGATCGTCTATACTGTATTTGTTTATTGCTGCGTCGAGAGATTCACGCACTCCAAATGTTGAGGTTATGTGAACGTAGTTTTCCACATTTTTAGTGAATATTTCCAGAATATTTAGGGCCAATTTGACTATTTCAGTGTCCGGAGTATCGAGTACATATGCCAAGTATGAAAGCACTGTTCTGTCCTGATAGAATTAATTTTTTTATCAAGGGAGAGCATGTTGAAAAATAGTGTTACTGACCTTTAAAATTGTGTCATGATTTGCAAAGTCATAGGCTAATTTCTCGTAGGTTTCTAATGTCACACGCATTTGTTCTATATCCACTGGATCCTCGATATCCATTGTTTTTTTTAGTTGTTCGAAATATAATTATTAGTGTTACTTGGTATTGATTGTACTTGGATTTTTTTCTTCTCGTCTCATCTGTACTGAGATGCGCTCTCCTCTGCAGATATCTTACTTACCGACAGTGATTCCGATCAAGTAGTACACTTGCTACGCAGTTCCCAAATGTCGGCCATTTTTATTTGCAATATGGGCAAGTGCATACAGCGCAGCGGTGGCCACTTGTGACAATAAAAGCATTTGCAGCATTATGGAACTGGACATTCCGGCCTGCATCTGCATTTTCGTTATCGTTGTGTTATTGTGTATCTTTTATGTTAACAGTTATTAGGCTCGTTTTGGTTATAAATTATAATTAACGTGCAGAAGTTCTTGTTACATTGATATTCAGGGTATATCTTGCAGACAAAATCGTTGTAGAGAATAGCTTCTTGAGTCGTCATGGCTTCGCTAATGGAAATCGAAGAGGCCGAAGCAACCTCAATTGTCACAAATCTTCCAAAAGGTGCCAATATGCCCGAAGATTCGGGTTTTGACAGCATTGAAGGTGGAAACAACTCTGATAATGGTAAGAATAAAATTTATTCATCGCAATTCTAAGCTCTTAGGATCGTGTAATTAAACACACGTCATGACTTTGTGTCAGAAAAAAATTTCACAAATAATTTATATATCTAAGCACAATTCTTGTCTATATTTCATGTCCTATTATTCTATAGAAATCCAAATGAAATAACTAATATTAAATTCACAGATGACTTTAAGCGAGAAAATTCACCGCGGGTCTCGAGTGGCTCCAAGACTCCATCAGTGTCTGACAATCAAAAGTCCAAACGCAGCCGGAAGTCTCTGATGGATAGTGAGTACGAGCGTTAAAAGAAAGAGAATGCTTATAAGAGTTTAATGCATCTTCTCAACCAGAGTAAGTTTTATGCAAAATCCATCAAAAATGTTGACCACAAAGCTCAAGAGTACAATATATACACGATGTCCCGAGCGAATTGAAGGAAAACGTAAAAAAAGACGTTGAAGAAGCAGGCGTGGCAGCTGTTGAAGAGGATACCCCGCAGTATTTCGTTGGCGAATTGCGTCCATACCAGAAGGACGGCCTAAAGTGGCTAAAAATCCTCTACAAGAACGGTTTGAACGGGATACTTGCCGATGAGATGGGTTTGGGTAAGACTATCCAAGTAATCGCTCTGTACGCTCATTTAATTGAGACAAAACAACCGGGACCTTTCCTCATCATCGCGCCGCTGTCGACGATTCCCAACTGGGTATCAGAGTTTTTGACTATTTTTAACTTTTATATTTATACAGAGCCCAATACATTATTAGATTTTTTTACTTTATTTGGTTATATTTGTAAATTTCGTGTTTCAGGCCATGACCTCGATCTCAGGTAGAATTTGCTTTTCATTTTAGAATTTTTTTTTTCATCCCTAAGTGTAGGATATCTTATAGTATCTGATATTTATAGTAAGATCGCTCATTTAATTAATGTGTTTAAGAAATTGTGTGATAGAGCGATCGACATCAGAGATGATGGTGTATTATTATCTACATGTTTAAAAGTATTAGAATTTATAATAGTTTGTTGTGAATTTGTTGTTTTTTAAATTTCTTGACTTGTAAATCTGGGTCACAAATTGTTCACGAAAATTATATATTGCTAATCTAACGAATTTTCTACCGATTTGATAATAAACAATTATATAAAAAATATTACCGAGTTTTTTCGCTGACAAATCTAGATAAGCTGACCGCCTTTGACCTGTGATTATTTTTATGAATCTCAAAAAATTATCTTCAACAACAGTGGAAATGTTAAATTTTAATACCGCAGCCTTTTCCTTCAGGTAATTATTGATTAAATTTCTCAATAAGAAAGACTATAATTTTTGTTTTGATTAATCAAAAGAAGAAAAGTTACATCCCCGAAGTAAGGACTCAGCCCTGTTAAAAATGCCCCTATTTTTTCTCTATTTCCAGTAGGTAAAAAATTATTAACAAAAAACAATTATTTAATATTGTTTGTTAAATTTGATAAAGTTGTATTGTTTTTTCTCCTTGAATACGTTGAAACTTGGTGGGAGAGGGAAGTTGTCGAATCATCGAACTTCAGGGAAAGATAATATTTTTGAGCATATAGATAAAATCATCTTGTGTGCGCGGTTTACGCTCAATTTTCATGACTGACATAATTCTCTTTTAAGTGACCGTCAGATGGACTTGCAAGATTTTCTCTGTTGCTTTTTGGCTTTTTGGGTTCCCGCCAATGTGCGGTGGTTACATATTTATCTAACTCGGATTATATTCCACAAAAATCATTCACAAACATCAGTCACATGGCATACGTACGCATGGCGATATGACGAGTAATATGCATTTCTCAACAAATATAATACGAAATATTCGTAAATATGGGTCAACGCGAAGGCTGACACCGGAGGAAGTTACACGAATTCTCCGGTCTAATGAATACACCAAAGACATGACACATGTCTCTGATTCTGCCGTGAAGTATTATGATTCCAATCAGTTGGCAGCCAACAGTCCAATCGAGGACGCCAAGGCCGAGGCACACTGTAAACTGAGCAATGGACTACTCTTCGGAATATTCGACGGTCACGGCGGCAATAAGTGTGCTCAAATTATCGCAAGTAGATTATTTTACTATATATCCGCCTGTCTGGCACCTCAAAAAATTTTGCAACAGCTCAAAAATCAACAGTTTCACGATCATCTTTTGGAATTTCTCCACGCCAATGTTCAACAGTATCACGGAGACGAGAATTTCTCATCGTTTGTCCAGGACTTACTGCAGAAGGCTGCTCAGCTCCAAATGGAGGATTTATTGAAACACTCATTTATAAAATTAGACGATGATTTATCTAATGAAATTATCCGGCAGTTGGAGGACCACGATGCCTCACAGTCTGTCGACGCTTCTGGATCAGTTGCTGTCGTTGCTCACATCAGTGGTCCTGACCTTTACGTAGCCGGAGTTGGAGATTGCGAGGCAGTACTGGGCACTTTTACAGAGGCCGACGGTTGGTCAGCAAAAATGATGAGTGTCCAGCACAATTGTGACAACACAGACGAGGTAAAGAGAATATGGTCGGAGCATCCAGCAAACGAGCGCAGAACTGTCATCAGTGACAACAGACTGTTGGGCCAGTTGGCTCCCCTACGAGCATTCGGGGATTATCAGTACAAGTGGAGTAAAAAAATAATAGATCAAGTTTTCGTACCTTACTACGGAAAATCATCGGTTCTTCCTCACTATCACACACCGCCGTATCTCACAGCACTGCCACAAATTGTTCACCATCGATTGACTGCAAATGACAAATTCCTCATAATTGCCAGTGACGGTTTGTGGGAATTTTTAACACCCTTCGAAGCCGTGCGTCTTGTTGGTGAACATATGAGCCGAAAAATCGCAGTTGGTCCACTGAAATTACCGCTAACCAATATGAAATTGTCTGAAATAAATAAAATGCTATTAGAGCGAAAAGAGGGACTTAAAAAAAAACCATTGGATGAAAATGCAGCAACTCACCTATTAAGAAATGCCCTTGGTGGCAAAGAATGTGAAACAGATCACAGATTTATCGCACATTATTTAACACTATCAAATACATCTGTACGTTTTTTTCGCGATGACATAACAATTACTGTTATCTACATGAATACAGATTTTTTTCAAAATTCTCAATTGTAATTTGATTTCAATTATAATTACATTTATTTACGATATATTTACGATCATTCACAATAAATGGAAACTAAAAACGAGCCATGTCATAATAATTATTAATTATAATTTCGTTATTTCTTTTTATATTTTACATAGTGGGCATAAAAAAAGGTGTTAGATTAATAGTGAAAACAAAAAAACAAAAAAAAAAATTATGTAAAAGATAAAAATTTACTTAACCCTCTTGACCAAAATCTTCTTTAAATTTCTCTAATTTCTGCATATCCTCTTCGTTAACAGTTGGACGGGTAGTGGCAAGGGATTTTTGCAAGTGTTTCATCGTCACAGGCGGATCGTACAGTTTATCGCTCTCAACCTGTGTCCAGCTCATCTCGATGGCTCCTGGATCTCCCGGCGAGCAGGGAGTTAAAAGATCGTCAACAATGACTGATGGATCCTTCGGGGATGGTCCTCGCACTCTCTTAAAGTGCGTGGCCGTCTGGACAAGGCGGACAGGCTGCATCAAAGCATCTCTGACGATAATGCTTATGTCAGCGCCGGAGTATCCGTCAGTGGCCGCCGCCAGTGTTCGGAAATCCTCCTCAGTTAGGTTGTGGGGTGTATTACCGAGATGAATCTTGAACATGGTCACCCGTGCATGCTCCTCGGGCAGACCGATGTATATTCGCTTCTCGAAACGTCGCCTGATGGCCGAATCCAAGACCCATGGAATGTTTGTTGCGCCCAGCACGAGGATACCATCATTGTCAGTGCCGACACCTGTAATTTTCTGTGATTAGAGCATTTTTAGGGGTTGATGTGATAGAAGGGCATGTTATACCTTGCATCTGAACGAGGAATTCCGTTTTAATTCGACGTGCAGACTCGGATTCATTGTCGGATCTCGATGAACAGAGTGAATCGACCTCGTCGATGAATATTATACTCGGTTTAGAGTGTCGTGCCAGTTCAAATAAACTTCTCACGAGCTTCTCCGACTCACCCAACCACTTACTCACCAAATCCGACGACGACACTGACAGGAAGGTCGAGTTATTTGCCTCTGTTGCCACGGCTTTAGCCAAAAATGACTTTCCAGTTCCTGGTGGCTGTGTTATCGCTTATATGTAATGTGATTGTCAAGGTGTTTTAATGTAAAATAAATTATAAAAACTTACGCCAAACAGTAGAATGCCCTTCCACGGTATTCGTTTGCCTGTAAACAAGTGTGGGAATTTTATAGGTAGAATTACAGCCTCCTTCAGGGCCTCCTTTGCCAAATCAAGGCCAGCCACGTCAGTCCACTTGATGTTGGGTTTTTCCACGACAATAGCTCCTTCCAATTTGGATGTTAGCTTTTTTTTCTCCGGATCACTGTCCGTATCACTGTCACCGCTGTCGCTCTTCTTGTCCTCCTTGGATCCCTCGTCTCCGGCAGCCACGGGCTTCTTTTTGCCCTTTCTCAGGTACTCCTTGAGCTTTTCTGCTCGAGTCAAGTACTGTTGACACTTTTGCCGGATGCTTTCCTTTGCACTGTCGCCTTTCGCCTCGTCTGCAATTATTATCATCATTATACGATTGAATCACAATTAAAATTATTGACTTACACTTGATGCAATGCAGAAAATACTCGACTGCATGTTCGTAATATTTCAGTGCTTCCTCGTAATTTTTTTTCTTATCTTCCTCAGTCGCTTTGGTCACCAAATCTATGGCTTTCTAGAGTCAAAAGATTATCGCAAGAATATATGTAGAGACAGCTCATCGCGAACTAGTTGTCAAAAGTGATTTTACTTTACCTGTAGTATTGTGCCCGCAGCCATGCTTGTGTTTTAGGCGATAATAACAAGTGCTGGCAAAAAAGTTGAACTTTTGTATAGGTTAATTTATTAATTTGTAGTTTAGTAATTAGAATTATGGCTAGATTTCACTAATTTTTTACTGGTCCAAGGCAGAACGATAATGAGAAATATGTATGACAATACTGACGTCACGTTGCTGCTGCGCTCGGATGTACTCTGCAGGTCGATGCGAGAATTAAACGGGCGCGGGAAATCAATTTAAATGCCCTCTGCTGTTGGTTATGAAGTCGGCGGCGGCGGCATTCATCAAAAGGAATATATATACATATGTTGTAGAGGTCCTTTTGGAACGGCCGCTACAGCGACGAATCAGCAAGAACCAGCACTTCCGCTGGTTTCAGACGGAGAGATCTTGGAGTAATTGCGGCACAAGCAACGACGACACAAAGTACAATAATACATATGCACCATCTGCTCCAAGTGTTAAAAAGTTACTATTATAATTTTATACCAATGTGCCGCGATCTCAAGTTACACCGAATTTATGACAATAATTTATCTCAAGCAACCATTGTTTAATCATGGCATTTATGTGAATTTTTCAATTTGTTTTTTACTCGCGCATTTAACAAAATATCTAAATCCATCAATAATTCCAAATTTAAGGATTTTTTTTAATCTTTGACGAAAAGAAATAAAATTTTAACCTCGAAATTTATAACCTTCATGGCGACTGAAATGGCAAATGAGGTTCATGCTCACACTATTTGACGGCTATTGTCCAGAAACGGTAAAATTGCCAAATGTATCAATAATTTTGGAGCTTTAATACACTACCACGACGACCACCTCAATCGTACGTGAGTAAAAATAATTTATTTTTCACGCTATATTTATAAAAGTATTGATTAAACTATTTCCTCCGAATAGGAAGGTTATAATCATGTCCCAACCCCCGACATCCTCATCTGCAGTGTTATCCACATCATCAACATCATCTTTATCCACGTCACCAACATCGACATCGGGGTTGGAGAGTGAAAAGTGTGCAGGAGGAAGCCCAAGTCCAGTTGAGGGTATTGCTGGGCCCAGCAGTAAACTCGTATCTCCCTGCGGTGCATCCGAGGGCGATGCTGACGCCGGAGACTTCGAGAATGACTACAGCAGTGAGAATGACAGTGAAGTTAGTGACACTGGATTGTTCTGCGAGGATGACGAGGTGGCTGAGCCGAGCGACAACCTGGAAAACACGACGACCCCCGGCGAAAAGGCCCAGAGCAACCACGAAAATGGATCGTCGGTTCGGAAGAGAAAAAGTGATACGCAATTTATTAGTTTACCCTGTAAAAAGCTTATTCCCGAAGACAAGTGTAATAACCAATCGATCGTAATAACAAGTGGGAAAAAACTGGATGATAAAACGGGTAAACACGTGAGACTGGTGATACCAACACGAGAAAATCCACCGCCTGAAATGAGCAATTGGCTCTTGCAATTCCAGAGGTGGTCCAATGCCGAGCGTATACTGGCAATTGATGAATTAATTGAGCGATGTGAGCCAACACAAGTGCGACACATGATGCAAGTTATTGAGCCACAATTTCAGCGTGATTTTATATCTCTATTGCCGAAAGAACTTGCCCTGTCAGTGCTAGCATTTCTTGAGCCACGAGATTTACTTCGAGCTGCGCAAACCTGTCGAAATTGGCGTTTTCTCGCCGATGATAATTTATTATGGAAGGAAAAGTGCAAATGTGCGGGTATAGATGACATCAGGGACGTTCCACTTGCGAAACGTAAGAGCAATCGTGGCACAGGGACTTGCAGCAGTTCACCTTGGAAGCAGGCATACATGCGTCAATATAATATTAAGATGAATTGGCGAACAAAGCCCATAAGACCACCAAAAGTGCTCAAAGGTCACGATGATCATGTTATCACGTGTCTGCAATTTTCTGGCAATAGAATTGTCAGTGGATCGGACGATAATACACTTAAAGTTTGGTCAGCAGTGACGGGAAAGTGCCTGAGGACACTGGTCGGACACACAGGCGGTGTTTGGTCTTCACAGATGTCGGGTACGACAGTCATCAGTGGCAGTACCGATCGTACTTTAAAAATATGGAACGCCGATACGGGACAGTGCATTCACACTCTTTACGGTCATACATCGACAGTACGATGTATGCATCTGCATGGGAACAAAGTTGTTAGTGGCAGTCGAGACGCGACGCTGAGAGTTTGGCAGGTTGACACTGGTGAGTGCTTACACGTTCTCGTGGGGCATTTGGCAGCCGTTAGATGTGTGCAATATGATGGTAAATTAGTCGTAAGTGGTGCTTATGACTATATGGTCAAAGTTTGGAATCCAGAGCGTGAGGAATGTTTACATACACTGCAGGGCCACACAAATCGCGTATATTCTCTGCAGTTTGACGGGGTCCACGTTGTTAGCGGTTCACTTGACACCAGTATCCGAGTCTGGGAGGTTGAGACTGGAGCTTGTCGACACACTCTGATGGGTCATCAGTCTCTCACGTCCGGCATGGAGCTTCGAAATAATATTTTGGTATCTGGCAATGCCGACTCGACTGTTAAAGTTTGGGACATAGTCAGTGGCCACTGTCTACAAACACTATCTGGCCCAAATAAACATCAATCTGCCGTTACTTGCCTGCAATTTAACAGTCATTTCGTCATTACGTCATCAGACGATGGTACTGTTAAACTTTGGGATGTTAAAACTGGTAAGTTATTTTTTTACATTTCATGATTTTTCTTTGATTAAGATGAGAATTGGACAAACTTTGGTGGAGACCTTTTTTGTAGAGAATTTTATTAGCTACAAAAAAGGTCTCTTGAAAAAAATTTCTATCTTTAGTAGTTTTGAAGATATTTTAATTTAAAACAGTGAGATAATTATTTATATACATTGTTTTGGCTTCAGATACGCGACATTTTATTTTGTTTATATCTAGATAAGAATGAGAGTTTCATAAATTTTGGTGGAGACCTTTTTTGTAGCTAATTAAATTCTCTCAAAAAAAAAAACTCTTGAGAAAAATTTCCATCTTCAATGGTTTTGAAGATATTTTAATTTTAAACAGCACGATATTGTAATTTATGCTAATTTGTCTGTTTATAGGGGATTTTATAAGAAATCTCGTGGCTCTAGATAGCGGCGGAAGTGGCGGAGTTGTCTGGAGAATTCGGGCAAGTGATACGAAATTAATTTGTGCAGTAGGCAGTCGTAATGGTACCGAAGAAACGAAACTCCTCGTACTGGATTTCGACGTTGAAGTGAAATAGTAGTTTTTTTTCTCTTTTTAATTATTATTTTTTTAATTAATCTCTATCTATCGCTCTTTCAACCTGGTCATTCGTTAACCACTTCGTGCCTCGGCTCGTCACGGTAAATTGGTACATAAAAAAAATTTTGTATATACCGTCTGTATAATGTTTTGTGTATTATTATTATTATTATTATTATTATTATTATTATTATTATTGTCTATTGTCTGATGGTGATAAGACTGCACTTAAAATTTTTTAGACTCGTAAATATTCCGACAAATTAAGAAAAAAAAAGAAACATTTATACACATCATTATTAGTCGAGTTGAAATTCGTTAGTTTTTTTTTCTTTTTTTTATTATGTTGAACTTTAATTTTTAGAGATTTCAAACATTTTATTATTATTATTATTATTATTATATTATTATTACAAATCGTATATTTCAATTGGTCTGCGGGGACTCGCATATTTTAGTCTAACGCAGCGCCTGCCAATTAAAAAAAAAGGGCTAGAAAATGTCTTGAATGAAAGATATAAATATGCTTATTGTAATCACGATATTTTTGTAATTCATTCATGTGCGTAATGATCACGGTGAATAATAGTGTTTTTGCAATTGAAAACAAATCATTGGCAAAATGTTTATGTAAACGTATACCTCAGATTACATGTAATTACATTCTTTTTTCTAACTAAACGACAGATTTGACAACGTGTGGCTGAACGAATGTGTCGTAATTATGTGAACGTGTTACTGCAGAATTAGAATTATATATATATTAAAAAAAAAAACAATGAATCAAACTCGTACAGTACTAATAATTCCATCAATGTAAATCAATTTTTCACTTATTTTGTGTTAATCCTGGATATACCTATCCATGATGGAGTTTCAGTTGTACATTGCTCAATTATTACTACCAATATGTTATATCTGTTGTATCATTTTTTTTTATTCTAAGAAATAGAAAATGTTGCTGCATTTTACCAAAAAAAAAAAAAAATATATCCCGTTGTCCGAATTTACATCTCACCCGTGATTTTAATCCGTAATATTTTTAAAGAATTTTTTTTTAATTTTTATTTGAACTAATATAAAATTTAAAAATATTTTTCATAGGAACTTCCGGCGTTGGAAAAATGATCATCACGAGGATCGGTAAAGTCGAAAAGTTGTGATTCGACTTTTTTTATCATCCATGTTATCACACACACACACACACGTCATTTCCGTCGGTTACGTCTCAAAAAACGAGTGCAACTATTCCAACAGTCGGTATAAAGACTCAAGCGGTCGGTAAGAAACGTCATTAGTTGAGAAATGAATTTTTTGAATATTAAAAATATTGTTTTTAGTTGTATTTTCAGAGGCGAAATTGCGATTTAACGGGCGAAAAATCGATCGCCGAGGTGAGATGGGTGTGAAGAGTTGCGCATTATTACTAGCGAGCGCTAAAACCATTCAAAAGTGCTATAGATGCTGCAAAATTACCCCAGACTGATGAGCTAATATTCACAGAGGGACTGCGGGGAGCCGTGACGCCGACAGGGCTTGTCACAGAGATTATCACTAATTGTAGTTTACGCTTTATACACAAGTATACACCATATGTATGGATAGCTACGTGGCTATTGTCTGACGCGTAATACATATCCATACACGGAGAAACTATTCGTTTACAAATTACTATAGGAACATATGAATGCCGGACCATAACTAGATTGATAAACAAAGTGCAACTTTAGATTCAAACTAATCCTATGCTAAGATAATATTTTTGCTATTTACCATAGTAATTTCTACAAAATTTTTCCTTAGCTGTCCACCAATATAAATTTCACTGCAGAACTATAATGAGTATACGATTGCCTGTTGAAAATTTCGCTACTTAGCATAGTAAAATACGTAACGTTTTCAACGCGGGAATATTTTTTGCTATACACCATAGTAATTTTGCTACTTCCATCTCGTATCGATTGCTGCGCAGTCGCATACCCATCGCGAGCATGCCGACGGTTGGAAAATTTCACAACGTGAACATAGTAAAATTGAAGTGAATCTAACCCACGCCAAAGGCGCTGTCCGCTGACGTAGCCATCTTGCTTTACTGTGCCTGCACGTGCAAATAAGATTGTATGTAAAACTGTGAAGTGACAAAAGGATTTATCGGTGTAAATTTTGATAAGTTATAACGCATACAATAAAAATAGTAGATGGCCGAACTTTCATTCCTAAATCATGGATTTAAATATTGCAAAACCTCTGTAACTAATATTTATTATAATTAAAGCAATGTATTCCGCTAATAAATTTTTTTACATAAACCAATCGTTGCAGTGTCTCCGACTTATACCTAAACTTTACTATAGTCCATCGCATTTTTTGGATACGGAGCGTCGTGCAAGAGTTTTTACTATGGTGCATTGTTATTTTTATACTCCTGCCTGCGCGGTGATGCAGAAGAATTTTTACTATGGTACATCGTACTTTTACTCCGCATTACATAGCTATTTTTACAACTTTTCGATGATGCTCTGAAATCACTATGGTGCATAGCAGAATTTAGTCTAGAGGGTAATATAGTCCAGCAATACAATAAAACATAGTAATATTTTTAGCATTTAAGTAGCAAGAAGAAGTGAAATAGTTTCTCCGTGTAATATTCAAAGAGGGAAAAGCTAACACGCAATGACGCATACACGCTCATGATAATATGATGGGCCTGCTGTACTTCCCTTAACTGTCACATCAAGGTTCATGTCAGTCATGACAAAATAAACCGAGTACTCTCCTATCATTTCTAATTACATACCATCACCCCCAACTGTACCTGAATTTATATAGAGTGGTATAAGTCGTCTTAAAGTAGGATATTAAGTGCTAAAAAAAAAAAACGACGACTCCGGAGGTATTAAATATTTTATAATGGTCATACGACAAAGTTTATGTCTTTTAATACTTTAATTAAAGATTTTTTCTTTATCTTATCCGGCAAAAATGTGCGCTCGTGCAGATACACTATTTTTTAAAGCTGATTTTTTTTTTTTTTTACTTCAAATTTTATTCCAACAAAGTTACGTTTTTTTTTTTTTTCTTTTACTGGTCGTAAAATAAAAAATAACTTGATGTATAACCGATAAATATTTGAAAAAATCTATGGAAAACCTGCTGTTAGAGTAGTATAAAAAATTTTTTTTTGTGGAAGAAATTTGATCAAATTTATATCTATTAAATTTTTATAATAAAAAATAAAATAAACCAATGAAAAAAAAAGAAAATTTCTACTTGAAAAGTTCTTCAATTGAAGTCATAGAGCATTTGATTATCGGAGAGTGCAGGAGAAAAGTTTTTTCCAGGATATAGTTATTGACGGAAGGTATAACATTTTTAGATATATCCTTGCAGGATGTTATTATCATTTTGTGGAAATAAATAAATAGATAAATTACATTTTCTATAATATATTTTACATTATAAACCAACCATACATTATAGTATTTTGTATCCTTAACACTAAATGTTGTTTTATCATGTATATTTTGTTTTTGTTTACATACTTCCTCCATATTTATATTTTCTTTAATTTTTTTTTATATGTATTCATCATCAGTATTTATATATATATTAGCCATTACACTATGTTTATGTATATTTATATTGTATGTATATATTTATATTTATACACGTTCGCCCTCTTTTTTTTTCTTCACGCACCTTTGTGGCATATTGAGTGCCAATATTGCATAGGGGTGTGCTGAATTGCAGCATTTATTTATTTTTTTTTATTCTCTTATCTTTATATTTTATGTCTATGAGCATATATGCGTGGCTGGGCATGTGATTTTTTTTTGCGTACGCAAAATGGCGGATTATGTAATTTGCACATGGATGCTGTGTGTTTTGATTTGATCAATTTTGGTATAACTGTTTTTTTTTTTGATTCATCAAGTGCCTTAATTAATTGCCTACGTGTATGCCATGCGGCTATTACCATCAAGCACAACGCCATGGGTTTTATCCTACATTTTTGCATCATTTGCCTCTGTTTTATTCCTCTCTTTGTAACTATTTTTAAATGAGAACATTGCATTTTTATTTTTTTTTATATTTTTGTTTAGCCTCGAGTGCCTATAAAAGTTTTTTCGTTATTTGGCAGAGAGAGAGTTTCATCCCACTGGTAAAGGCACCCAACTCTTTTTTTTTTCTTTGGCGTTTATGTCATCAGTGATATGCCATAACCACGACCGGAGAATCCCCCACCGTGCACGTGGTTTTTATTATTTTTTTTGTTGTTGTGTCGAACGTAAAAAAATTCACAATGGCGAAAGAAAGTAAAAAAAAAAAAAAACGCTGTATATACGAAAAAAAACGGACGCGATATTTTTATTATCACTTGCTGGTTATACAAATAATATCTGTAACTCAGGTTCTTTGTTTTTTGTTATTTCTTCTTTTTTTTTTGTTATTTTTTCTTTTTTTTTTACAAGCTTATAACCAAGTATACACATTTTTTTTTTTAATATATATGTAATAACATCAATTAATTGCAACAGTGCTTGCTTGGCGCAATTTTTTTTTTGTGCCAATTAATTCACTGCATGGCAATAAAGATATTGTGTGTTTATTTTTAATATAATTTTAAACCGTATTATTGGTTAATTTGATTTGGTTTGTTTTTTTTTTTTTTCTCTTTGTTTATTAAACATTAAGTACTTTTACTATTTTAATTAAAATTAACTTATTTAACAACAATGAACAATAATGACATAGGCTCAAAATACTGTTAACAAAATTCTATTGTAAATAATCTACGTTTTGTAGACAATTTTTTTTTTATAACATTAATCACTGAAACATCCAACTCATTTTTTCAACGTTATATTCTGTTTGAGCGGCGAGAAAAAAATTTTTTTCTTTTTTTTTTTTCATGTATTGCCAAAAATATGCGAGGTACGATAAGAGTTAATTTTTTTTTTGTCTTTCAACAATACACCTGAAGACGCATGTGTTCTCATATGCATATATGGAATATACATATTTATTTATCTCACCCGTAATATGCATATTTATGCACCATTATAAATACATAAATACTTGTTTTTTCTTTTTTTTTTTTTTCGTCTTTCTATATTTATGTACTTACACGGAAATTAGTTTTATATTATTTTTTTTTCTGCAGCCTATAGTTAATGGAATATTTATATATATATAATATATATAATTTTTTCCTCTTATCCATGAATTTTTCTTTTTTTTTTTTTGCTCTAATTTTTTCTAAGTCTACTGTGTGCTTCAGTGATGTCTATTTATACGATTTTTTCTTTTTCTAGTCGACGGTATACGCGGCTATGCGTGCATTATTTGGCCTGGCTGCTCCTCCATATTTTCTGGACCACTAAAATTCAAAAATTGTACAGTCATCTATCTACGGTACGTTAGATTATTGTTATCATTGTTCTATCGATTGTTCTTCGTTTTTTTATGCTTTTACTCTTTGAAAATAGAACAGTAAAAATTTTTTTTCGATCAAAATAAATTTATTAAAAGCATTAACATTTTTTTTTTTTTTCAATTTTTCTTCAAGTTAAATTTGAAGAAATTAAATTTTTTTTTACTGTTTTATTTTTTTTCAATTATTTAAGCTTAAGGTGAGATAAAAATTTGAAATCACGCACAAAGTCGAGTAATAAAAGTTCGGTAAAAAATAAAATCAATTTGTCGACAATACCAGGTTGTTGGGGGAAAACACCATGAAAAATCTTCATCAAATACATATATGCAAATATTCCCGAAAGACGACCGAGAGTCGCGTCAAAAGAGAGCAGATGAGAGCATTACGGGGGTGAGAAAGGAACAGAAAAAAAAAATGAAACGAATTGGATTTTGCCGTAACTCTCGAATGTCGTGATTCGATAAGATTGGGGGGAGTGCCAGCTTGTCGAAGCTTGAACGACAGTCCCAAGGCAGAGGCTGTTTACAATGACAAGAGTCACGCCATTGGAAAAAGAATGGAGCGGATGCAACGGGGGCAAATGGGGGTGCAGGGTGGCGGTAAGTAAAGGGAATTGGGGAGCGAGGTTTTTCGTGGGTCAAATGGAGGCAGCAGCCACGGACGATTGTTATCGTATGTGTGCGAATATGTCCACTCACGTATATTTTCTGCGCGCCACGGCGGTGTATTTGGATGACGGTGAATCAAGGTGCTAGGTGCAATGTGTTTGGATATACATTGCTATATTTTCACTGTTTTTTTTTTTCATTCCTATTTTTTTTATATTAAAATCCTCTCACTCTAACTGTAAACCTAGTGACTGATCGACTAGATTTCTAAGTCTAGGGTTGTGTTGCAGTAAGTTTGATTTTGGGATTATTTCTTTTTTTTTTTCTATACATAAGTCTACAGGCGTGCATGTGGAGTTCATGCCACTGAGAAAGAAAAAAAAATCAATGCTCAAAACATTTTCATATGACCCAACACACTTTTTTTCTTTCTTTCTTTTTTTTTTTTTTAAACAACTGAAACTTGTGCCTGGTTTTTCGTCGTAAAATACGACGGCAATAATTCCTACTTACATAAAATTCACGTTTACGACGAAAAAGGGTTTAAAGGTCTCAGGGCATGAGCTTCGTTTTTTTTTTCTTTGTGCATTTGCTTTTTTTTCTGTGAATATTTTTTTTATCCCTCATGGGTGTATCACTTGAAGATATAATTGGCTCTTATCGTTAAAAATTTAATTTCACTAGTGTCCCGTGTGTTTATGTGTGAGTGTGTTTTTTTTGGTATTTTTATTTCGATTATTTTGACCACTTGTAACATTTTCGCTTGTGGCCACGCGTGTACTAGTAGCAGACATACCACCATTCTGGCTTATATTTTACTATCTAATTTTTTTTTTAATTATCTACTTAATAATTACACTCTTACTTGCATAGTTAATGCGTTATTCGTCCGCAGCGCTTATTAGTTATACTGTTTAATGTGTCATATGCTGTCGTGCGCACTATCTACCATTTGTTTTATTTATTTAGTTATTTATTTAGTTTATTTATTTATTTTTTTTTACTTTTTTATTTTCTTTTTCAACTATTTGTCTATACCGCCGCATTTATTTTATTTTATTTCATTTGTCACTAAGTCGTTAATTTTTTTTTTTTAATGATTTTATTGGGTTATACAATTGTGGAATAAAATAAAATTTACAGTTGAATATATTATGTTTTTTTTTTTTTGATTGTAATTTTGTTTTAAGTTTTTGTATTTTTATATTTTATTCCAGAATTGTAATTAATTCAGTTTATTTATTTATAATATTTATATATTCATTTTTTCTCCTTTGTCAATGAAATTATATTAAATTTGTTTTCAAGTCTCTGTGCAATGCTGTACACATTAACGGAGATAATAATTAATTTTCATTTGAAAGGAAAAAAAAGGAACACCAGAGGAGGCAGAGGCCAGTTATGTCTTTTTTTTTTGTGATGGAGGAAGCTCATCGCGAATCAAGTCGAGATACTCATTGAAATTAATATTTATAAAAATTGATAACCAATTTTTCACGCAATTTTTTTCTTTTTCATCTATCAACCTTAAAAAATATACAATATATAAATAATATTTATAATAATAATAGTTATAATATAAATGGATATTTATAAATCTTTAATTTTAACTGAAAAATAAATATTTATTGGTATTAACGAATTTATTGCATGAACAATTTATTATTAAACGATTGCAAATCACCTGAATTTATGAGATTTACATTTATCTACAAATTAACCACCCATTTGTGTCAACATATTTTTTAATACCGTATATAAAAACACGGTGAAAAACTTTAATTGACCTGTCGCTTTTAAATGAACATTCAATGGTTTTTTTTTTCTGTCGGTAATGACTCGAAAACTGCGAGTTAGGAGATTTTTTTTTTAACGACTTTGTATTATGCAATGTGCGACTGAAAAATCCAACTTTTCAGACACGCCACGATAATTTTTATAATCTAACAAATGCAAGGAAAAATGCGATATTTCAAGTGTATAAAAAAATAGACGATCCAAAAAATCAACTAAATGCCTCACTGCACTCTATTTCCACTGGAAAAACACCTGATTGACGATCTCGACGCCCTTTTCGCACAGTAGTAGTAGCGCTTCAAGTAGCAGTTTCATATCGGTTCAATCGTATCAATCTAAAACGCCAATTTCGCCAGATTGAGAAAAAAAAAAAATTTCTCCGATTAGTTTTAACTCAATCATCAAAGCCAAAAACAGTGATAAAACAATTTTTTCTAAAACTAGATATTACTAAAAATCGCATTTTTAGTTTATTAAAAACAAAAAAATTGATAACACATATTTTTCGATATTTTAACGATAGAAAAAATCGCACTCGACCTGATTTGTTAGGCCTCCAATAGTTTTGAACCTGATGCCACCTCGTCTAAAATTTTACAAAAATTATCCATATATATATATGTATATACAACACATATATGTATAGTTTTTTTGTTCGCCTAACTAATAATATACACACCACTTATTCCTGGACGCCCGCCGCTGCAATTCGCGGACGTATTTTATTCGTTTCGTGACACACGTTTGACAGCCCTCATTAAATAGGGCGCCGCATATACAACCCTACACATGTGTATACTTAATTAAATATGTATGCTTGCCAAGAGCGTGTATGGGCTCAGCCACGTCGATTGTTTATTTAATATAATTTATATATATTTGTTTATTTATATATGTATAATTTATTTATATGTAAATTTTTTTTTGCTTGTTTTTTTGTCTTGACTATTTATGTCCCACTAGTCATGACCTTGTTTTAAGGCTAGTCGGTTTAGTCTGCGCTTAATGAAATACAGGGACAAATTTACACAGGATTAAAATTCGTTGATTTATCATTTTTTTCTTATATTCTTCTCGGTCACATCGGTATATATCTGCCGTCATCGTCGTCGTCGTCTCGGGCGCCGTGCGGCAAAATCAATCGTTATAATGGTAAAATAAATTGCGGTGTAATACACAATTTGCTGGGCAATAGATCGCGTCACCGAGGCACCGTTCTGTCGATTATCCGACGATATTTCATCAGCGCAGATGAGCTCCCGGCGCGCTATTCAATGCAGATGCTTGTTCGCTCATTTCCTATATGCCCGTCGGAACGCCAATCGACACGCTATCGAACACCAGTGACTCGGAGGTAATCATTGTCGGGTGTATTTCAATTATGTTACTCTAACAAGCCGCGGAGACATTTCGAATTAAAAGCGAAATTCATAGTAAAGTACTCTCTGATGCCATTGTACCTTTATATTCGATGTACATTTTTAATATTTTTTTTTTTTCTACGGTAAAAAATTCTTTTCTCTCTATTTTTTTTGGCTATAAAAAATACTCAAATAACTGTTTTGCATATGAGAATACAAATAATTAAAAGATTTATGCGAAAATCCTGAATAAAATTTGTGATTAAATTAATTTTAATTGTTAGAGCGTTAGTTTTTGGATGAAAAAAAAAAATATATAAATATTACATGAAATATTTTTCAATTAAAAATTTGGCTTTTTTTTTTTGGTTTTGGTCCTTCGCATTCTGTTTGAAAAAAAAAAAAAAAAAAAAAAAAAAATTATAGCTAATAATAAATAAACTTTGAAAT